>JAUJYZ010000885.1:172500-247500 GCA_033675265.1 Actinostola sp. cb2023
TGGCCAACTCTTTGTACTAAATCAGTGCTGTATATTTATCAGTCGGCAACTTGAACTCGAAAACATCGCGGTTTATACACAACAGAAAAATGCTTCAGTAAATTGTGGTCTGATTTGTTATTAAATATAAGATTGCTATACGTTCTAGAGAAGCTTCCTGTTTTTTTTTTTGTGTGTGTGTTTCCATGTTTGTCGCTGTACTGATAAAAACCTACAATATTCAGCTCATCAAGTAAATCAGCCCTAGGGGGCGCGTTACAAGGTGGAAAACGAAGGCAGTCATATAAGCAATATAATAATGTAAAGGACGAGTACAAACCTTTTCAGTTCAAACGCACTTATACCGAATATCGATAAGCCTAGGGGCTACTCATAACTGAATGATCTCTACACAATCGTGAAGAAAGCTACTTGAACACACTTTATCAAAAATACAGCCGTCATTAAAACAAACACTCTGTCACTAATGTAAATTAGCTTCTATTGAGAAACATTTTGTTGTGTTGAATGACTAATGGTCGGTACATCAGTGAACAGTTTCTACATAAACAGGAATTTCGTTTGGCTAATGACAATAAAGAATAATAAATAATAGTACTAAAAGTGTCAAAGCATTTGGATAAAGAAGAGAATCGATGGAAAGCAAGAGAGAAAGAAGGCATCTAATCCAGCTAAAATCGTGCCACGATCTACTGAAGTAATGAACAACATGACGCCAACATATATTGCCTTATATTGACTGACTTATTTTTCGACATGCTCGATCAAGTAGTCCATCTAATTCCACCATATACACACCTATTTCAAAAAGGCGTTGTCAAGCTAAAAGCATGATGTCAACTTATTTTAATTCTAACATGACCAAGTTAAGTTCTGCGTTGTACTCTCGCTTGATGGTTGTAAAAGCACAAATAGACATTCAGATGTTGCTCAATGTGATCATAAACATCAAAATGTACCATCTACCCATGCTCCCTTTCGGTCTAGTCGCGTACGCTTGAGTTAAGTTCACAGACAACGTTTTATGAAATAGGTGGATATTGGCTCTCCGCGCGGACCTACACTAAGCATCATCTCCTAGTACAATACACCAGAGTCACCATTGTGACTGATAGGAAGCTGTCCATACTAATTACGAACTGTCAGAGTGCTATGAATCAACATATTGCCCAATGAGGGTTTATAAGGTAATTTCAAAACTCATCGGACAAAAAATGATTATCATAGCTGGAAAGAGCTCGTTAAAATTAGTAAAAATGTGAAGTTTGGAAAAGATCGCTCCACAAATTGCAAAAATATGAATTTTCAAAAATCGAAATTTTATTTCAGAAAACCTTTGGAAATTACGCTTGGAGGCAACTCTTGCCTCCAACTGAAGGTTTTCATACAAAATTTCGATGTTTGAAAATTCATATCTTCGTAATATGTGGAGCGATCTTTCCCAAACTTCACATTTTTACTAATTTCAATTACGAGCTCTTTCCAGCTATGATTCATTTTTTGTCCGATGAGTTTTGAAATTATGTGATAAACCCTCATTAATTGGTAGCAGATATCAAGCTGACACCTGGGGGAGATTTTGATATCCGACCTGTACACAGTTCAAAACTGAACTAGAACAACAGATCCATATGGTGGAGTCATGATTGCAGCTAAAAAATATCTTGGCAATTCTAGGGAGAGGAAGGGTTTTCTTCGAGTTACGCGGTTTTCGAGTTACGCGGTTTTCGAGTTACGTGTTCGGACACACCCATAATTTATAGCCAACGCCCACTTTGACATTTACGCGCAACTCGATGACAAACATCGGTGAAATCAAAATCGAGTTACGCAACTTAAATCTAATCTGGCCTGAGCTGATCGCATGTTGACTTGTTGCGAAATCGCCTTTTTTTTCATCCGGCCTACAGTAAGAGACGAGCAAGTTCTTTTTCAGTCGATTTGAGAAATATTTAAACTGAAGCAATAAGTATATCTCCATCGTGATTGCATATACCTATCGGTAACAGAAGAAATTATCAAGGTAGTTTACACGGGCCGATATACGGCATGGAGAAAAACGCTATGTTGTCTTGTAGTCAACATTTATTAGCATTGACTTTGATTAGCATTGACTTTGATTAGCATTGACTTTGATTAGCATTGACTTTGATTAGCATTGACTTTGATTAGCATTGACTTTGATTAGCATTGACTTTGATTAGCATTGACTTTGATTAGCATTGACTTTTATTAGCATTGACTTTTATTAGCATTGACTTTTATTAGCATTGACTTTTATTAGCATTGACTTTTATTAGCATTGACTTTTATTAGCATTGACTTTAATAGCATGACTTTGATTATAATAATAATTTAATTCTTGGAAAAGCATTGAGTTTTATTAGCATTGAGTTTTATTACATTAAATCTCATTAGCTCTTTTACAAGTAAATAAGAAAATATAAAAATTACTTTGATTAGCAAAAAAACATTAGCATTGACTTTTATTAGCATTGACTTTTATTAGCATTGCATTGATTAGCATTGAGATATGATTAGCATTGACTTTGATTAGCATTGACTTTGATTAGCGTAGAGTGGTCACACATGCTTGTTTGGTGACGTCCGTGACAAACTTCATGTATTATACATGTGCTATTTCGCCACAATAAATAAGGCCAGGCTTTTTCGGTGAGTTGGCTACCTGTGGTCAATTTTTTCATGCAGGAAGTACATATAAATCTCAATCTGTGGTCAGGCTTCTTCGGTGAGTGGGCTACCTGTGGTCACTTTTTTCGGTGAGTGGGTTACCTGTGGTCAGGCTTTTTTTTCGGTGTATACATGGCTATTTTACCTGTGGTCAGGGTTTTTCGATTCAGGAAGTGGGTTATCTGTGGTCAGGCTTCTTCGGTGAGTGGGTTACCTGTGGTCAGTTTTTTTCGGTGAGTGGGTTACCTGTGGTCAGGGGTGTCTATGGTGAGTGGGTTACCTGTGGTCAGGGTGTTTCTATGGTGAGTGGGTTACCTGTGGTCAGGCTTTTTCGGTGAGTGGGTTACCTGTGGTCAGGGTTTTTCGGTGAGTGGGTTACCTGTGGTCAGGGTGTCTATGGTGAGTGGGTTACCTGTGGTCAGTGTTTCTATGGTGAGTGGGTTACCTGTGGTCAGGCTTTTTCGGTGAGTGGGTTACCTGTGGTCAGGCTTTTTCGGTGAGTGGGTTACCTGTGGTCAGGGTTTTACCGAGAGGTCAAGTAAAACACAGGTAACCCACTCACCGTAAACACTCAGCTGTCTCACTTCAATATTCTTGTTATCTCAAAATGCAGTATGGTTGTCATAGTAACTCATGTTCCAATGGAGGTACCTGTCAGCTGGACTGTACAACATGGAAAACACTCTGTATTTGTCCAAACGGTTTTAAGGGTGAAAGATGTGAAGTAGGTAAGTACTGTTTACAGTAGTGGTTGCTTTGAGGATGGTTCTGACAGTGACGGTGTTTGTGTTGATAATGACAGTGGACGGCGGCACATTCATCGATGAGAGAATTCTGACAGGAAACTTCGTCGAACGCATTTTCTTTCAGATATCAACGAGTGTTCTAGCAACCCTTGTCAAAATGGTGCAACATGTACAGATCAAGTCAATGGCTACTCGTGCACATGTGCGGCAGGATACAATGGATCCAACTGTCAAACAAGTAAGTTTGCAATAATGATATCCTGCTTTATGAAGAAAACAGTGTAGCACTATCTAGTATCCTTTCTTATTTCAGATATCAACGAGTGTTCTAGCAATCCTTGTCAAAATGGTGCAACATGTACAGACCAAGTCAATGGCTACTCGTGCACATGTGCGGCAGGATACACTGGATCTAGATGTGAAACAAGTAAGTATGAATTAACCAGACTCCTAGCTAGACCATCTTCTATAATTCTTTAATCATGGCAAACTAACTAGGATCACTATTGATGCAAAGTTTGATGAATTAAATATGTTTGTATCAGCAGGGAAATGCGACCTCTACTGGCCGGATGCAAACATCAACAACCTCGTTAGAACTAATTGGTCTGCTTCAGTAGAACTCTCTACCTTTACAACGTCATTCTGGTTGAAGGTTTTTACAACTTATTTAAAATCTTGTTGTAACTGACTGAGAGAACGGAGAAATGAACTTAGCCCACTACCAAATAAGGAAATTATTTACCAAATAAGGAATTATTTACCAAATAAGGAATTATTTACCAAATAAGGATTTTTTTACCAAATAAGGATTTGTTTACCAAATAAGGAAATTATTTACCAAATAAGTGACATTGATTACCAAATAAGGAGTATATTTACCAAATAAGGAGTATATTCATGACGTTTAATACGGCTTGTTTATGAGGGTGACAGAATTGTAGAACAATAGTTATTTTGAACAAAATCTGGGTCATCCCTTTATGTACGAACAATCTATATATTGCATTTCCGTTTTTGTAGCAACTCATGAAGGAATATGACCAAAATCTGTTTTGCTGATAATATTTTCTTTGTGTTGTTGCTGTTTTGTTCCCCTGCCATGATCCTTAGCGTTTTTAAAAACAATAGATTGTTTTGATGTGACGTCATAATGACGTAGAACAATTATTGCAAGGAAAATAATAAACTTAGCAACCTACCAAATAAGGAAATTATTTACCAAATAAGGAATTATTTACCAAATAAGGAATTATTTACCAAATAAGGAATTATTTACCAAATAAGGATTTTTTACCAAATAAGGATTTGTTTACCAAATAAGGTAATTATTTACCAAATAAGTGACATTGATTACCAAATAAGGAAATTATTTACCAAATAAGTGACATTGATTACCAAATAAGGAGTATATTTACCAAATAAGGAGTATATTTATGACGTTTAATACGGCTTGTTTATGAGGGTGACAGAATTGTAGAACAATAATTATTTTGAACAAAATCTGGGTCATCCCTTTTTGTACGAACAATCTATATATTGCATATCCGTTTTTGTAGCAACTCATGAAGGAATGACCAAAATCTGTTTTGCTGATAATATTTTCTCTGTGTTGTTGTTGTTTTGTTCCTCTCCCATGATCCTTAGCGTTTAAACAATAGATTGTTTTGATGTGACGTCATAATGACGTAGAACACTTATTGCAAGGAAAATAATAAACTTAGCAACCTACCAATAGATATCTTGACCAAATTGATTGTTGCAAGGAAAATAATAAACTTAGCAACCTACCAAATATGGAATATATTGACCAAATAAGGAAAAATGCAATAAAAATAATAAACTTAGCAACCTACCAAATATGGAATATCTTGACCAAATAAGGAATTGTTGCAACGAAAATAATAAACTTAGCAACCTACCAAATATGGAATATCTTTACCAAATAAGGAATGGAAAATATAAACTTAGTAACCTACCAAATATGGAATATCTTGACCAAATTATTGCAAGGAAAATAATAAACTTAGCAACCTACCAAATATGGAATATCTTGACCAAATAAGGAATTTTTGCAAGGAAAATAATAAACTTAGCAACCTACCAAATATGGAATATCTTGACCAAATAAGGAATTGTTGCAAGGAAAATAATAACTTAGCAAACAAATATGGAAACCTGACCAAATAAGGAATTGTTGGAAAAATAAATCTTAGCAACCTACCAAATATGGAATATCTTTACCAAATAAGGAATTTTTGCAAGGAAAATAATAAACTTAGCAACCTACCAAATATGGATTATCTTGACCAAATAAGGAATTGTTGCAAGGAAAATAATAAACTTAGCAACCTACCAAATATGGAATATCTTGACCAAATAAGGAATTGTTGCAAGGAAAATAATAAACTTAGCAACCTACCAAATATGGAATATCTTTACCAAATAAGGAATTGTTGCAAGGAAAATAAATAAACGTAGCAACCTACCAAATATGGAATATCTTGACCAAATAAGGAATTGTTGCAAGGAAAATAAATAAACGTAGCAACCTACCAAATATGGAATATCTTGACCAAATAAGGAATTATCGCAAGGAAAATAAATAAACGTAGCAACACATAAAAATGTAGAATTTCTTACTAAGATATTTCCCTCGTTTCTTGAAAAGTGATTGTATGTTATTTGATCATTAGGTGCCTTCTTCTTATGACGGAGAAATCTATCCGTTTACGTACTCTACCGTATCGAAAACAAAATCTATGCACCCAAAAATGAAGAAAAATATGGACATGGACATCGTAGTGATGGGCAGGACAAAGTAAGAACACACATGATATTTTTTTTAAATATAAAACTAGTTTTTATAACTTCACTACAGGAAGAGACCGACTAAACACCGATTCCGAACATGGCGGCCAATTTGAATAACCGTTGTTCTTTGACTGACTGGCCTCGTGTTCATGTGGAAACACAAAAGCGTTCTCACCTGTATGCAACACTGGGTGATAGGTCATTTATATTTGCTGCCCCTAGGCTATGGAACAACCTCCCTAGATCATTACGTTATAGTTCTTCAGTTGACATTTTTAAGAGGGTTTTAAAGACGTTTTTATTTTTAAAAAGCATTTTTATAAGGGATAATTTATGTACATATATTTATCTATCTTTTCTTCACAGTTATGTTATCATTATATTTCCATATTTTTATTTTTATTTTAATATTATTATTGAATACCATTGTAATGCGCATTTGAACATTTTTACGATTGATATTTGCGCAATATGTGAATACCATTTGTAAAGATTCGCATTACGTAAACATTTTATACGATTGATATTTGAACGCAATATAGAATGAACCATCCAAATAATTATTTTAAAGATTCGGCATTAAGGCGAGATCTAACGGTAAATGATAGTCGATGATAGTCGATGATATGAACTATCACGAGCTATTCGACTATCGCTATCACGCACCCGATCAAACGAAGAAAAACTATCATAAACTATCATCGACGCACTTTTTTGAACATGTTCATAGAGCATGATGTCGATGATAGATGACCATTCCAAATCAAATGATATTTTCAACTTTTACGACTATCATGCACCGTTTGATCGCGCCTTTAGTGTGAATTGTTAGAATTAGCGCGCGCTATCAAAGAGTTCATCACTTTTCTGTGCGCGTGCATAGCAACGCGTTTGTCATTTGTCATTGTTTTCTACGTTAACTGAAAGTTCGTTAGAATTGCCTTCATTCCCTGATGATGGGCCATGGGCCCGAAAGCTCGGATATATTAAATCCTTTACGTAGAAGAAACGAATCTTTATTATAACATGGCACCTACGTACAACAACATATTGAATAAATTATTATTATTATTATTATTATTATGAGAGGCTAGTCAGTCAAGAACAATGGTTATTCCAATTGATCACCATGTTTGGAATCGGTGTATTTCATTTCTTCTTTTTTAACTAAATTTGTAAATATTTTGTCATCGATCAGTAAGGTAATAAAGTGGGTCTTTCTTGGTGTTGCAAGCTTTATTGTATTCTAGGTTAGGGTTATTGTATTGCAGGGTATTGTTCAGCTCCAAATTCATTATTCTTGGTTATCGTTTTATTATCTTCATGCCTCAGGTGCCTTGCAACACCAAGAAAGAGCCAATAAAGTTGTTGTTGTTGGTTGTTTTCAAAAGCGTTAGCCATTTTCTTACCGGGATCATTATCTTCGCCGACTGCCGGAAGCGATTTTTTTTTTCAGCCCTAAGCTTTGAATAGAACAAAAAGAGGGATCCTGTTGACAAAATATGGAGGACTGGGGGAAACTGGAGGGATCGTTTTATAAAAAATAAAAAATAAAAAATTAAAAAATTAAAAAAAATTAAAAAAATATATTTAATGCGAGTCTCCCCAGTCTATCTCTATATTTTTTCCACAGGAAACCCATATATTTTTATTTTCAGAATTGTGGGCTATCAAGAGACCATAATCTATATCATATTCTCTTGGGGCTATCTGTTATGTGGATCTTGAATGATCACTTTTTGATCGTCAATACATTTTGTGATGAGTTGAAGCGAAAGAGAACACACCGAATATAACCAAATTAAATGTGGAATTGTGTTTCCAAATACGTCGTTGGGCGGGAGATTATACGTACGAGTATTAAAAAGGAGTATTTTGTACTTTTGATCGAGTATAATTCTAGTGTAATATATTGTCGCATGTTCTAGGACCATTTTAACCAACTTCGAACGTAACGATATGTGGCAACATTGCTGTTTCACGTGGGATCGATTTGATCCTGTTTTGAACGGCAAAGTGATCTTCTACAGAAACGGAGTTCTAAGCGAAACAAAGAAGGGCCTAAGTACGTCCAAATCCCTCGCTATTGGAGGAAAACTTATCGTTGGTCAATACCAAGGGTCGTATGGAGGAGGTTTTGATGTTAACAGATTGATGGTTGGTAACATGACAGGACTTAACATTTGGTCACGTGTGTTCAATGCCAGTGAAGTTCTCGCTCTTGCTCAAAAGTGTACGAGCAGTGAAGAGGGTGATGTAGTTGCATGGTCTGATGTACTGTACCGTACATTGGAGGGAAACGTACAAAAGATATGTCCATCAACTTGCTCTCTCTGAGATTGTCTTCAGTCGAAAGTGTTGGAACTTAATGCGCTATGCATACAGTTGAAAGATATAAAAATATACTAAATCTCAGTATCTACACTCCATTGCAGAAACGTTGTAGTATACATTTATACAAATATACAAATATCTAATGAGATGCAAAATGCTAAACATGCTGAAATACAAACTGATAGTGCTGAAAATTATTGTGTTGGCCTTGCTGGATGCGATGCTAATCTAAAATTGATGATTCGCATATATTAGAAGAAAATAAGCGATGTTTCATACTTCGCATCTCATTAGATATCTTGTATCTCATTAGATATTTGTATAAATGTGTACTACAACCTTTCTGCAATCGAATGTATATATATACACCTATTCCAAATATAGTTGTCCGGGCCGAAAGCAACAAGCTGACGACCGCATGCCGCAAAGGACTTTGAGAATCTCCTAATTATATATTTATCCGTGGTACTTGAGAAGTTATCCCTACGAGCGTTGACTGAATAGCAATCATTTGGAACTATTCGGCCATTTGAAAATGCATGTTGTCAAAATGTCTACGGATGAATAAATGAATAAGGAGAAAGTCCCAATGCCCTTTGCGGTCGTCAGCTTCTTGCTTGTTGCTTTCGGCGGGGACAACGATTTTTGGAATAGGTGTATAAGCATATATACTGTCCAGACAAATAAACTCATAGATACCTCGTGTGATGCTACAATAGGTGTATATATATAAGCATATATACTGTCCAGACAAATAAACTCATAGATACCTCGTGTGATGCTACAATAGGTGTATATAGCTAATTGCATAATCGTTGTCGGGTTGAAAATCATGAAAGCTATATTGATCAAAAGGAATTCTGGGAAATTAAAACTCTCAAATAACACTGTCAAATGATCGACCTTTTTATCCAGACTTGTAGGATCTTAGTTAAATAGCTCATATACCTTCAAAACTACGAGAACATTGAATATATCTGCATGTAATGCGGGTCATGAACTGATTTCCCATCCATCCTTGCGGTCTCAGCTTCTATGATTTATGATTTTCAACCCGACAACGATTATGCAATTAGCTATATATATAAGCATATATACTGTCCAGACAAATAAACCCATAGATACCTCGTGTGATGCTACAATATTCATAATACATTCATTTGTTAATCATATTTAGTATTTTATTTATTAACAAGTATTATCATCATTATTTTTTATTTTTTATGGTAAAGCGCTATTGGATAAACTAGAAATAGCGCTACATAAATTGATTATTATTATTATTGTACTGCAAAGACAAAACTATAGTTCTAATTGTAAGATCAAGTTATTAGCTCAGTAAAATCATATTAAAAACATCTGACAATTAAATTTGTGTCATATCGAGGCTCATTCCAAGTCCTTCTCATCTACGCGCGGCCATAATGACCATGTAACAACGCATCCGCCATTTTGAAAATAAATGCAATGCATGATGGGAACTACAAGATATCAAAATCGAGCCTATTAGTTATTGGTGTGAAAATGACCCCAGGAAACAATTAGCCATTTCAAAAACGAGTGGAGGACTGGGAACGAGTTTTTAGAATTTATCTAATTAAGAAATGAACCCCATCACAAGAAAGAGCATATCAGAATTAGCGAGTTTCAGGAGTTTGATAGGGTTTGGACAAGCAGCAAATGAACTGCAGACATTTAAAAACTGTAAAAATTACAAAGAAATGTATGTGAAATGTACACTTGTCCCTGGTAAACATACATTTCTTTGTAATTTCTGAGATGTTTGGAAAGCTGTTACTCGTTCAATATCTAACTAAACCTATCGAAACTTTGTAATTCTGATATGCTCTTTCTTGTGATGGGATTCATTTCTTAATTAGATTAATTCTAAAAACTCGTTCCCAGTCCTCCACTCGTTTTTGAAATGGCTAATTGTTTATTTGTCGGTAATCAGAATAGCTATTTCGCAATGGATGACAACATAACTGACACATCAGTCATCACGACATTTCTACCAATCGTTCGTAAAGCTCGGCTAAGGTTAGTCTCCCTCGCATCCGTCTTTAGCTCCGTTACGCAACGCTCTAAAGACAGATGCGAGGGAAACTAGGCTAAGGTCGGACGTGAGTCGGCGCCGATAACAGGCGCGGCGGTTTTCTTTATAAAAGTCGTCCGTTTTCGCTGACACATTGCATTGGCTTTCTGTCAATCAAAACATAAGAGTTTACAAAATCATTTCGGTCTTCCTAAGTTGGGATGAAATCGGTCTACTTTCTTTGATCGAGCTGAAAGATTTATTTTCATTACAATACTGACGACTCCTGGTTACCCAGTCCAACTTGGATTGATGGATTTAAAGTGGACATGAATTTTTCTTTAATTTTGAAAATCGATTACATATGAAGTGAATAGTGAGATGGTTTAGTATTTTGCCGGTGATTTGAGCTTCGCATTTGCGAGTTATAAAGGTTTGATATTATAATTTGGTGACGTCAGTTTGTTTTTAATTTATTATACAAAAGCGCCCTTGTGCAAATTATTGACATGTTTTAATCTGGCAAAAGGTTTTCTACAACTTATATACATGCCGTTAAACTTCTTTTTGTATTTCAGAAAAGAATACTTTAAAAAAAAAGTTATGGAAAAAAATCAACTGACGTCACCGAATTAGCATAACTCGCAAATGCGAAGCTCAAATCACAAAATACTGAAACATCCCACTATTCACTTCATATGCAATTGATTTCCAAAATAAAAGTACTGATTTAATTCATATATTCCTATTGTTTCTGGTAATGAGCTGATTGTTTTCGATTCCCTTGAGGATAGAGAACAAAATAAAAACGATGCGTTTTCAAACGAAAACGAATTAGTGTGGCCGAGGCCTAAAGGGCCGTTTACACGGGCGATTTTATCGGCGATTCAGTATCGGCGATTTTATTGCAAACACAAATCGCCTGTGTAAACTACCGGCGATTAAATTGCAGCCAAATCGCTGCAATTTCGAACATGCTCGAAATTTTGTGCAACTTCGCGGCGAAAATCGCCGACAAAATCGCCCGTGTAAACGGCCCTTTACAGCATGGGTTGTTTTGCTACGAATCATTCGAGTATACACCGAAGCGAAATATGGCGACCAATTTGAATAACTATTGTTCTGGACTGACCAACCTCGTGTTCACGTGGAAACACAAAAGCGTTTTCACATGAATGAGAGGCTAGAACAATAGTTATTCAAATTGGTCGCCATATTTCGATTCGGTGTATACGATTGACATAAGCCGACTTGTTATGGTTCATGAAGTCTGACTCGCTCGCTCGCTCGTTCAGTCGAGGTGAGAAGCAAAGGTGGATTTCGGTTAGTGAATAAAGGTGTTGTCTTTTGCACATAAAGATAAAAGGCGTGAATGTGGTGATTAAATCTATCCCAAAACTAACGATTAATATCAATAAAAAGAACTAAAACAAATAAAGAGTATAATTACGCAAAGGAAAGTTAAACAGTAAAATGAAACAGCCTGACTGAAAATGTCATTACAATGGTCCAAGAAAACCCAGTGAAGACATGGATGAACAAACGCATATGAATAAGGCAGGTGTATTAGTGTAAGTGCTCGATGGATGACGAACAAGCTCTTCTGTCAACGTTTCCTCACAACAGTAGAACTGTGTAAACGGTGTAAGATCAACAAGCGAATTCATGGTAAAATTTTACTTAATTTACAAAATACAAATATCATTTCACAAACGAGAACTTCGTCCCCATTACTGACCAGTTACAGGTTCCAAGTCAGTGTCATTAAATTGTCAAAGCCTTGAAATTAATCTTTGTGAAGTAAACGAAATTTACACCCTATACAAATACAATTCAATCTTACAATAAACAGTTTGCCATACTATTTTATCTTCTTCTATAATTGTGTTTAATTGTGAGATTCGTAATAAAGTAACATCAGGAAACAATTACGCAATTTTGCCGATACAAAGATTAAGGAAAGTCCTAAGAGGGCTGTGAGATTTATTTCATTTATTTTTTATTTTATTTATTTATTTTTCTTGGTTCGTCACAAGACACAAAAGAAGTGTGACTGGAGAAGGTAACAGGACTGATGTCCCAGTTGGTTTACTTCCCCCCTTCATATATTTTAACAGTCCACAATAGATGTGTTCTCAGTAAGAGGCATATATGTGTTCAGTGCTAAACCGACCCATTACGAGCCCAAAGTCGTATCCACTCACGCCTCAAACATGATGCGTATGATCAAGTTTTGTCAGTCTCCTCGTGTACTTGTTTGTTCAGAGGATCTGCAGCACAGTGTAGCAGCGTTTATAGCCGCCGAGTCCAATATGTTAATATTAATTGTAAACATCAATAATAAGAAACGACATTCGTCTTTGTGAAATTAATGTAATACAAACAATTGGAACTTGAAGTTTCAGAATAGTCGCCTTACTCAAACAGACGACGAAGCGATATTAAATGTCGCTATGGTCTACCCTATCTATATATCTATAGCCACAAGATAACAAACATTACACAAGCAATTCTATCTCTGCGGGCAGTATCACTATTGGGACGTAAAACAGCCATTGTCAGAAGGAGAGGGACGTTAAACCCAACTACTTGGTTAAGAACTGCAGCACGAACAGATTGAACAACAAATGGCCATCACCAACCAAAGTACCGTGATAGCATTAAGTGTTTTGAACGGGATTTTGTCTATTTTTGGTTCGGTGCTTAATCTAGTTGTTTGTATTGTGATTTATAAGAACGAAGAACTCCAAAATGGACTGGATCTTCTCATTGGTAACCTGTGTTTTGCCGACTTGGCCGTGTGTATACTTGCACAACCTATGTACATTATACACTTGAATGGTTACCTGAGAGAGAAAGATATGGAGCAAGCATTTTTATACCTGAGCATAACTTCAATGCACGTAGTTGCCTTGAATCTTCTGTGCATCGCTATCAATCGAATGCTCGCCATTGCGCATCCATTTACAAACACACTCATCTTCTCTAAGTTCAAGGTTCTGATGGTTATCTGTGGTATTTGGGTATCTTCTATCTGCGTTGTTGTTTTCATAATGACCAAACCAGGCGAAATATTTTCACCATATTCACACATCTTAATCATTCTTTCTTTCCTGATCTGCTACGTCAGGATATTCTGGATTGCGAGAAAACAGCAAAGACAGATAGACATTCAAATGGCATCAATCGTTCACAACCATCGTCAAGTCAGGCTACATAAAGCCAATCGAGCCATTAAAACAACACTTTTAATCGTCGTTTCTCTGATGGTGTGTTTCTTTCCAGACACAGTGTTTGACTTCCATCCTGACTACAAGATCAACGAAGTGAGAATGGAATGGCTTTTTACTTTGCTGTTTTTTAGCTGTTCGCTCAATCCATGTATCTACATGTGGAGAACTGACACTTTCAAAATGGCCGCGAAAAGAACTTTTCGATTTTCTTGAAGACGATATATTTTCTGTGTATATAATTTTCTTTTAATATACATTAAACCCTGTAGGTATAATAATAATAATAATAATAATAATAATAATAATAATAATAATAATAATAATAATGATAATAATAATAATAATAATAATAATAAAATATAATAATAATAATAATAATAATAATAATAATAATAATAATAATAATAATAATAATAATAATAATAATAATAATAATAATAATAATAATAATAATAATAATAATAATAATAATAATAATATAATAAAAATAAAAATAAAAATAATAAAAAAATAATAATTTTAAAAAGGTATGATACTGCCTTCCCTCAACTTCATTTTAATGAAGAGCGCCAGTTGTAAAAATTGTACAAACCGATTAGTATAAAATACTGTAAATTTGTTTATACAATATTTATAGAACATAGTTATCATATATTGCTGTAAATCTCTGGCACAAAACAAAAATAATTTCGGTAAAATTAGACTCGAGGCTTGCACTTACAACGCCAGTAAAAAAAAAAAAAAAAAAAAAAAAAAACGCCAGTAGTACCAATGTAATATCTACCAATACTCAAATACCAATATTGAAAGATAATTAATATATACAAAATTCTATTGTGTACACTACGGTACAAAAGAAATTGAAAATAACAAATTGCTGCATTAGCACCCGTTTGTGTCATTAAAATACGAAAACTGTTCATTCCAATTCACAAGTTCATTGTCGACTCATATTGCACAACGCTGATATTGAGATGAACGGTCATATACTTTCCACATGTAACCCTTACACCACATATCGACCGATCAACTGTCAAAAAATATTAAAATTTGTATTAAAATGTAAAAACAATAGTCGTGGTTTGTCGATGGGCATTTCCAAAGTATTTGCTGTCAAGTTAGACATGTTGCACTATATAATTAAACTTATTAACCGTACTTTACATCCATCCAAACATCCCCTCGCAAAAGCGTGCTGGACCCTTGATGACACTACTTATTAAACAAAAGCCCATCCATCCAAACATCCCCTCGCAAAAGCGTGCAGGACCCTTGATGACACTACTTATTAAACAAAAGCCCATCCATCCAAACACCCCTCGCTAAAGCGTGCACTGAGGACCCTTGATGACACTACTTATTAAACAAAAGCCCATCCATCCAAACATCCCCTCGCAAAAGCGTGCAGGACCCTTGATGACAGTCCAAACATCCCCTCGCAAAAGCGTACAGGACCCTTGATGACACTACTTATTAAACAAAAGTCCATCCATCCAAACACCCCTCGCAAAAGCGTGCACTGAGGACCCTTGATGACACTACTTATTAAACAAAAGCCCATCCATCCAAACACCCCTCGCAAAAGCGTGCAGGACCCTTGATGACACTACTTATTAAACAAAAGCCCATCCATCAAAACATCCCCTCGCAAAACCGTGCAGGACCCTTGATGACACTACTTATTAAACAAAAGCCCATCCATCCAAACATCCCCTCGCAAAAGGGTACAGGACCCTTGATGACACTACTTATTAAACAAAAGCCCATCCATCCAAACATCCCCTCGCAAAAGGGTACAGGACCCTTGATGACACTACTTATTAAACAAAAGCCCATCCATCCATCCAAAACATCCCCTCGCAAAAAAAGCGTCCCCTCGCAAAAGCGTTCAGGACCCTTGATGACACTACTTATTAAACAAAAGCCCATCCATCCAAACATCCCCTCGCAAAAGCGTGCACTGAGGACCCTTGATGACACTACTTATTAAACAAAAGCCCATCCATCCAAACATCCCCTCGCAAAAGCGTGCAGGACCCTTGATGACACTACTTATTAAACAAAAGCCCATCCATCCAAACATCCCCTCGCAAAAGCGTGCAGGACCCTTGATGACACTACTTATTAAACAAAAGCCCATCCATCCAAACATCCCCTCGCAAAAGCGTGCAGGACCCTTGATGACACTACTTATTAAACAAAAGCCCATCCATCCAAACATCCCCTCGCAAAAGCGTGCAGGACCCTTGATGACCCTTGATCCCCTGGACCCTTGATGACACTACTTATTAAACAAAAGCCCATCCATCCAAACATCCCCTCGCAAAAGCGTGCAGGACCCTTGATGACACTACTTATTAAACAAAAGCCCATCCATCCAAACATCCCCTCGCAAAAAAAGCGTGCAGGACCCTTTGATGACACTACTTATTAAACAAAAGCCCATCCATCCAAACATCCCCTCGCCCCTCGCAAAAGCGTCCATCCAAAACATCCCAGGTGCAGGACCCTTGATGACACTACTTATTAAACAAAAGCCCATCCATCCAAACATCCCCTCGCAAAAGCGTGCAGGACCCTTGATGACACTACTTATTAAACAAAAGCCCATCCATCCAAACATCCCCTCGCAAACATGAGGACCCCCCTCGCAAAAATCCCCTCGCAAAAGTGTGCAGGACCCTTGATGACACTACTTATTAAACAAAAGCCCATCCATCCAAACATCCCCTCGCAAAAGCGTGCAGGACCCTTGATGACACTACTTATTAAACAAAAGCCCATCCATCCAAACATCCCCTCGCAAAAGCGTGCAGGACCCTTGATGACACTACTTATATAAACAAAAGCCCATCCATCCAAACATCCCCTCGCAAAAGCGTGCAGGACCCTTGATGACACTACTTATTAAACAAAAGCCCATCCATCCAAACATCCCCTCGCAAAAGCGTGCAGGACCCTTGATGACACTACTTATTAAACAAAAGCCCATCCATCCAAACATCCCCTCGCAAAAGCGTGCAGGACCCTTGATGACACTACTTATTAAACAAAAGCCCATCCATCCAAACATCGCAAAAGCGTGCAGGACCCTTGATGACACTACTTATTAAACAAAATCCCATCATCCAAAATCCCCTCGCAAAAGCGTGCAGGACCCTTGATGACACTACTTATTAAACAAAAGCCCATCCATCCAAACATCCATCCAAAAAGGACCCTTGATGACACTACTTATTAAACCCCATCCGCCAAAATCCCCTCGCAAAAGCGTGCAGGACCCTTGATGACACTACTTATTAAACAAAAGCCCATCCATCCAAACATCCCCTCGCAAAAGCGTGCAGGACCCTTGATGACACTACTTATTAAACAAAAGCCCATCATCCAAAATCCCCTCGCAAAAGCGTGCAGGACCCTTGATGACACTACTTATTAAACAAAAGCCCATCCATCCAAACATCCCCTCGCAAAAAAAGCGTGCAGGACCCTTGATGACACTACTTATTAAACAAAAGCCCATCCATCCAAACATCCCCTCGCAAAAGCGTGCAGGACCCTTGATGACACTACTTATTAAACAAAAGCCCATCCATCCAAACATCCATCCCCCTCGCAAAAGCGTGCAGGACCCTTGATGACACTACTTATTAAACAAAAGCCCATCCATCCAAACATCCCCTCGCAAAAGCGTGCAGGACCCTTGATGACACTACTTATTAAACAAAAGCCCATCCATCCAAACATCCCCTCGCAAAAGCGTGCAGGACCCTTGATGACACTACTTATTAAACAAAAGCCCATCCATCCAAACATCCCCTCGCAAAAGCGTGCAGGACCCTTTGATGACACTACTTATTAAAAACAAAAGCCCATCCATCCAAACATCCCCTCGCAAAAGCGTGCAGGACCCTTGATGACACTACTTATTAAACAAAAGCCCATCCATCCAAACATCCCCCATCCCCTCGCAAAAGCGTGCAGGACCCTTGATGAAAGCATCCAAACATCCCCTGCAAAAGCGTGACCCTTGATGACACTACTTATTAAACAAAAGCCCATCCATCCAAACATCCCCTCGCAAAAGCGTGCAGGACCCTGATGACACTACTTATTAAACAAAAGCCCATCCATCCAAACATCCCCTCGCAAAAGCGTGCAGGACCCTTGATGACACTACTACTAAATTAAACAAAAGCCCATCCATCCAAACATCCCCTCGCAAAAGCGTGCAGGACCCTTGAGGACCCTTGATGACACTACTTATTAAACAAAAGCCCATCCATCCAAACATCCCCTCGCAAAAGCGTGCACTGAGACCCTTGATGACACTACTTATTAAACAAAAGCCCATCCATCCAAACATCCCCTCGCAAAAGCGTGCAGGACCCTTGATGACACTACTTATTAAACAAAAGCCCATCCATCCAAACATCCCCTCGCAAAAGCGTGCAGGACCCTTGATGACACTACTTATTAAACAAAAGCCCATCCATCCAAACATCCCCTCGCAAAAGCGTGCAGGACCCTTGATGACACTACTTATTAAACAAAAGCCCATCCATCCAAACATCCCTCGCAAAAGCGTGCAGGACCCTTGATGACACTACTTATTAAACAAAAGCCCATCCATCCAAACATCCCCTCGCAAAAGCGTGCAGGACCCTTGATGACACTACTTATTAAACAAAAGCCCATCCATCCAAACATCCCCTCGCAAAAGCGTGCAGGACCCTTGATGACACTACTTATTAAACAAAAGCCCATCCATCCAAACATCCCCTCGCAAAAGCGTGCAGGACCCTTGATGACACTACTTATTAAACAAAAGCCCATCCATCCAAACACATCCCCTCGCAAAAGCGTGCAGGACCCTTGATGACACTACTTATTAAACAAAAGCCCATCCATCCAAACATCCCCTCGCAAAAGCGTGCAGGACCCTTGATGACACTACTTATTAAACAAAAGCCCATCCATCCAAACATCCCCTCGCAAAAGCGTGCAGGACCCTTGATGACACTACTTATTAAACAAAAGCCCATCCATCCAAACATCCCCTCGCAAAAGCGTGCAGGACCCTTGATGACACTACTTATTAAACAAAAGCCCATCCATCCAAACATCCCCTCGCAAAAGCGTGCAGGACCCTTGATGACACTACTTATTAAACAAAAGCCCATCCATCCAAACATCCCCTCGCAAAAGCGTGCAGGACCCTTGATGACACTACTTATTAAACAAAAGCCCATCCATCCAAACATCCCCTCGCAAAAGCGTGCAGGACCCTTGATGACACTACTTATTAAACAAAAGCCCATCCATCCAAACATCCCCTCGCAAAAAAGCGTGCAGGACCCTTGATGACACTACTTATTAAACAAAAGCCCATCCATCCAAACATCCCCTCGCAAAAGCGTGCAGGACCCTTGATGACACTACTTATAAAAACAAAAGCCCATCCATCCAAACATCCCCTCGCAAAAGCGTGCTGCAGGACCCTTGATGACACTACTTATTAAACAAAAGCCCATCCATCCAAACATCCCCTCGCAAAAGCGTGCAGGACCCTTGATGACACTACTTATTAAACAAAAGCCCATCCATCCAAACATCCCCTCGCAAAAGCGTGCAGGACCCTTGATGACACTAGGACCCTTGATGACACTACTTATTAAACAAAAAGCCCATGATGACACAAAAGCGTGCAGGACCCTTGATGACACTACTTATTAAACAAAAGCCCATCCAAACAACAAAGCGTGCCCCTCGCTACTTATTAAAAAAAGCCCATCCATCCAAACATCCCCTCGCAAAAGCGTCAGGACACTGAGGACCCTTGATGACACTACTTATTAAACAAAAGCCCATCCATCCAAACATCCCTCCTCGCAAAAGCGTGCAGTGCAGGACCCTTGATGACACACTACTCTCGCAAACTGAAACAACTAGTATTAAACCATCCATCCCTAAGAAAACTCCTTCACACATCCCCTCAAGACGCAAAAGAAATGTATGGAGCGAAGCCGTGATGATTGACCCTTGAGTAAGTGACGTCACTACTAAGCGTGCAGGATTGAAACTAAAAATTAACAAAAGCCCATCCACCAAACATAACCAGTGCTTGCATGGGTCTTTGAGAAGCGTGCAGTGACCCTTGATGACACTACTTATTCAGCTAAACCAAACTTGACCCTTGATGACGTACTACTTATTAAACAAAAGCCCATCCATCCAAACATCCAAACATCCCCTCGCAAAAGCGTGCAGGACCCCTCAAACAGCCCCCTCGCAAAAGCGTGCAGGACCCTTGATGACACTACTTATTAAACAAAAGCCCATCCATCCAAACACCCCTCGCAAAAGCGTGCACTGAGGACCCTTGATGACACTACTTATTAAACAAAAGCCCATCCATCCAAACACCCCTCGCAAAAGCGTGCAGGACCCTTGATGACACTACTTATTAAACAAAAGCCCATCCATCCAAACATCCCCTCGCAAAAGCGTGCAGGACCCTTGATGACACTACTTATTAAACAAAAGCCCATCCATCCAAACATCCCCTCGCAAAAGCGTGCAGGACCCTTGATGACACTACTTATTAAACAAAAGCCCATCCATCCAAACATCCCCTCGCAAAAAAAGCGTGCACTGAGGACCCCTTGATGACACTACTTATTAAACAAAAGCCCATCCATCCAAACATCCCCTCGCAAAAGGGTGCAGGACCCTTGATGACACTACTAATTAAACAAAAGCCCATCCATCCAAACATCCCCTCGCAAAAGCGTGCACTGAGGACCCTTGATGACACTACTTATTAAACAAAAGCCCATCCATCCAAACATCCCCTCGCAAAAGCGTGCAGGACCCTTGATGACACTACTTATTAAACAAAAGCCCATCCATCCAAACATCCCCTCGCAAAAGCGTGCAGGACCCTTGATGACACTACTTATTAAACAAAAGCCCATCCATCCAAACATCCCCTCGCAAAAGCGTGCAGGACCCTTGATGACACTACTTATTAAACAAAAGCCCATCCATCCAAACATCCCCTCGCAAAAGCGTGCAGGACCCTTGATGACACTACTTATTAAACAAAAGCCCATCCATCCAAACATCCCCTCGCAAAAGCGTGTGCAGGACCCTTGATGACACTACTTATTAAACAAAAAGCCCATCCATCAAACATCCCCTCGCAAAAGCGTGCAGGACCCTTGATGACACTACTTATTAAACAAAAGCCCATCCATCCAAACATCCCCTCGCAAAAGCGTGCAGGACCCTTGATGACACTACTTATTAAACAAAAGCCCATCCATCCAAACATCCCCTCGCAAAAGCGTGCAGGACCCTTGATGACACTACTTATTAAACAAAAAGCCCATCCATCCAAAATCCCCTCGCAAAAGCGTGCAGGACCCTTGATGACACTACTTATTAAACAAAAGCCCATCCATCCAAACATCCCCTCGCAAAAGCGTGCAGGACCCTTGATGACACTACTTATTAAACAAAAGCCCATCCATCCAAACATCCCCTCGCAAAAGCGTGCAGGACCCTTGATGACACTACTTATTAAACAAAAGCCCATCCATCCAAACATCCCCTCGCAAAAGCGTGCAGGACCCTTGATGACACTACTTATTAAACAAAAGCCCATCCATCCAAACATCCCCTCGCAAAAGCGTGCAGGACCCTTGATGACACTACTTATTAAACAAAAGCCCATCCATCCAAACACCCCCTCGCAAAAGCGTGCAGGACCCTTGATGACACTACTTATTAAACAAAAGCCCATCCATCCAAACATCCCCTCGCAAAAGCGTGCAGGACCCTTGATGACACTACTTATTAAACAAAAGCCCATCCATCCAAACACCCCTCGCAAAAGCGTGCAGGACCCTTGATGACACTACTTATTAAACAAAAGCCCATCCATCCAAACATCCCTCGCAAAAGCGTGCAGGACCCTTGATGACACTACTTATTAAACAAAAGCCCATCCATCCAAACATCCCCTCGCAAAAGCGTGCAGGACCCTTGATGACACTACTTATTAAACAAAAGCCCATCCATCCAAACATCCCCTCGCAAAAGCGTGCAGGACCCTTGATGACACTACTTATTAAACAAAAGCCCATCCATCCAAACATCCCCTCGCAAAAGGGTGCAGGACCCTTGATGACACTACTTATTAAACAAAAGCCCATCCATCCAAACATCCCCTCGCAAAAGCGTGCACTGAGGACCCTTGATGACACTACTTATTAAACAAAAGCCCATCCATCCAAACACCCCTCGCAAAAGCGTGCACTGAGGACCCTTGATGACACTACTTATTAAACAAAAGCCCATCCATCCAAACACATCCCCTCGCAAAAGGGTGCAGGACCCTTGATGACACTACTAATTAAACAAAAGCCCATCCATCCAAACATCCCCTCGCAAAAGCGTGCAGGACCCTTGATGACACTACTTATTAAACAAACGCCCATCCATCCAAACACCCCTCGCAAAAGCGTGCAGGACCCTTGATGACAGTAACGACGAAGCTGTTCATCGACCAGCACCACTATTTACTGCAACAATACCATAAAAAGTATATTTAAATAGAATTTAATTGCTCTGAGAACAACCTTATTATTATATATAAAATACACATCATCTGCAAACACTGTGGGAGATATTTCAGACGAGATTATTTGAAACAATTATGTGTGTGACAGCTCGTCCTGCGAATGTTGCAGAGGCTTTCAGGCCAGGTTGATTGGTACTAGTTGCCA
Organism: Actinostola sp. cb2023; assembly: GCA_033675265.1. Classification (NCBI taxonomy): domain Eukaryota; kingdom Metazoa; phylum Cnidaria; class Anthozoa; order Actiniaria; family Actinostolidae; genus Actinostola; species Actinostola sp. cb2023. Next base: position 195,146 of record JAUJYZ010000885.1, read on the forward strand.
TGACGACGAGTACAGTAGCTACTAGTTGCCATGACGACGAGTACAGTAGTTACTAGTTGCCATGACGACGAGTACAGTAGTTTTAGATAAGCTTGATTGGTACTATTGATAGTGTTCAAGGAGTAAGAATAGCGTGCAACGAAAGATTGACGCATGGCGCCGGTTTATGGATGTATCACTGCATAACTTGTTTCTCCCCCACCCTAGCTCACCCTCTCTCCTTTGCCAGCGCAAAAGTGGAGAGAAAAGCGATTTGATACGGTAACCGCCCGCAGTTGTAAATAGCTTGACAAAGTTTATGGAATAAGTATGCAAAGACTGCTCTCACTTATATTCAAGATGACTGACATGATCAGATGTACAATAGAATACTACGAAACTAAGAGTATTCGTCGGAATAATTCGGAAGTATTATAGTCACTAAAACTAAAGTGTTTTTTTGCTGCCGTTAATTCCGCCAAGGAACTCAAGTCTATCGAATTCAGTCCCCGTGCAAACTCAAAAATCCCGAGAATTAAAAAATAAATTACGACGACTGTGGGTCTGACCATTGGATATCTGTCTGTCTGTCTGTCTGTCTGTATGGCTGACTGTCTGTTTGTGTCTATCTGTTTGTCTATCTAACTATCTAACTGTCTGTTTGTATGGCTGACTGTCTGTCTATCTATCTGTGTCTGTCTGTTTGCATGGCTGACTGTCTATCTGTCTATCTATATGTGTCTGTCTGTATGGCTGACTGTCTGTATGTGTCTATCTGTCTGTCGGTCTGTATGACTGACTGTCGATCTGTCTGTCTGTGTCTATCTATCTATCTGTGTCTGTCTGTCTGTCTGCATGACTGACTGTCTATCTGTCTGTCGGTCTGTATGGCTGTCTGTCTGTCTATCTATCTATCTGTCTATCTGTGTCTGTCTGTCTGTATGACTGATCATTTGTTATATGTCTGCGGTCTAGAGAGCTACTAGAGATGTTTGTCGAGTCTTGTAGAGAACCGTAGTCGTGAGCCTGTACGAGGAAGAAGAAAGACACGTAGAAACATTGATGTAGAAGACTCACAACCAGACTCTTCTCTACTCATCCCAACTCGCAACAGAGGGCCTGGATACGACGTTGACCATCTCGAACTGTCCTTTACCACAGGTAGCCCAACCATTTCTTGAGGCTAATTATAAGAAATAAAATATATTTGTATTCGCGTGTCTTTTTTGATGGGTTTCCTGTGGTAGAGCGCGCGCAATACGTGCTATGCTGGGCTCCCTGTGCTTAGTAACGTAATATGTTGGGCTCCCTGTGCTTAGTAACGTAATATGTTGGGCTCCCTGTGCTTAATAGCGTAATATGTTGGGCTCCCTGTGCTTAATAGCGTAATATGTTGGGCTCCCTGTGCTTAATAACGTAATATGCTGGGCTCCCTGTGCTTAATAACGTAATATGTTGGGCTTCCTGTGCTTAGTAACGTAATATGTTGGGCTCCCTGTGCTTAATAACGTAATATGTTGGGCTCCCTGTGCTTAATAACGTAATATGTTGGGCTCCCTGTGCTTAATAACGTAATATGTTGGGCTCCCTGTGCTTAATAACGTAATATGTTGGGCTCCCTGTGCTTAGTAACGTAATATGTTGGGCTCCCTGTGCTTAATAACGTAATATGTTGGGCTCCCTGTGCTTAATAACGTAATATGTTGGGCTCCCTGTGCTAAGTAACGTACTGTTGGGCTCCCTGTGCTGAATAACGTAATATGTTGGGCTCCCTGTGCTAAGTAACGTACTATGTTGGGCTCCCTGTGCTTAGTAACGTAATATGTTGGGCTCCCTGTGCTTAATAACGTAATATGTTGGGCTCCCTGTGCTTAATAACGTAATATGTTGGGCTCCCTGTGCTAAGTAACGTACTATGTTGGGCTCCCTGTGCTAAGTAACGTACTGTTGGGCTCCCTGTGCTGAATAACGTAATATGTTGGGCTCCCTGTGCTAAGTAACGTACTATGTTGGGCTCCCTGTGCTTAGTAACGTAATATGTTGGGCTCCCTGTGCTTAATAACGTAATATGTTGGGCTCCCTGTGCTTAATAACGTAATATGTTGGGCTCCCTGTGCTAAGTAACGTACTATGTTGGGCTCCCTGTGCTAAGTAACGTACTGTTGGGCTCCCTGTGCTGAATAACGTAATATGTTGGGCTCCCTGTGCTAAGTAACGTACTATGTTGGGCTCCCTGTGCTTAGTAACGTAATATGTTGGGCTCCCTGTGCTTAATAACGTAATATGTTGGGCTCCCTGTGCTAAGTAACGTACTATGTTGGGCTCCCTGTGCTTAATAACGTAATATGTTGGGCTCCCTGTGCTAAGTAACGTACTATGTTGGGCTCCCTGTGCTTAGTAACGTAATATGTTGGGCTCCCTGTGCTAAGTAACGTACTATGTTGGGCTCCCTGTGCTTAATAACGTAATATGTTGGGCTCCCTGTGCTTAGTAACGTAATATGTTGGGCTCCCTGTGCTTAATAACGTAATATGTTGGGCTCCCTGTGCGCGTCCCGTACGATACAGTACCTGACATTCTTCAGTGACTACTGCTATACTTCTTGTTCCTCTGTTTCAGCTTCCAGTGCAAACACTGGTCCCCCATCATATATACCATACAGAAAGTCCCATGTCTCTTTAGATACTTGGCCATGATCTGCATCTAGACAAACACGTGGTTAGCAAACGAACAGGACGATTCGCCTTTTCCATATAGAGCGGGAAACTGGGTTCGAGTTGAGACCGCAAAGCATATATGGATTGTTTGGAAGGACAGAATCACATTCGACTATTGATTCCCGTGGAAGTTTAGCTCCTGGGATGTCTTCTTCGGTGAGTAAAATATGTTCTTTAGATGGGACTGTCGAGTTATCTTTTACGAAGGACGCCATTACTATTTTTGTCCTTCCAAACAATCCATACATGCTTTGCGGTCCCAACTCGAACCCAGTTTCCCGCTCTATATGGAAAAGGCGAATTGTATCGTTATTAGTCGGGCTTTGCACCAGTTACTTACTTGATTTTAATACTTTATTATTTCCTCTGATACTGATGATATTACGATTATCGATAGGACCTGGAGGATCTACACACAACAAACCCATTCATTAATATACAGGTGTATACAGTTGAACGAAGAAAAGCGTCAGGAAGAGAATTGAGAAGAAATGTAATCACCTTCCTCTTGATCTTTAACGAAAGCCTCCCACTGTCTGAACCATTTCATACTAATACAATACACATCAACGTTCTCTGCAGCAGGATACTGTTGGTTTAGCTACAAGAACAATGTCATATAGACTTTTATAGACTACATGTACATGTACAAGACATTTCATACTAATACAATACACATCAACGTTCTCTGCAGCAGGATACTGTTGGTTTAGCTACAAGAACAATGTCATATAGACTTTTATAGACTACATGTACATGTACAAGACATTTCATACTAATACAATACACATCAACGTTCTCTGCAGCAGGATACTGTTGGTTTAGCTACAAGAACAATGTCATATAGACTTTTATACACTACATCTACATGTACAAGACATTTCATACTAATACAATACACATCAACGTTCTCTGCAGCAGGATACTGTTGGTTTAGCTACAAGAACAATGTCATATAGACTTTTATACACTACATCTACATGTACAAGACATTTCATACTAATACAATACACATCAACGTTCTCTGCAGCAGGATACTGTTGGTTTAGCTACAAGAACAATGTCATATAGACTTTTATACACTACATCTACATGTACAAGACATTTCATACTAATACAATACACATCAACGTTCTCTGCAGCAGGATACTGTTGGTTTAGCTACAAGAACAATGTCATATAGACTTTTATAGACTATATGTACATGTACAAGACATTTCATACTAATACAATACACATCAACGTTCTCTGCAGCAGGATACTGTTGGTTTAGCTACAAGAACAATGTCATATAGACTTTTATAGACTATATGTACATGTACAAGACATTTCATACTAATACAATACACATCAACGTTCTCTGCAGCAGGATACTGTTGGTTTAGCTACAAGAACAATGTCATATAGACTTTTATACACTACATGTACATGTACAAGACATTTCATACTAATACAATACACATCAACGTTCTCTGCAGCAGGATACTGTTGGTTTAGCTACAAGAACAATGTCATATAGACTTTTATAGACTATATGTACATGTACAAGACATTTCATACTAATACAATACACATCAACGTTCTCTGCAGCAGGATACTGTTGGTTTAGCTACAAGAACAATGTCATATAGACTTTTATAGACTATATGTACATGTACAAGACATTTCATACTAATACAATACACATCAACGTTCTCTGCAGCAGGATACTGTTGGTTTAGCTACAAGAACAATGTCATATAGACTTTTATACACTACATGTACATGTACAAGACATTTCATACTAATACAATACACATCAACGTTCTCTGCAGCAGGATACTGTTGGTTTAGCTACAAGAACAATGTCATATAGACTTTTATACACTACATCTACATGTACAAGACATTTCATACTAATACAATACACATCAACGTTCTCTGCAGCAGGATACTGTTGGTTTAGCTACAAGAACAATGCCATATAGACTTTTATACACTACATGTACATGTACAAGACATTTCATACTAATACAATACACATCAACGTTCTCTGCAGCAGGATACTGTTGGTTTAGCTACAAGAACAATGTCATATAGACTTTTATACACTACATGTACATGTACAAGACATTTCATACTAATACAATACACATCAACGTTCTCTGCAGCAGGATACTGTTGGTTTAGCTACAAGAACAATGTCATATAGACTTTTATACACTACATCTACATGTACAAGACATTTCATACTAATACAATACACATCAACGTTCTCTGCAGCAGGATACTGTTGGTTTAGCTACAAGAACAATGTCATATAGACTTTTATACACTACATCTACATGTACAAGACATTTCATACTAATACAATACACATCAACGTTCTCTGCAGCAGGATACTGTTGGTTTAGCTACAAGAACAATGTCATATAGACTTTTATACACTACATCTACATGTACAAGACATTTCATACTAATACAATACACATCAACGTTCTCTGCAGCAGGATACTGTTGGTTTAGCTACAAGAACAATGTCATATAGACTTTTATACACTACATCTACATGTACAAGACATTTCATACTAATACAATACACATCAACGTTCTCTGCAGCAGGATACTGTTGGTTTAGCTACAAGAACAATGTCATATAGACTTTTATACACTACATCTACATGTACAAGACATTTCATACTAATACAATACACATCAACGTTCTCTGCAGCAGGATACTGTGGTTTTTAGCTACAAGAACAATGTCATATAGACTTTTATACACTACATCTACATGTACAAGACATTTCATACTAATACAATACACATCAACGTTCTCTGCAGCAGGATACTGTTGGTTTAGCTACAAGAACAATGTCATATAGACTTTTATACACTACATCTATATGTACAAGACATTTCATACTAATACAATACACATCAACGTTCTCTGCAGCAGGATACTGTTGGTTTAGCTACAAGAACAATGTCATATAGACTTTTATACACTACATCTACATGTACAAGACATTTCATACTAATACAATACACATCAACGTTCTCTGCAGCAGGATACTGTTGGTTTAGCTACAAGAACAATGTCATATAGACTTTTATACACTACATCTACATGTACAAGACATTTCATACTAATACAATACACATCAACGTTCTCTGCAGCAGGATACTGTTGGTTTAGCTACAAGAACAATGTCATATAGACTTTTATACACTACATGTACATGTACAAGACATTTCATACTAATACAATACACATCAACGTTCTCTGCAGCAGGATACTGTTGGTTTAGCTACAAGAACAATGTCATATAGACTTTTATAGACTATATGTACATGTACAAGACATTTCATACTAATACAATACACATCAACGTTCTCTGCAGCAGGATACTGTTGGTTTAGCTACAAGAACAATGTCATATAGACTTTTATACACTACATCTACATGTACAAGACATTTCATACTAATACAATACACATCAACGTTCTCTGCAGCAGGATACTGTTGGTTTAGCTACAAGAACAATGTCATATAGACTTTTATACACTACATCTACATGTACAAGACATTTCATACTAATACAATACACATCAACGTTCTCTGCAGCAGGATACTGTTGGTTTAGCTACAAGAACAATGTCATATAGACTTTTATACACTACATCTACATGTACAAGACATTTCATACTAATACAATACACATCAACGTTCTCTGCAGCAGGATACTGTTGGTTTAGCTACAAGAACAATGTCATATAGACTTTTATACACTACATCTACATGTACAAGACATTTCATACTAATACAATACACATCAACGTTCTCTGCAGCAGGATACTGTTGGTTTAGCTACAAGAACAATGTCATATAGACTTTTATACACTACATGTACATGTACAAGACATTTCATACTAATACAATACACATCAACGTTCTCTGCAGCAGGATACTGTTGGTTTAGCTACAAGAACAATGTCATATAGACTTTTATAGACTATATGTACATGTACAAGACATTTCATACTAATACAATACACATCAACGTTCTCTGCAGCAGGATACTGTTGGTTTAGCTACAAGAACAATGTCATATAGACTTTTATACACTACATCTACATGTACAAGACATTTCATACTAATACAATACACATCAACGTTCTCTGCAGCAGGATACTGTTGGTTTAGCTACAAGAACAATGTCATATAGACTTTTATACACTACATGTACATGTACAAGACATTTCATACTAATACAATACACATCAACGTTCTCTGCAGCAGGATACTGTTGGTTTAGCTACAAGAACAATGTCATATAGACTTTTATACACTACATGTACATGTACAAGACATTTCATACTAATACAATACACATCAACGTTCTCTGCAGCAGGATACTGTTGGTTTAGCTACAAGAACAATGTCATATAGACTTTTATACACTACATGTACATGTACAAGACATTTCATACTAATACAATACACATCAACGTTCTCTGCAGCAGGATACTGTTGGTTTAGCTACAAGAACAATGTCATATAGACTTTTATACACTACATCTACATGTACAAGACATTTCATACTAATACAATACACATCAACGTTCTCTGCAGCAGGATACTGTTGGTTTAGCTACAAGAACAATGTCATATAGACTTTTATACACTACATCTACATGTACAAGACATTTCATACTAATACAATACACATCAACGTTCTCTGCAGCAGGATACTGTTGGTTTAGCTACAAGAACAATGTCATATAGACTTTTATAGACTACATCTACATGTACAAGACATTTCATACTAATACAATACACATCAACGTTCTCTGCAGCAGGATACTGTTGGTTTAGCTACAAGAACAATGTCATATAGACTTTTATACACTACATGTACATGTACAAGACATTTCATACTAATACAATACACATCAACGTTCTCTGCAGCAGGATACTGTTGGTTTAGCTACAAGAACAATGTCATATAGACTTTTATACACTACATCTACATGTACAAGACATTTCATACTAATACAATACACATCAACGTTCTCTGCAGCAGGATACTGTTGGTTTAGCTACAAGAACAATGTCATATCCTTCTTTTATACACTACATGTATTCCTGTACAAGACATTTACCATCCTTTTTTTAATACAATTCGTTCATCAATCCTTTTCTCGTATGCAGTCCAGGATAGTTGTGCGGTGTTTAGCTGTATAGAGTCGTTATTGGAGAACAATGTCATATAGACTTTTATAAGGTTGTATAGTCGTTTTCGTATGAGTGGGTCCAAGTAGTTAATTTCGTACCGTGCGGTGACGGTATTAACTAAAGGAAAGGTTGTATAGAGTCGTTTTCGTATGAGTGGGTGGTTTAGCGGTGACAACTAAGGGAAATGTATATAGTCGTTTTTATAGTGGGTCCAAGTAGTTAACGTACCGTGCGGTGACGGTATTACTAAAGGAAAGGTTGTATAGAGTCGTTTTCGTATGAGTGGGTCCAAGTAGTTAAGTTCGTACCGTGCGGTGACGGTATTAACTAAAGGAAAGGTTGTATAGAGTCGTTTTCGTATGAGTGGGTCCAAGTAGTTAAGTTCGTGCCGTGCGGTGACGGTATTAACTAAGGGAAAGGTTGTATAGAGTCGTTTTCGTATGAGTGGGTCCAAGTAGTTAAGTTCGTGCCGTGCGGTGACGGTATTAACTAAGGGAAAGGTTGTATAGAGTCGTTTTCGTATGAGTGGGTCCAAGTAGTTAAGTTCGTGCCGTGCGGTGACGGTATTAACTAAGGGAAAGGTTGTATAGAGTCGTTTTCGTATGAGTGGGTCCAGTAGTTAAGTTCGTGCCGTGCAAGAAAGGTTGTATAGGTGACGGTATTAACTAAGGATAAAGGTTGTATAGAGTCGTTTTCGTATGAGTGGGTCCAAGTAGTTAAGTTCGTGCCGTGCAGTGACGGTATTAACTAAGGGAAAGGTTGTATAGAGTCGTTTTCGTATGAGTGGGTCCAAGTAGTTAAGTTCGTGCCGTGCGGTGACGGTATTAACTAAGGGAAAGGTTGTATAGAGTCGTTTTCGTATGAGTTCCAAGTAGTTAAGTTCGTACCGTGCGGTGACGGTATTAACTAAGGGAAAGGTTGTATAGAGTCGTTTTCGTGGGTCCAAGTAGTTAAGTTCGTGCCGTGCGGTGACGGTATTAACTAAGGGAAAGGTTGTATAGAGTCGTTTTCGTATGAGTGGGTCCAAGTATAGAGTCGTTTAAGTATGAGTGGGTCCAAGTAGTTAAGTTCGGTGCGGTGACGGTATTAACTAAGGGAAAGGTTGTATAGAGTCGTTTTCGTATGAGTGGGTCCAAGTAGTTAAGTTCGTGCCGTGCGGTGACGGTATTAACTAAGGGAAAGGTTGTATAGAGTCGTTTTCGTATGAGTGGGTCCAAGTAGTTAAGTTCGTGCCGTGCGGTGACGGTATTAACTAAAGGAAAGGTTGTATAGAGTCGTTTTCGTATGAGTGGGTCCAAGTAGTTAAGTTCGTACCGTGCGGTGACGGTATTAACTAAAGGAAAGGTTGTATAGAGTCGTTTTCGTATGAGTGGGTCCAAGTAGTTAAGTTCGTGCCGTGCGGTGACGGTATTAACTAAAGGAAAGGTTGTATAGAGTCGTTTTCGTATGAGTGGGTCCAAGTAGTTAAGTTCGTGCCGTGCGGTGACGGTATTAACTAAGGGAAAGGTTGTATAGAGTCGTTTTCGTATGAGTGGGTCCAAGTAGTTAAGTTCGTGCCGTGCGGTGACGGTATTAACTAAGGGAAAGGTTGTATAGAGTCGTTTTCGTATGAGTGGGTCCAAGTAGTTAAGTTCGTGCCGTGCGGTGACGGTATTAACTAAGGGAAAGGTTGTATAGAGTCGTTTTCGTATGAGTGGGTCCAAGTAGTTAAGTTCGTGCCGTGCGGTGACGGTATTAACTAAGGGAAAGGTTGTATAGAGTCGTTTTCGTATGAGTGGGTCCAAGTAGTTAAGTTCGTGCCGTGCGGTGACGGTATTAACTAAGGGAAAGGTTGTATAGAGTCGTTTTCGTATGAGTGGGTCCAAGTAGTTAAGTTCGTACCGTGCGGTGACGGTATTAACTAAAGGAAAGGTTGTATAGAGTCGTTTTCGTATGAGTGGGTCCAAGTAGTTAAGTTCGTACCGTGCGGTGACGGTATTAACTAAGGAAAGGTTGTATAGAGTCGTTTTCGTATGAGTGGGTCCAAGTAGTTAAGTTCGTACCGTGCGGTGACGGTATTAACTAAAGGAAAGGTTGTATAGAGTCGTTTTCGTATGAGTGGGTCCAAGTAGTTAAGTTCGTACCGTGCGGTGACGGTATTAACTAAAGGAAAGGTTGTATAGAGTCGTTTTCGTATGAGTGGGTCCAAGTAGTTAAGTTCGTGCCGTGCGGTGACGGTATTAACTAAAGGAAAGGTTGTATAGAGTTTTTCGTATGAGTGGGTCCAAGTAGTTAAGTTCGTACCGTGCGGTGACGGTATTAACTAAGGGAAAGGTTGTATAGAGTCGTTTTCGTATGAGTGGGTCCAAGTAGTTAAGTTCGTACCGTGCGGTGACGGTATTAACTAAGGGAAAGGTTGTATAGAGTCGTTTTCGTATGAGTGGGTCCAAGTAGTTAAGTTCGTGCCGTGCGGTGACGGTATTAACTAAGGGAAAGGTTGTATAGAGTCGTTTTCGTATGAGTGGGTCCAAGTAGTTAAGTTCGTGCCGTGCGGTGACGGTATTAACTAAGGGAAAGGTTGTATAGAGTCGTTTTCGTATGAGTGGGTCCAAGTAGTTAAGTTCGTGCCGTGCGGTGACGGTATCGTATGTGTGTATATGTGGGTATAGTTTTCGTATAAGTAGTTACGGTTCGTGCCGTGCGGTGACCATGCCGTATCCAAGCATTCTGATTGGTTGAGAAATGATTTTGCGCGCTGTGATTGGTTGAATGCGTTCGATTCCGTACCGTGACCGTAACTCCGTACCGTAGGTTTCCCACTCATACGAAAACGACTCTATACATTCAGTCATAAATTCTACTTATGAATCCATGTCCATTCATTACTAAGCTATCGTCGTACCGTTTTAAACGTCTCCACCTCGTAGTCCCGCCTTCTCTCCAATTCCTCCATTGATTTCTGTATCAAAGAATTATGTTTTCATAGATTACTATGTAACAACACATTGTAAAATTTACAAAATCATTGAATAAAACTGTGAAAAAAAAAAAAAAATTACTCCTGAACATTGCACAATCGATGTAATAATCAATGAAATACCTTGCAGCGCGGACAGCCATCTAGTCTCGTTACCACAGGCCCCCCGCCATACCTACAGTATACAGTGAGTAATATTTTGATGTCTGTATACTCTTATATAGGATACTTTTAAAATAACGGTGTGTGGGTTACCTGTGGATAGGGTTGCCCGGGAGGGATTTAGTCGAGGGGAAGGTACCCTTAGTCCCTCTCGGTCAAAAGTCCACAGGTAATCCACTCACCGTAGACACTCATTAGTGTCCACAGAAGCTACAAGTAGCTTTATAAATAATCCGAGTATCCGACCTTCAAAAAGGAAAGGGGAGGAGGGAGATGCTCGAGAAAGGGCTTTTTTCTCCTTCTCTTCCCCCTTTCTTTTTCTCTCCCCCTCGGCCAAAAAAAGCCTGATACTGTCAAGACGTTGTGTTCATGAAAGGTTAAGACTATGTTGTAAATATGTAAAGCGCTAATTGAAAAGAGGAATTGTACAGATGTAGAAGGCTACTACCTCTCCTTCTGAAAGCCTTAAGATGCTGGCACTGCGTGCTACCCTGGGTCATCGACCTCTGGTACCCAGGCTAGCTGTGTGTTGATATAATATAAACACACACATATATAATTGTTTTCCTACCGGTTGTGAATATGTGTCCATACGACCTCTGGGATGGCAGTTACAAGGTCTTTGATATGACGATAATTCTTGGGATGAATAGCATCTAGAATACACGATAATCAATCCTCTTGCTTACATGTATATTACAGGTTCAACATTGTTTTATATGTGGCGTTTTAACAGACCGGTCTGTCTGCTGATCGTAAAACCTAACTGAAGCAGCTGCCTTCTTGAACACGGACAAGACGCACATTCATTCATTCATCCATCGCCCATCCATGCATCCATGCATGCATCCATCCATGCATGCATCCATCCATCCATCCATTTATCCATCCATCCATCCATCCATCCATCCATCCATTTATCCATCCATCCATCCATCCATCCATCCATCCATCCATCCATCCATCCATCCATCCATCCATCCATCCATCCATCCATCCATCCATCCATGCATGCATGCATGCATGCATCCATCCATCCATCCATCCATCCATCCATCCATCCATCCATCCATCCATCCATCCATCCATCCATCCATCCATCCATCCATCCATCCATCCATCCATCCATCCATCCATCCATCCCTCATCCATCCATCCATCCATCCATCCATCCATGCATCCATCCATGCATCCATCCATCCATCCATCCATCCATCCATCCATCCATCCATCCATCCATCCATCCATCCATCCATCCATTCATCCATTCATCCATCCATCCATCCATCCATCCATCCATCCATCCATCCATCCATCCATCCATCCATCCATCCATCCATCCATCCATCCATCCATCCATCCATCCATCCATCGCCCATCCATCCATGCATCCATCCATGCATGCATCCATCCATCCATCCATCCATCCATCCATCCATCCATCCATCCATCCATCCATCCATCCATCCATCCATCCATCCATCCATCCATCCATCCATCCATCCATCCATCCATCCATCCATCCATCCATCCATCCATCCATCCATCCATCCATCCATCCATCCATCCATCCATCCATCCATCCATCCATCCATCCATCCATCCATCCATCCATCCATCCATCCATCCATCCATCCATCCATCCATCCATCCATCCATCCATCCATCCATCCATCCATCCATCCATCCATCCATCCATCCATCCATCCATCCATCCATCCATTCATCCATTCATCCATCCATCCATCCATCCATTCACATAAAGGACAACAGGTCTGCAAACTATCATGCTGTGCAGCTTTGCTGTTTATACCGCAATTTTTCATCTTTTTAATCTGGTACTAAAATAAAGTCTATGTCTATGTATATGTCTTGCCAATGTAAAAAACATCAGAGTACGAATAAACAGTTGTAGTTGTTGCTCGAAAAACCGCTGTATCCTCGAGCATGGGTCTCCATTATCTATTAATATCAGCGGACAGAACGGTCTTCATGATCAAAGTGCTCTTAGATTCCTGCAGCTTAGAGACTCAAGCATGACGACACACTTACCTCCATGTAGACAAACGAAATCAGTGTTGGTTATAGGACCTGAAATATACAATCGATAAATCATTTAAATAACCAAAATCATGCGGTTAGTAAAACAATTAATGCTATTACCTGGTTCAGCACACGTCTGGAACTTTGTGAACCAAAACTTGGAGACGTAATAACACTGCACACACGACTAGAAAACAGATGATAATGATGATGATACATACACACAGACATACATGTAGGGGCGGGCGGGCGGGCGGGTTCGGGGTGGGCAGGCAAGCAGACAGGCAGGCCGTCTTAGACAGTCTGCCTGCGTTACTGCCTGCTGGGCAAGAAGGCAGAGGGAAAGACATGGAGCTAGAAGCAGAATGGCAATCAAGACGGCGGACAGAGCATAAACAAATCAAGAAAGACAATAAAGCCATAATATAATAATCAAAGTAATAAAGTGAGTGTTGTCTTACCTCTGGGTTTCTCATCATACTGAATAACCACCGTCGTTCCTTAGAAGCATCTTCACTTACTTTCCTATGACATCAACATATCAAATACAGTACAGTACAGGTATAGATTACTACCAATACATACTACTTGTACCTACCTGTAAAATAGAACATAGGCTTCTACATTCGATATGAAGGAATCAGACACTGAGGAACGAAATATTGAGAATTATTCCTCTGAAAAATTACTAATAATGATGATGATGATGTCTGATGATGATGATGTCTGATGATGATGATGTCTGATGATGATGATGTCTGATGATGATGATGTCTGATGATGATGATGATGATGATGTCTGATGATGATGATGTCTGATGATGATGATGTCTGATGATGATGTCTGATGATGATGATGATGATGATGATGATGATGTCTGATGATGATGATGATGATGACGATGATGATGATGAGCTTCACGCTCCTGGACGACACGTGTCGAAATAAACTATTGTATTGTATTGTATTGTATTGTATGGCAGTAATGATGATAATAATAATGATGATAATAATGGAAATGATTTTCATACCTTCACTAACCCATGAATCGTTGTATTCAAACCATTTATTGCTGATGTAGTTCTTGGCAAATGCCACATAATGACCAGCTGCAACATATAATAATATAGATTCTTGAGGTTGTGCTCATGCTTGCGTCAGGCCTGTTTTCACATGACACAAGTTCTCATATGCTTGTGTCATTAGTTAAAGCCCAGCTTAAAGGTAAAGGTTGTACGTGAAAGTCTGTACCAATTCACCAAGATTCAGTGGTTACATGGGAGGTGAATGGGTCAATCCATGGTTAGAAAGAATCATAATCCTAGATAATAGTATACCTCCTACATTTCCATGATGTGAAATGATTGCCACTAAGTCGTACATGGTTGATGACTTGTGTCCATTGGCAGATCTCCAGTCTAGAAATAGAACCAATCTTAGAAACTTTGAACAATAAAATAGGGAAGACCTAAAACTTGATTATGAATATGAATATCTGTGTCCTGGGTAGCTGGGTACATGTAGCTAGGAAGAGGAAGGGAAATGAATAGGAAGGAAGGGAGAGAGGGAGGGATGCAGGCAGGAAGGAAGGGAGGAAGGAAGCGGGGAGGAAGGAAGCGGGGAGGAAGGGGGGGGGGGGGGGGGGGGGGGGGGGGAGGAAGGAAGGGAGGGACAGCCGAAAGGTTCCGGAAGAAGAAAGCAAGAAAGGAAGGAAGGAAGGGAGGAAGGAAAGGAGGAAGAAAGGAAGGAAGGAAGGGAGAAAGAAAGGAAGGAAGGGAGAAAGAAAGGAAGGAAGGAAGGAAGGAAGGAAGGAAGGAAGGAAGGAAGGAAGGAAGGAAGGAAGGAAGGAAGGAAGGAAGGAAGGAAGGAAGGAAGGAAGGAAGGAAGGAAGGAAGGAAGGAAGGAAGGAAGGAAGGAAGGAAGGAAGGAAGGAAGGAAGGAAGGAAGGAAGGAAGGAAGGAAGGAAGGAAGGAAGGGAGGAAGGTTGGGAGGGAGGAGGAAGAAAGGGTGGGAGGAAGGAAGGGAGGAAGGAAGGGAGGAAGAGAGGTAGGGAGGAAGAGAGTGAGGAAAGGAGGAAGGGAGGGAGGAATACAGGGAGGGAGGGAGGGAGGAAGGGAGGAGGAAGGTAGGAAGGGAGGGAGGAAGGCAGGGAGAGAGGAAGGCAGGGAGGGAGAAAGGCAGGGAGGGAGGGAGGAAGGGAGGGAGGAAGGGAGGAAGAGAGGGAGAGAGGGAGAAAGGGAGGAAAGGAGGAGGGAGGGAGGGAGGGAGGAGGGAGGAATACAGGGAGGGAGGGAGGGAGGAATACAGGGAGGGAGGGAGGGAGGGAGGGAGGGAGGAAGGGAGGAGGAAGGGAGGAGAAAGGGAGAGAGGGAGGAAGGGTGAAAAGGAGGAAGGGAGGGAGGGAGGAATACAGGGGGAGAGGAGGGAGGGAGGGAGGAAGGGAGGAGGAAGGGAGGAAGGGAGGAAGGGAGGGAGGAAGGGAGGGAAGAAGACAGGGAGGGAGGGAGGCAGGGAGGGAGGAAGGCAGGGAGGGAGGCAGGGAGGGAGGAAGGGAGGCAGGGAGGAAGGGAGGAAGGGAGGAAGGGAGGAAGGGACGAAGGAAGACAGGGGGAAGGAGGGAGGAGGGAGGAAGGGAGGGAGGGAGGAAGGGAGGGAGAGAGGGAGGGAGGGAGGAAGGAAGGAAGGGAGGAAGGGAGGAAGGAAGAGAGGGAGGGAGGGAGGGAGGAAGGGAGGGAGGGAGTAAGGGAGGAAGAGAGGGAGGAAGGGAGGAAAGGAGGGAGGGAGGGAGGAAGGGAGGAAGGGAGGAAGGGAGGAAGGGAGGAAGGGAGGAAGGGAGGAAGGGAGGAAGGGAGGAAGGGAGGAAGGGAGGAAGGGAGGAAGGGAGGAAGGGAGGAAGGGAGGAAGGGAGGAAAACTGGGTCTTATCTAGGATAGGCCAAAGTCCTACATGAATAGAAAGATTTCCATGGAAACAGGAATAATATGCCACTTGATAACACATTCACCTTTTGTAAGGAATGGCTTCATGTCGAGCGATGAGATTGGAAATGATATAAAATGGCTTATCTTGGACGAAAAGTACATTTCATGTCTGAATCGTTTGAGGTGAATGCACAGTATCTGAATAGAACAAAAAAATAGTTAACGGCACATCGCACAATGTATATTATGTTTAAACCAAAAGACATGGGTCTTATCTATTTCATTCTTGGTTATGGGATTCCTGTGTCAATGGCATGAGTGAGATACTATGGGGCCAAGGGACAATCGGACAAATTTGAATAAGGTTTAATGGGAGGCTGGGCCTGATAGGGTCTACATGTAAGTGTAGAAGACTACTAAAGATCAGAGAGGGTCTGAAATGAAAAGAGCACAAGAATAAGAGGATAGAAGAACTAGACTCTACCTCTGGTAAATGAACGACTTTACAAAGTTTGATCCCATTTCTTAATCTGCAATAAACAATATAAGTAATGGTAATAGAACTGAGTGGAGTGTAATTTGGTCTGAAATCATACGAGTGATTACAAAATTGCACGACCACGTAGCGGGAGTGCAATTTGTTATCACGAGTATGATTTCAGACCAAAATTGTACGACACGAAGTTCAATTACCTATTAATCATATTCATTTTGAAATCTTTTCAAATAATAATAATAATAATAATAATATGTATTTATTTATATAGCGCTATTTCCGGTGGTCCAATAGCGCTTTACAATTAATGTATATAAAAAATAATAATAATAATGAATGAATTAATTAATACACTCTTTATATTTAGGTGGTAAGTTGCAATAATAAGAATAATTTTGATGCCTAAAATACAACTCTTTCATTCTAAATTACAAATTACTTTTTATGAAGAATCGTTTGAATTTAATAAAATTAGAGTTTCTGTGCGAAAATTAAAAAAAAAAAAAATTGGTGCAATTAATGATCCAAAATAGTGCAATTAATGATTTAATCGCACCATTTTTAGCCAATCAGATTGCAGGATTTACTAGTGATTTCAAAATGAATATGATTAACTGTCAAATAGCACTGAGTTCACCTCCCACAAAGACCACACCCAACTTCCAGGGGACACACACCCCCCAAACTCATTACAGTGACTACCATAAAGTGTTTGGTGTACATCGTTTTACTTACTTTTTGCACTTGTCACAACTGTACATGTTGTCTCCTATGAAGTAAAGTACATTTTTGTATAATAAATGTAAACCACTGAACAAAAACCTTTATAAGAATCACTATATAAAACGAAAATGAACTGTTCAGTTTTACAATATTACAGACCTTTAAGTTCATCTGCTGAGAAAAATGCTGATAAACAATCTTGTAAAGTAACTTGAGGACCAAAAAACCACCTGAAGACAAGAAAACAATATTTATTAGATTAGAAAATAACCTTGTTTATACCTCTCCCGACCTTTAATGAATTTGTATTAGAGTCGTTTTCCTATGAGTGGGAAACCACAAAGGTACGGTCATGGTACGGAATCAAAGACATCTATCCAACCAATCACAGCGCACTAAATCGTTGCTCAACCAATCAGAATGCTTGGACACGGAATGGTCACAACACGGCACGAACTGTACGCACCACTTGAACCCACTCATGAAAATGACTCTATATGAGACAGCATGGTCGAGTGGTCAGAGCGTCGGTCTCAGAATTCATCCGGTGGCCCCGAGTTCGAGTCCCGCTCTGTCCACTAGCTGAAACTGTATTTGTTCCGGGCAATCCCTAGTTCAAATTCAGTTTCTCGACCATGCTCGTAAATAGCCAACTGGTTCGCCTCCTTGCCAGTTGGGTTTCTTAAAACACTTTATGTTCTAATATTTATATCATTTCAGTTACTTAATTGTAATGCGCATTGAGACTTCGGTGAAATGCGCTATAGAAGTACCCAGTTATTATTATTGTTATTATTATTATTATTATTATTATTATTATTATTATTATTATTATTATTATTATTATTATTATTATTATTATTTTTATTCTTCTTCTTCTTTATTATTATTCTTATTATTATTATTATTATCATTATCATTATATGCCAATGATTCAGCTCTGATATACATGTAGCTACACATTCTATTGTTTCATTGTCAAGATAGAAGTATATAAATACATAAAAAGATGTCTAGGTGTTGCTGGCACTGTTACTATTACCTTCTAAACCAGTCGAATAATGACGTCATCCAACCTTTTTGATCATAAAGTATTAACTGATCTCTTCTTGAGCATGATACGAGAGGTGAGCAGTGTGTAGCATGAATAACAGCCAGTTCATCTTTACCTGTACGATACATCCCTTGTTAAAAGCACTGACCACATCATCAGATCACTGGGATTCCTGTGTTTTCCTCTATAACACAGGAATCCCACAAGGCAAAACTGGCAAACTTGATACACATGTACATGTAACAGGTGCAAGGGTGGCTTAATAGTGCGCAGCCTTCTAAGCAAGTCAGGTGCTCGGTTCGATTCTTCATGACATCACATCCTTGTTTCGACTTCCCTCTAACCCATGTAGCTCAGTGCAGCTTTAAATACCCGTAAGATGGAGCACTGATGGAGGGAGGGGGTAAAAGGGCGCACCGTCCGCCTCCTCGGAGAACAGTTTTGACTGAAGGGGTTATGGACGTTAAATATCAGTACCTTTACTTTCATGTACATTTATGCATTGCTAGTAAAACACAATAAACCTCATTGTACTTACCTGGAATGGGCAATGACAAATCTTGGAATGTTTCAATTTTTGACGACACCTACAAGAGAAGACATCATCCACCATCTATAAGTGTACATTATAAAACAAATTGAACATGGTTTTTCATTGCCTCCCAAAACGACAAATAAATTTGAACGAAAAACTGATTCAAGCGCGCGCTGGTTCCGTGTGCGAGCGAAACGTCATTCTATGCATCTGTCCTCTTATCAACAATGGCTCTTATCCAATCAGCGTGCAATAAATTTGACAAGTGTTGTAAAATGTCAAGTACATATAGTACATGTATGATACTTACCCTATTACACGTTAAACACTGTACAGAGCTTTGGACTCTACCATCAAATAGATCAGTCACAATACTACGATAGTTGGATGTCTTCTTGATTACCTCTATTGCAATAGAATGACATAAAAATAACATCACAACCTGGCATAGTTTAGCTCAAAGCACAAGATGATATTAAGATCATAGATTAATGTAATTTAGGTTTGTAAAGCACATTAGATCATATAAGCGGTGTCAAATGGTCGGCACAAAAAGTCAGAGTCTCCCCAAAAATTTAGGTCAAATTTCGCGGGTCTCGAAGTCTCATTTTTCGAATTTTGAAAACAAAGGGAATCGGTGAAAAAGCGTCTCTGGCTCGCAAAAATATGCCTTGTCTTGGAGTCTCGCAAAGTCTCACCTTGACCATTCAGTACCCCTCATATGTACACCTACATGTATTTCAAAAAACATTGATAATGGTCTATCTGAATAGACCTCTTTAGGTATTCTCTGGAGAATTGTTCCTTTATATTTCTGAAATTTATTCGTTCATATTGAAAGGACTAATTCTCCAGAGAACACCATGTTTACATCACATGATCTGAAATGGGCAATTTACATATGAAGCTAAAGAGGTCTATTGGATGGTCTGAAACTTTAAATTTGCATCTTGTTCGAACACCAAGCGTGATTCCAAGCTTTAGGTTGAATGAATGAATTTCGCATGTTACTAATGAAAGACCCTCAGTTTCCCATAATTCATCTTGATCTCAGATCATCCATTTCAGATCACCCGTTGTCAACATTTTTTTTGAAGTACATTTAGGTGTATACATGTACATGTAATTTAGTACATTAGAGAGTGGCAAAAACTGTCCCAAATTTGTGTCATTTTTTAGATTACAAGTTCACCTTCTCTTTGAGTTCAATAAACCTGTTCAAATGCACTAGTTAGCACTGTATTTACTTGATAACCGATGCTGTCCCACTAACCTGCATGCACTGTATTAGTATGAATTGCGCTCGCAGTATCATCATTCATCATTTGAGCACTCTGTGGGATTTTATCATCAAAGCTACCCTTCCTGTCCATATCCTCAGTACTTGTTGTACATTCACCATTAACATATGAGCTTGCTGTTGTTAGTTTCTCAGAACGCAGTGTTTGCTCATCTTCCATTTCTATATCGATTTGGACATCAGCAGTGTCAAGGACAGGACTGGATCTCCGTCTGTCTAAAGGCATATCCGTGTGTTGATCATCGCTACTCTCACAGAACATCTCTACATCATCTGCATAGGAAATACATAAACGTTTTTTTTATTCTCAACATTACTAGATGACCAGTATTAAAGTATAAAGCAAACTGTGTTCTACAATGTACATGTATTTAAAGTCTACATTATAGAGTATTTATATAGCGCATCCTGGAACCTCGATGCGCATTACAATAAGAAAAAGAACTAAAAACTAGTGGATTATAAAAAATAAAAAAAATCAATCAATCAATCAATCAATCAATCAATCAATCAAAATCAATCAAATCAAATCAAATCAAACTACATGTACACTCACTTGGTTGTTGCCGTGCTTGTCTACAGGTTCCACCAAGAAGTCGTTTTGCTTGGTGACTGGGTTCATCACTTTCATCCGACGTATCGCATGACACATCACAATATGTCATGACTGGCTGCTTTAGTTCTTCATGTAATCGGTCCATTATGCAACGTAAAAACTCCTGGGCATCCTACAGATAATAATCATCATCATCACCACATCAGAATCAGTGAGAAAGATGAATATGACCAACACCACCATCGCCATCATTCTAATCATTAATAATAATAAAGAAATAGAAAACTTGTCTGCCTGCTAGTGTGTTCTACATTATAATGATTGACTTACTTGTTGCCCATATCCTCTAAATTGGGAATTTATGGATCTTACACTTCTTAGTAACTGGGATGGGACCACTGATTTGGGTCTACAATAAATCAATAAGTTGTTTTATTATATAGATATTACACACACTCTTATTGGTCAATTAGAAGGCCGTAACTTCCCTTATTTCCAAGTAATTATGGAACCTTGCATTTCCCCCCCACTTTTTATGGCCCGCGAAAAAACTTGGTCCATAACTTCCCGCATGGAAGTTAATAAGAGGTGCATATAGTTATTACAGTGTTAGTTTTCACTGATTGCTGTAGAATCATGTACCTTTTTCTTGACCACAGTTCATTGACTAAATGATAGAATTGGGTTGATACACTAGGATGTTTGCTTTCATTGATTGTTGCACTGCATTCCAAGAAATACTGGGTCAGTGGAGGACTAGAACAAGAACACAAAACCAGTTAAACCAGTTGACTTGTGTCATTATGATAGACAATATCTTATGCCCCATTCACACTAGGCTTGGTTTTCAGCCCGTTCCACAGCTGGAAATTGAGCCTACATTCACACCAAAACTTGTTTAGTTAAACTGGATTTTTCTAGCTTCTATAATCTGAAAGCATCTAATTTCACAAGAGAATCAAACTATCTGGTATTTATACTGTGCAACACAAAGGACAGTTTACCAGCAGTTTTGTGACAAATGTTGCGTGGCATTTCTAGATAATATTCTAAACCTGTTTAGTTAAACCACTTTAAAACAGATGTTTTATAACATAGGTATGATATAACACGCGCTCTGATTGGTTGGTTATGCTCACGTCATCGCCATAGCACGCGCTCTGAAATCAATCGAAAAATCAAATTGTTTTATTTGAATTTGCAGTGACTATGTAATAAAAGAAATGGTCAACGCTTTAGCTGTGCATCCATCGAGTTATGGAGCACTTGGGAATTTGGGAGAGCACTCGTGAAGCTAGAGTTGCTCTCGGTTGCGCCTTGAGCAACTCTTACGCTTCTCTCGTGCTCTCCCAAATTCCCACATGCTCCATAACTCGATGGACGCACGCTAAGCATTGACCATTCCTTAATTAGCCTCGGTGTGAACAGGGCATTAGTTCCTACACTGTACATGTTTGTGTCATACCAGTTTGATAATGCTTGCAATGCTGCATTCATGTAACAAGTGTTGCCAATATTCATCAAACCACACAACCCTGGAATAAGAACACAAAACCTCATTACATGCCAGATACAAATGCTTCGACATTTGCAGGGGCTTATCTGTCCACTCGCCCCTTTTGATCATTGTGGGTCAAATACTGAGCAAGCTAAGCAAGTAAATGTAGTCCATAGCAAGCTGATTGTAGCGGATCAATTTATTCCAACCTAACCCACCCATCTTATGGTAAGTTTTATACAGGTACTGTAAGTATCTACATACATGCATGTATCTGTCTTTTCACACTGTCTAACCGATTAGTCAGTGTGACGGGTGCTAGGGGGTGGAGTGTGACATGGTTGCCATGGTTACCTCCTTGAAGGACTCGGACTAGCGAGGTCAGTCAACTCCAATCTCATCTATTGGTGATGAGTTTAACTTTAGGTAAATGAAAGTGTAGTCCTGATAGTAGAGTGATATTGTATTGTACACATACCTCTAGGCTTGAGACCTTGCTCTAGGTCAAGGAAATCATCTTCATCTAAGATATCATGACTCTACAAATACAAAGCATTGTTGAAGATGATTTTACGACAACACTTGATATTAACTCTAGTACAACTGTACCTTGTGATATGCTATTTCCTTGTCTCCTTGTGCTTCTATCTCTCCAGGGGTTGGAGTGTTTAAAGAGTCAACAGTTGATTGACAAGAAAAGCACCAAATGCTGTAATTTTCTAGGTTGATGCAAAGATGATGCTCTGTTTCCTGCAAGAATATATAATACATGTAGATACAATATGTTGAATACTGTCTGGTACTTGTAAGTTGTTTAACCAATGATCACTCAAGACGCAAGTTGTGTAAAGTAATTTGCAACAGACCCTAGACATCAACAAATGTGAGCAAAGTCTATTGCAAACTCACCAGTTGTGACAAAAATCACTACATGTACATGTACCCTCTTGAGTGGCCAAAGGTAAATACAAATGTAGTTACAGATTGTGGTAGACTGAGTTGTTTTCGCATGAGCGGGATTTCAAGTAGTTAAGGTTTGGTTCATACCGTGCAGTGATGGTACTGTGCCGCGACTGTGCTGTATCCAAGCATTCTGATTGGTTGAGCAATGATTTTCTTCGATTCCGTACCATGACTCCATACCGTAGGTTGAATTCCCACTCATATGAAAACGACTCTAATTTAAGGATGGTACTGTAGTAGTATCTAGAGCTACTGCACAAACATGTACAACTGTACAGTCTGTACATGTTTGTGCAGTAGCTGAACTGCTCAAAAGTAACATACATGTAATTGTAACCAGGCTCTCCCTATAGACCTCTTTAGCTTCGTACATGTATGTACATGTAAATTGCCCATTTCAAACCATGTGATGTAAACATGGTGTTCTCTGGAGAATTAGTCCTTTCAATATGAACGAATAAATTTCAGAAATATAAAAGACTACATTTAATTCTCCAGAGAATTTCATGTTTACATCACAAGGTTTGAAATGGGCAATTTACATATGAAGCTAAAGAGGTCTATTGAGATAATCAACTCTAGATATCTCTATCTCTAAATACAAACTGTACAGTACGTACATTGTATGGTAGCATGTGGTAACATCATCTGACATGGTTTTACCTGGTTATGGAGTTCAATATGGTTTTTGTTGCATTTGCCACATCCCACATATGAACAGCAGTCCTGAAGAAGAAAATCTAAGATTTCAGACTCTGTTCTAATTAACCCATTCGCTCCTGAGATATTTTGCGTTTTTTAGCGATTTTCTGGACCTAATCACGTCGTAGGAAATTTCGATTCCATATAAGGGGTTTCCATGGAAATCTTGACAGTTCTGAAAGCCCACGGGCTCAGGTTCTGACGTAATCTTTCTCTTGTCGTGAATCTCCGCGAGGAACAGCATCTCGTAGCTACTAGGAGCGGTCAATTTTGCATTTTTAGAGTGTTTATAGCCATTATTCACCACAGAAGCCCCCAGGACAGCATCATTAAGGTTGACTGGTGTGGTAGAGACCGTTCTCCTGGAAGAAATCAGGAGTTTAGATACGAATTCACGATCACATTTCGACGTTGCCGTTTGGAAATTCAAAATGGCGGTCTCAATTGTGAAATCGTCTCTCTGGTCTTTCTGTGTTGGATTCCAGGACCTACAAAGGCATTTTTGGCGACTTTGGACTTGTAAAGAATGCAACCGGTGCAATATTTGCCTGTAGGACCGAGTGGCTCAACACTCTATATATTCTTAAAAAAACAGAGATTCGGGGAGATCTATGCCGAAATTCCCGGATGTTTCCCGGCATCCTTTTCGGGCGTGCAGAAGGAAAACACGTGTTAGCGAAAGTGGTCCTAAGGAAATGGCTATTGTTCGGCGAGTTAAGGAAAAGAGAGGGCAAAATTCACGACTATATCAAGAAGAGAGATGGAAGTTTGCTGAGAAAGTGGCGTTTTGTTTCGCAAGGATGTATTTTGGAAGAAAATCCAAGTCAAATGTCGGTCATTTTCGAGGTGTAAAATTGCGTCAAAAACACGCATTTTTGATATTTATGGCAAACAAATTGAACTAATGCCCAGAAATCGGACCTGTAAGTCAGTTTACTTGAGGTTAAAATATGAAGAGTTATCTAGTTGTCACTAATAACTGGCCATGAGATCGATGTTACGAAAATTCAGAAAGTTAGAATTTTTCAAAGCACTATCGATGTTTACGGCCGGTTTCGGCCGGTGTAGGAGCGAATGGGTTAAAGACATCAAACGTTTCATATTTATTAACTTGTCGAGCAGATGTATATCGTATTGCATATCGTATTGTATATTATATGTTATTTATATGTGCTGTTATTTATATTTGTACAATTGAAATAAAAAATGATAATAAAAAAAATAAAAAAAATAAAAAAAACTAAAAAAACTTGTCGAGCAGAGGGATGGGATGTAGGTGCCTTCACTACATCAGAATTCCCGGCAATAAGCAACAAGCCAACAATGAGGTAACCATGGCAACCTAGCCACAGATCACCCCCCCCCCCCCCCCCCCCCCCCCCCCCAATGGGCACCTGTCACACTGATTTCTCAGTGGAAAACAAACTTGTTATACTTACCTTTCCTTCTTCTATCAGTGGCGGCTGGGTGGGTGGGGCAACAGCAAAAAAAAAACACAAGCTAAACCAGCAACGAGCAATGGCGGGAGCAAGCGACGTGCAAGCAACGTGGCCAGCGACTGAGCCTGAGGCGCATGCACAGAGCTAGTAATGCTGCTGACCTAGCATCTCTCCTAGTTAACTTTGCTTACTAGTAACCACATTAATCATCTTAGTTTGAAGAAGCTGTCATTGATCCCAGTACATACATGTATGGTATAACAGGGTTCCCAGAAATTCATTACCACGAAGGAGGTCTAAATATGTGATCTTAGGCCTAGTTCAGACGTCGTGCTAATCATGAGCCGTTCTCATTTCAAACAATATATCTATAATGAGGCGGCTTCTTTTGAAGTAATTAAGAACGGCTGTTGGAAAGTACGGCGTTTGAACTAGGCCTTACAATTATGCAATTAGCTTACAAAAGAGCTCCTCCTGTAATTTCAAAACACCTAGCTAGTGGCAGTCAGTTTAAAAACGCTTTGCTGCACTCACTTCTTTGCCATGTATTACTTCTCACCTGTAGACATGCCCACAAATCACCTCCTTGCCTAGAACATTTACTACAAGAACCCTGAAATGAGTCAACATTTAATATAGTTAATAAACCTGCATGTGACCCTCTATGTACATGTGTAAACACGCAATTTGTGCACTATCTAAACAGCTGTATACATCTATGTGAAGTTTAGAAAACGAGAGGCCGTGTTGTATCGGTGGATACAGATACGAGGCAAAGAGGCAAAGCCGAGTATCTACATGTATATACCCGATACAACACGGCATCGAGTTTTCTAAACGACTTCTAAAACCCAACATTCATTTAATTTATAACTGATATTTAATAATTTCCGAGGTTAAAGAAAATCACAAATTTGTAGGTAAGAGATGTCTGTGACACTGCGATCATGTGCACTGAACACCACAATTCGTCCCACATTTGAAAGAGGTATTGCGGGTGTCATTAGGAACCGAGTAATATTACATTCCAAAATTGCCTATGTGAAGGTCAGTGATGTGATACTAAAACTGAGACCTTTGCATACAGGCCTGTGTTTCAGGTAGTCAGTTCTAGAACTGATTAATGAAACATGAGTGTTCTATCACTTTTAGTTATACACAATGTAACACTCATGTTTATGCATGAGTGTTATAACTAAAAGTGATAATGTTCTATTAATCAGTTCTAGAACTAAAACCTGGCAGGTCTGTACGGGGGTAGAAAGGTCCATGCACCTGACCAAATGGTCAGCTCCCATTGGCCTAATAGCTCATGAATTATTCATGAGTTTTAGAAAGTTAGTTACATACATGTATAGAGTCGTTTGCTTATGAGTGGGAAACCTACATGTATGGTACAGAGTTATGGTTACGGTATGGAATCAAATACATTCTAATAATTTAACCAATCACAGTGCGCAAAATCATTGCTCAACCAATCAGAAAGCTTGGATGGACATGGCACGGTTACATCACGCTACTGTCACTGCACGACATGAACCGTACTATAACTACATGTAATTCCCACTCATATGAAAAAGACTCTAACCTGTCCAGTGAACAGTATTAATTATTATTCTATGATGCACATGAACCCTGTGGCCATGCAATGTGAAGACAGTTTATTTTATTTGTCAATGGATTAAAATTGAAGGAATGGTCGGCTACGCCTCGTGCGACTCTTACGCTTCTCTCATGCTTAGCAGCCTCCCGAGTGCATCCATAATTCGATGGACGCACAGCTGAAGCATTGACCATTCCTTTTATAACATAGTTACTCCAAATTCAAATGAAACAATTTTATTTTCCAATTGATTTCAGAGCGTGCGCTATGGCGATGACTTGAGCGTGCATCCATTGAGTTATGGATGCACACTCGCGCGTGTCAATGGATTAAAATGATGTACTACAATGTACATTTGTACGTACAGTGTGCAGACTTAATACACCAGTAACACCTACTGTACCACTACAATTATAACAAGTACCAACAATGACAACAATTAATTAACCACACAATTACAGAACAATACAACTATTTACATGGATAAAGGACCTATACATGTACAATTCCTACATGTACATGTACATAACTAAATATGCATATATAACAGTGATAGGGACTCTAAAAAGGCTTACATACACTTGTATGCTATCATGTAACATATAATATTGTTTAATTAGATTAATATTGGTTGTAACACGTACATGTATATAGTAAAAGCTTAAGTGTTTAACACTACTAGTATTGTAGTATTTTGTAGTACAGTAGTATTGTGCATATATATGCTGTGTATTGGTGTATCGTTCTTTATAACGTTAGATAATATTCACGGTTGTTATACAACCTACCTGTGCTCTCATCTTCAAATCAGCAGCATAAACTTTTTGCATAAAAACTTGATGAGGACAAGGCATATTCACCGCTGATTTGTATTGGATTAGACAACAAATCATTCAACACTAGCCACACTCTACAGTTTAGTCACAAGGCCAAGCGTACTTCGTGTTTTTAAATGTTTTCCTTTTTTAAATTCACACTTTTTCTTCGACTTTCGTCAATGTGACTTGACGTTAACTTTCACATGTTCTTTCGTTTTATCCCGTCTACCTTCAACCATATCCTTGCATCACAATCATGTTATTCCATTGGTCTTCGTTTCGCGGCAACTTTTGAGTTAAATCTGATAAATGAAAGGTTTTTACGACCCTTCCGTTCCCTTTTCTTCAAAATGGCGACTGTCTTTTATGAGCCCGCGATCACTATTTGAAATTTCTACCACTCGGGGGAGGGTGTGGATATTCGTGGCTGTTTGTTGGCTGTTTGTAACTCTCTAATATGTGTTCATCTAATATTTAGGCGATATGTTGATTGAATGACTGTCAGTAATTATTAATATTTTTAATTTGACTATTCATTGATCACCGATTAATTTTATGAAAAATTTGTATGTAGTTTTAATTTATTCTTAGCTTATTTCTATTTTATTTTTTATTTAGAGGTAGTGTGTTATCATTATATTAGTTTATAAGCGCATATGAACATATGAGAACTGTTATTACAAAATGGGTCTTCAACAAGACCCGTTTTGAGAACACAGAATTCATATATATATTTTTAACATAAAAATAACTTATTAAAACATTTTTATACTCACGTAAATGATCATTTTAATAATCATGTTCTTACAAAAACAAACAGTGAAAAGAAAAAAGAAAGAAAAAATCGGTGCAGCGAGCTAGGAATCGATCCCGGTCCTTGTGGCCTTGTGCTTCTAACGCGCTGTGTTTCAGTGCGAGCCACGGGACCATAGTAATTTGCACAACATGCAATAGACAGTCGATTCACAAGATACACTTGGTTATTTTGTCCTCCAAATCAATAAGCGTGCACGATAGCCTAGTGGTGCGGGGCAGTTATTTAGAGGGACTAGGATCCGACTGTTCCCTCCCTCTTTGATCATTAAGCTGATTGGTGTAATGCCCGGATAGCGCGGATGGGGCCGAAATCTTCATCCTATACGTAACATACGGTGGCTCAGCATAATGTCTGGGAGTATGGGCCTTTTTTGGATAAATTACCGGCATTCATCTCTTTTGAACCTGGGGTCCAGGGTTCGAGTCCCAGCCGTGGCACCTTTTTTTTTCATTCTTTCTTTTTTTGTTTTGTTCTTATTTTGTTCTTGTTTGTTTGTTTTCTATTTTGGAATTGTCAGTTACATATTTCTTCTTTTCTTGTAAAAAAAAAATTGTGAAAAAGCATAGATTTTTCACAATATACATTAAAAAAATACTCAATCTAATGTTGGTTTGTAGGTTGGATAATTCATGACAAAACTTTTTGTATCTTCAACCTGAGTTTTATTACAAAACTGCCGAAATACTCGATTCTGATTGGCTTAGAGCAGTGCAGTTGAAAAGTAATTTGCACTGCAGTGCAAATTACCTGCAGTGCAAATTACTTTTTTTTCATGAATATTATTAATTGGTAATCATACGATTTCTCGTTCAATTTGGAATAATTTGCACTCGTGTGTTTTTCAAAGAGCTCAAATTGATACTCTTTGAAAAACACACTCGTGCAAATTATTTCCAAATTGAACTCGAAACCGTATGATTACCTCTACATATAGCATAAGTCAACTTATCTACTAGATTTTGGCGAGATATATATAGGCAGCCTGCACACTAAAACGCTATAATTAATATGGATATACGATACATTCATTCTCAAAAAGGTTGTCCAGATGAAAAGACTACAATACTACAATAAAGTCACGTGATTCATTATGTATTCAATTTCCTCGCGTGGAATTTCAATTTGAGATGCAAAAGTACACAGCATTGTGAGAACTGAATGTAATGGCGCTGGTATCAACTCGCAGTTCCGCGCGTAGAAATTGAAAACATAATGAATCACGTGACTTTATTGTAGTATTGTAGTCTTTTCATCTGGACAACCTTTTTGAGAATGAAAGACAGTGAAAGACTGGGTTCGAATCGTAACCGCAAAGCATCTACGGATTGTTTGTTCAACTGTCAAGTAATAGTATATCTTGTCGTACGTACGTACGTACGTCAAACGTTGGCAAAAGTTGACGGAAATAATTTCCAAAAAACCCAGCCAGTTTGAATCGGCAGTGACAGAGTTCCTGGAGTGTTGGCTCGAAAACTTGCAGTTACTCCAACTCAGCCCAGCACTTCTATCTTTACTTTTCTTTCTTTTTTCTTTTGTAATTAATTATTTATTGAATCTATTCATTCAAAAGTGCAAATAAAGAATATGTATATATGTATGTATGAATGATGAAAGCCAAAACAAATGCGCCAATTAATTCGAACATTTCTTTAATTTTTATTTCGTGTTTAATTAACCGAAAGAACTGTTTTGTTGTGGTGAAAAAACACAGTACGTTTGCGGTGTTGGAAGTGTGGGTTACCCGTGCTTTGCATAGTCAGATCGATTACCGTTTACTCTTCAATTTAGGACGAGCAGGGAGGCAAGTCTATCTAGTCTTGGAGATTGAATTTTTATTGCTCAAATTCTACACTGCATGAGAATGTGCATACTACCTCCCACAGACTGCTTCATTAATTGTTCTAGCTGGCCAGTAAAGTAAATTATCGATTATAAAGGCGGGTAGTTTACTCAGTTTCTTGAATAACAAACACAACATGATCCAGAATTTTCTGTTTTTATTTTTTGTTTCGACAAACGAAAATGAGGTATTGTATTCATGATATTTATTCAGTCTCTGCTCTTTCTAGCCATGTTTTCCCGATAAAACAACTTTACATTCAGTCTCTAGCAGGTGTGTTTGCTTTCGCTATATTCAGTTTCCTGCTTCAACTTTGCAACTTCTTTACATAACATTCTACTTCTTTCTCAGCAAGAAATTATCATCATTTATATTGAAAGTAAACTGTGTATTTATTATCCATTTTAGAATTCTAATTCGCTTTTAGTAGTATTGAGCCGTCAGCAACAGCCTGATGATAAGGTCATTGATAATTCTCTAGCAGACATATATTGTACATTTACTTTTATCATTCATTTAAACCAATATTTTATCGTTCTTATTTGCATTGATGTACCCGACAAAATCCAACAGTAATGTGCAATGTATTGATTCTTGCTCAACATCATATATCGCATAGTTACGGATAACAGCTCCACTAAGCAGTTCCACAGTAATAAACAATTTCGACCGCATTATAAAGAGGAACTACAGAATACAATAATATATCGCATAAAGAGGAACTACAGAATTACGGATAGCAGCTCCACTAAGCAGTTCCACAGTAATAAACAATTTCGATATTAAAGAGGAACTACAGAATACAATAATATGCTGAGTTACGAGTTCCTGCTGCTGTTAGTTGTTGAATGCGATGTTAGTACGTTCAGTGTGTTCTGACTATGCAGTGCGCTATTGCTGCTGCTGCTGCTGCTGCTGCTGTTGTTGTTGCTGTTGTTGTTGCTATCAGTTGAGTCTTCTTAACGTTTTAATGTTAAACTATTAAAATATAGTTTGATTCGAAAGGAATGTACAAACAAATAGTTTAAACGATTATAAGCTGGCCGGCTCATAATGAAAACGTTCTTTTCGCGGCCATTTTGAAAGTGTCAGTTCTCCACATGTAGATACATGGATTGAGCGAACAGCTAAAAAACAGCAAAGTAAAAAGCCATTTCATTCTCACTTCGTTGATCTTGTAGTCTGGATGGAAGTCAAACACTGTGTCTGGGAAGAAACACACCATCAGAGAAACGACGATTAAAAGTGTTGTTTTAGTTGCTCGATTGGCTTTATGTAGCCTGACTTGACGATGGTTGTGACAAACTGATGCCATTTGAATGTCTATCTGTCTTTGCTGTTTCCTCGCAATCCAGAATATCCTGACGTAGCAGATCAGGAAAGAAAGAATGATTAAGATGTGTGAATATGGTGAAAATTTTTCGCCTGGTTTGGTCATTATGAAAACAGCAACGCAGATAGAAGATATCCAAATACCACAGATAACCATCAGAACCTTGAACTTAGAGAAGATGAGTGTGTTTGTAAATGGATGCGCAATGGCGAGCATTCGATTGATAGCGATGCACAGAAGATTCAAGGCAACTGCGTGCATTGTAGTTATACTCAGGTATAAAAATGCTTGCTCCATATCTTTCTCTCTCAGGTAACCATTCAAGTGTATAATGTACATAGGTTGTGCAAGTATACACACGGCCAAGTCGGCAAAGCACAGGTTACCAATGAGAAGATCCAGTCCATTTTGGAGTTCTTCGTTCTTATAAATCACAATACAAACAACTAGATTAAGCACCGAACCAAAAATAGACAAAATCCCGTTCAAAACACTTAGCACTAGTATTCGCGTCGTCTCTTCTACCAGAACCATCTCGGGCTGCTTTTTCCTCTAAACAAAGCTAGGGACACGAAGAAATGAGCTCTGTCAGTCAGAATTGAACGGTTTTAAAGTAGTGCTAAAGCACTCTTGAATCCCCTGAATGACATCAGTGTCCATGCATGATCTTGATTGCAGAGATAATTATTCAAATTACCTATTTTTTGCCACATTTCGTAATATTTCCTAATATCGTACTATATATATATACACACGGACATGCAGGTGGGAAGCTGTTTGTACAATAGAATAGTGAGAACAACCGGCTAATTTAATTAAGCGGTGTCTCACAGCTTAGCTAATTGCACTAGTAGCGGATCGATAATTCAATATGACATAGGTGCGTTGTACGTGTAATGTTGTAACCCACTAGTGAACAAAAGCGGTCCCGATTTTCTGTAAATCGATCGCTAACCGCTTCTATCGTATGCAGTTCTTATCAATATAATCATTCGTAACGTAAATGCATTAGAAAGAAGATCACAGATCAGTTTACGTGAAAAACCATGGCAACGCAAGTAAACAAGTTTGTGGAATCACTCAAGCTCTGGTGAAATACAAGTTACGCGGCACTCAGACGTAATTGATTAGATTGATTCAATTCTATATTCTATGACAGGTTGACTGTAGGTCAGTACTGTAGAACGTATAACCAAGTAATGATGCGCGCATGCGCAGATAGGAGAAATCTATAACACGATAGTACTTGTATAGAGAATACGTAGAGGATGTGATAGAAGACTGGTCTAATGGATAATGCTGCGATAGAGAGCCTGACACTTGTATAGAGAATACGCAGAGGATGCCGATGGAACTGGTCTAATGGATAATGCTGCTAGCCTATTATTTGAGATGTTACTGAATATCAACCGCACAGATCAGA
Organism: Actinostola sp. cb2023; assembly: GCA_033675265.1. Lineage (NCBI taxonomy): Eukaryota > Metazoa > Cnidaria > Anthozoa > Actiniaria > Actinostolidae > Actinostola > Actinostola sp. cb2023. Next base: position 228,243 of record JAUJYZ010000885.1, read on the forward strand.
GAAAAAAGATAATCGAACTAGAATTATCTTTTTCTTACGGCTAAAGAATCATAAAACGTTTGCGGGGAGACAGTGTACAACAAACGATCATTATCACGCAATCGCAATATAGAATGGTTGATTTCTCCTTTATTACTAGATAAGCCTTTAATTTCTGTACTTAATTTGCAATTAGCTCAAGGGAAAATGCACACACGTACTTTTTCAGTTCAATTTAAATAACTTCTCTCGTAAGAACAGCTTCATTACGGGACAAATCTTCTGTCATATTCCAATCATATTGATCCCATAACTCCCACTATGAGATAACGTACATTAGTATAAACAAACTAGTGGTCTATCACATATCCTGCAATCTGATTGGCTACGCTACTAGGGGTCTAATAGTATTCTTCTTAAGGGTGGACTAACCTATTTCGTTACTATGCAACGGCGTTGCTATGGGGTTTTACATGTCTTCAATTCTTTAGCTTTGTTGAGGATTTTTTTCTGAAATTTTGATATTTTTAAAGATTTTCGCTGATCCTACTTCTCTACTCTAGGAAAATGGATACATTTCGTTTTAGCAGAAATGGAGACCTAAGCTTACCGACTTTATAAAAGCGGTTAAAACTCATTGTTAACGAACCCGACATAAGCTGAAAATGCCGAACTAGAAAGTGTCAAAACAACACGCTTTGCATGCGGTTTCGCATATTTTTGTCGGAGGACGAATTACAGCAACTTTTGATGGATAAGCTGTCAAAAAGGACGTAGGATAAACTGGCCGTGTTTCAATATTTAAAGGTAAGTAACATAAATTTTTGAAACGACGAAGAAGAAAACTATTAATCCTAATTATTTCACTGATCGTACAGCAACAGATCTTACTGTATTTCGGTAGCAAAATTTTACAAAATTATTCAAGTCCAAGTAAGCTGAGCTTTACTTGTTTGTGAGAAACTGAAGAATATCATATAACACAAAAAATACTTTAAATAAATTTCCTGTAATAATTAAGCTTATCAATTACGACAAAAAAGTACCTTTTCCATCACTTTTTTTAGCCTTTGGTGTATAAAAGAGACAATTTGTCAAAACTCCACTTGCCTTTGAAAGAATGACAAACTCGATGCCCACCTTGACTGGCTGAAGCCGCGATTTTACGCCAATTTACAGTATCTTATAAATCCTTGGACAAAAAAGAGCGTTTTCTGTTTTGATGACGTCATTGTGACGTCACCGAAATTTCAAATTTTCCTTAGCAACAGTCGATCGTAAATAGGTTAGTCACCACCAGCGAAACTTGTGCAAATTAAACAAGCAAAGTTGGTGTAATATTAAGTATGCTAGTTTGTTTATACTAAAACAATTAGACAACTCGCCCTCGTTGCCTATGAGCTAAGATAGTCAACTCGGCAGGAGCCTCGTTGACTATCTGCTCATAGCCAACTCGGACTCGTTGTCTAATTGTAATTATACTACTATTACGTTTTTTACCTTATAAGGTCAAGAGAACTCGAAAAATATAAAACCGGTTTCACTGCAAAGTTTTGAACATTTTGTGATGTCAAATCCATTGTCAATAAGAGTACAGACAATGGAAACCGCTTGCGATTTCTTTTTTAAAACAACAAAGTCAAAAAAATCATCCAAAAGCAAGGATAAAGTTTGAAACAAAAAACCGTTTTTCAAGCGTGCGCTGGCTCCGTGCGCGAGCGATTCGTCATTCTCTGTGTCTGTTATTGTAAAAGAGCGCGCGGACCTTGAAAGGTTTTGAAATAATTATTAGATAAATTTACTCAAAAACGGACTATTATTTGTTTTCGTTCAAAGTAGTATAAAAAATAACTTATTTGGGGTTTTTCCCGTAATACGGGCTGATATTTTACTCGTTACTCGCATTTTTCCTCGTCCTTCGGGACTCGGAAAAATACATTCGCAACTCGTAAAATATCAGCCCGTATTACGGGAAAAACCCCAAATAAGATCTAAATATACTTGTCTTTCGTAATGACATTTCAGCAATAATCAATAGCGACACAATTATTGACCACAGTAAGCTAGCGCTTGCTTGACGCCAAAAAAACTAAATAACTTTTTCAACCGCATGACAAGAACCCATTTCAGTCGGTGTTTTGACTGATTCGTTGGTCGATTTAAAATACACCGTAGAGCACAAATTACTATTTGCTTTCGGAATGAGTGCACCTTGTACCGTGTGACATTTGGGCCAATTTAGGTGCCGATGTTGGCCTATTATCAAAGTCTTAAAAAGATCTGCCATGAGGTAAGATAGAGCGGTCCGAACAAAGAAACCAATAATATTCAAATGAGAAAAATTATTGATTTAGAGAAATTGATGAAACTACGAAATGCTTCATTCAATGTCGAACTTAAATTGACTTTGAATTGGTTTCGGAGAGAACTAAATTGGTGTAATCATCCAAGTTTAGTCTATCGAGGGAAAATCTGCACCACATTCCGTCTTGAAATTGTTTTCATTACTCTTTAGCTTTTTTAAAAGCTAAAGAAATGTTATAATTAAAACATTTCTATTTTTCGTTAATATTTCTGCTGGTAAGAAAAATAGAAAATTTCACATTGCGAAGGATGAAGGAAGTAACGGAACCTTAACAATATGTTTTCTGACTCAGTGTGTCATTTGTGAGCGCGATTCTATATATATTCGTGTGCCGTGTGCCGTGTGATTAAATTCCGCTTATACAGGTTTATTTCAGTTGCCATGGTAACATTGTCAATATAGGATATATCATTGAATTAAGTGTTTCTCTTCGTGCGTCATTGAATAATGCGTCTATAATAGAGAAACACTGACGAGACGAGATTGTAAGACAGACACTGAAAAACCTGCAAAAGTTAAAAGAAATCACGCAGACATAGTTGCATCGCGGTGGATGTCATTGCCCCACTAGCTAGACCGAAATATCGTCCTTGACGTAAATCGGTACGATATTTACGTGGAGTCAAGAAACTACTCCCTTAATTCAGCGGTATTCCCTATGAAAACAGCAGACAACGCCGTCGGGCTCGCTTGCGCGCACTGCTAATGAGACAATACTAGAATGAGCGTTAATCAAATCAACCAGGTTTTAGTCCAGTGGTTCGAAATAAAATTAAAATAACTGTTTATTTAAGTGTCCAATGTCACTAGCGCTTGCGCACTAATGGGGGACACTGTACTCTCACACACACTACCACTACATTCTAATATTCGCTATACATACAACTTTCAGCTCACTAATTGGGAGACACTGTACTCTCACACACATGCACTACCACTACATTCTAATATTCTATACATACAACTTTCAGCTCACTAATTGGGAGACACTGTACTCTCACACACACTACCACTACATTCTAATATTCTATACATACAACTTTCAGCTCACTAATCAAGGGGACACTGTACTCTCACACACACTACCACTACATTCTAATATTCTATACATACAACTTTCAGCTCACTAATTGGGAGACACTGTACTCTCACACACACTACCACTACATTCTAATATTCTATACATACAACTTTCAGCTCACTAATCAAGGGGACACTGTACTCTCACACACACTACCACTACATTCTAATATTCTATACATACAACTTTCAGCTCACTAATTGGGAGACACTGTACTCTCACACACACTACCACTACATTCTAATATTCTATACATACAACTTTCAGCTCACTAATCAAGGGGACACTGTACTCTCACACACACTACCACTACATTCTAATATTCTATACATACAACTATACATACAACTTTCAGCTCACTAATTGGGAGACACTGTACTCTCACACACACTACCACTACATTCTAATATTCTATACATACAACTTTCAGCTCACTAATCAAGGGGACACTGTACTCTCACACACACTACCACTACATTCTAATATTCTATACATACAACTTTCAGCTCACTAATTGGGAGACACTGTACTCTCACACACACTACCACTACATTCTAATATTCTATACATACAACTTTCAGCTCACTAATTGGGAGACACTGTACTCTCACACACACTACCACTACATTCTAATATTCTATACATACAACTTTCAGCTCACTAATCAAGGGGACACTGTACTCTCACACACACTACCACTACATTCTAATATTCTATACATACAACTTTCAGCTCACTAATTGGGGGACACTGTACTCTCACACACACTACCACTACATTCTAATATTCTATACATACAACTTTCAGCTCACTAATTGGGAGACACTGTACTCTCACACACACTACCACTACATTCTACTAATATTCTATGCATACAACTTTCAGCACACTAATTGGGGGACACTGTACTCTCACACACACTACCACTACATTCTAATATTCTATGCATACAACTTTCAGCACACTAATTGGGAGACACTGTACTCTCACACACACTACCACTACATTCTAATATTCTATGCATACAACTTTCAGCTAACTAGTTCGTTTTGACTGAGGGAGGAAAACCGGAGTACCCGGAGAAAACCCTCGAAGCAAGGGAGAGAACGAACTGACAAACTCAAATGACGTTCTCTGTGGGGATTCTTCCTCTTTCTCATTTGATTATACACCTATTCCAAATATGGTTGTCCGGGCCGAAAGTAGCCTGCGTAGCGGCGTACGGGAAAAGGGAAGGAGGGAAGGGAAGGGGGGGAGGAGGGAGGAGGAGGAGAGGAGGGGGAGGAGAGGAGGGGGGATTGGGGAGAGAGCGGAAGGGAACGCCTGCAATGATAACCTCACATTCCTCAATACACCCCCTAATTAATATTCAAGATTGCGAAATAAATAAACCAATCAAAATCGTCTTTTTTACACTGTGAAGTGTGAAATGTACATGTACATGTAATTTGACAAACGAACGAGGGAAAGGCATGGATCGCTTAAAAGTCTTTTTACGATCTATGGTATTTATAAAAGGCTACACAAACTGAATAAACATAGCACTTAAATGAAAGGAAGTTTTTATTAGAGACAGTTATCTACAGAATCATACAACTCAACTGTCAACATATTTATACGATTGCGGACGTTTCTGAACGAACTCCTGATCGAATCGCCGTCTTCAAAAAACCTTTGAACTTCGGTCCGTAGAAACCCACATTCAACTGAATCCTTCCTTTTAACCCTTAGATTCCCAGAAAGTTAAATTACCGTGGAAGTTTTTATTAGAGACTATATTCCAGTATATAAATCGAGAAGAGAAGAGAAGGCCAGATATCTAGAGAATCAACTGTCAACATTACGAGTTAATTTAATAAGCTTTCTACATTTAATACGATTAGCTCGAGCTTTACCCTAACTTGTTCGACATCGTATTATAGAGCTTAACAAAGCCTCTGGAACCAGGGTACTCGAGCTTCTTGTTCAAAGCACAGTTGTGGTATTTTAGCCTGACTTGCTGAAACCCCTTGTCTGTTACTTCTTCAGTAGACTGATTCCATAAGTCGGTCTGTTCGCTCTTTGTCGATTCTCAGCGACCTCCAGGGTAAAAGAGCGAAAACATGCAGCCGCTTAAATGGAATCAGTCTACTTCTTCAGCACTAGCGAAGATCAATTTTGGCGGCGACTCGTGTAGTACAAGACTGTTCCCAAGAACTTGACCTCAATCGGCTTCGTGTTGTACTAGAAAAACCGCTTCTCCTTTCACTTCAGCGAGTACTCTAAAAATTAGAGGCATTTGATTGACAGCTGATTAACCAATGAGTATTTTACGTTCAAAATTTGAACGTAAAATACGAGGAATGTGGGGTTATCATTGCAGGCGTTCCCTTCCGCTCTCTCCCCAATCCCCTCTCCCCAATCCCCTCTCCTCCTCCTCCCCTTCCCCCCTTCCCCTCCCTCCTTCCCTTTTCCCGTACGCCGCTACGCAGGCTAGGCCGAAAGCAACAAACAACAAGCTGACGACCGCAAAGGACTTTGGGAATCTCCTAATTAATTTATTTATCCGTGGTATTTGAGAGCGTTGAATAGCAATCATTTAATTTGGAACTATTCGGCCATTTGAAAATGCATGTTATTAAAATGTCTACGGATGAATAAATGAATAAGGAGAAAGTCCCAATGCCCTTTGCGGTCGTGAGCTTCTTGCTTGTTGCTTTCGGCGCGGATTTTTGGAATAGGTGTATAAAACATTGTTGTAAAAGTAAACGCACGCGTATTACATTGTTGAAATTCATTTATTCGTCCCTCAAACCCATAATATTGTAGTGATGATAGTCGCATTGTCAGGCTTCTATCACGTGATGCTCCTAGAAATAGAAAGACAGCAAACAATAACATTCATTTGCTAAGAGAGCAAACAGAGAAGGGAATGAAACTGAGCAGATGGTTCATTTGATATGAAAGGAAAACTGAATGAAAAGTTATTATAATTAATTGTAACTGAGGTCCAAACTAATTTGGTACTACTGAATTAGTTTGTGCTCAAAATGGTGTTGACCAAGTCTTGACATGTGACAGAATTGTAGTCTTTCTGACTATATATATAGAAATTGTGGGAATGAATAAGATAATTTTGTGAATGAAATACAACTTTTGTTTTTGGTCTAAAATATCAGTACCAAGTGAGAATATAACATGTAATGTATTGATTATAACTCAAAGACTATGACCCTTAGTACTCACACGGTCAATTAAGGACATTTATTGCATTTTTTAAGGCAAATTCGTGCAATCTGTGGGTTACCGCACAAGCTCATCGGGAACAATTTGCAGTTGGAATGGTTATCACGACACGCTGAAAGAATAAACGATATGTCATGCACCATTCAATACAGGCTTAGGAAAACTATCTCTATTATCCTTCACTTCTTCTCTGACACTTCATTTGGATATACATACCACTTTCGCCACCTCCACCGCCATTGCCTCCGTTACCACCGTTACCACCGTTGCCACCGTTGCCACCGTCACCGCCATCAGCTGTAATAAAAGAGATTGTTATTTAATTAAATATCATTTGTTTTCTGTTTCAAAATAATTCATATTCTATTATTATTATTATTATTATTATTTTGTTCTTATATTCACCTTTTATTTTTGCGTTAATCCAATCTACAAAGTTACTAACGCGAGCATAGACGGAGTATGCATTAGTAAGACACTTTGGATGTAACCCACGATGCAGCACCACGAAGCACCCATTTACCGTTCTCCTCACATGACAATGGCCCGCCACTATCACCCATACACACGCTACTTCCTTTACCGCCTGCACACACCATGGTCTTGTCGTTCACGGATCCACCGTTGACTTTCCTGCAAGTCTGATGGTCAGCAATGGGTACCTTGGTTTCTTTGAGCAGTTTAGATCCACCAGGATGTGTTCCACTGAATCTTCCCCATCCTACCATGGAAGGACAGATAGACAGTCAGACAGACAGACAGAAAGACAGACAGACAGACAGGCAGTCAGTCAGGCAGTCAGGCAGTCAAGCAGTCAGGCAGTCAGTCAGGCAGGCAGAGAGAGAGAGAGAGAGAGAGAGACAGTCAGTCAGTCAATCAGACAGACAGACAGACAGTCAGTCAGTCAGTCAGACAAACAAACAAACAGTCAGTCAGTCAGTAAGACAGTCAGACAGACAGTCATTCAGTCAAGCAATCAATCAAACAAACAAACAGACAGACAGTCAGTCAGTCAGTCAATCAGACAGTCAGTCAGTCAGCCAGTCACAAACAAACAGTCAGTCAGGTCAAGACTGACATTGTATACAGCTTCTTTACCTGTCATATAACACGTCGATCCAACTGGTATTTTGTCGTCTTGTTGTGGCAAACAAACAGTTCCCACTTTATCATCAAGAACAACATTAGATTGGAACTTCAGCAGTGCAATGTCGTTAGATACATGCTTGTAGTCTTCGTGCAAGATGATTTTAGAGAGACGATAAACGGTGCCACTGTTGATCTTGTTATGGGCGCCTAAAACGAAATAAAACAAGCTGAGTATAACACGGCTGATGAATAAACAATTAGGTAGAGGACGAAGCCATCCATTCGTCCATTCGTCCATTCGTCCATTCGTCCATTCGTCCATTCGTCCATTCGTCCATTCGTCCATTCCACCATTCCACCATTCCACCATTCCACCATTCCACCATTCCACCATTCCACCATTCCACCATTCCACCATTCCACCATTCCACCATTCCACCATTCCACCATTCCACCATTCCACCATTCCACCATTCCACCATTCCACCATTCCACCATTCCACCCATTCCACCATTCCACCATTCCACCATTCCACCATTCCACCATTCCACCATTCCACCATTCCACCATTCCACCATTCCACCATTCCACCATTCCACCATTCCACCATTCCACCATTCATTCATACCTGCAACAACCATGTAGTTCTTTGGATCCTGAGTCCTTGCAACACAATGTCCAGCGGTTACTGCCCAGCCAGGGGAAATTAGCGATGCTCCACAAGTATGGTATGAGTTGCGTCTCAGCGACAGTTGCCATGGCCACGAGTTAGGTGCTGCAACCCCGCCTCCAACGATACGGGAACCTGGGGGTTTGACGCCACATGAAGCTGGAAACATTAAAAAGACAGAGAGACTTTATCAATCTGATTCAGTTGAATCGTTATTATCTGTAGTAGTGATGGGGAACGTTTACAAAATAAAGATTTAGAGTTTAGATTCACTTCCTTTCAAATCTGTGTTATTTCATGTATCACACTGTCAGGGCCGCTATTTCGTCTGAGACTATTATTAAAATACACCTAATTTCAAAAACGTTGTCCAAATAGCCAAATACGAATTCATTCAAAAAGACAAAAGAAACAGTTCAGCTTGAGTGCACTTCTTTTGTCTTTTAATGAAATCCTATTTGGCTTTTTTGATTATTATTGGACAACGTTTTTGAAATTAGGTGTAACAAGTTATTATGTGTTCGTCTTTTAGATGGGATTCCTCACACTCTGCCAAAGGAAGCAGAACATTAATCATTAATCAATTAACAATAAAAAAGGATTGAAGAAAAAAGAAAAAGAAAAAGAAAAGAGAAAAAAGAATTAAAAATTCGACCACGCCCACGCGAGGCTCGAACCTCTGACTTTCATGTTTTACAGACTTGCTCACTGCATCCCTGCATCCCCCGGACAACAAAAAAGAAAAACGAAAGAAAGGTTAAAAAATGGGACGATTCTCCCGAGACATTCTGAAAAGCTGAAACATCGAATCGACTTACGTAAAAGGTGAAGATTTCGGCCCCGCCCGCGCTATCCCGGTGCTACATAAAACTAGGTCATAACAGGAGCCCCTTATGGGCTCCTGGTCATAACCAAAAGGCCAGTGAGGGAGGGGATATCCGAACCGTAATTCGTACCAGCGCATGGGTGAGGCGTTAGCAGCAACACGATACTGCTATATATGTTTGTGTTTTCCTTTTTTTTACTGAAATCATCCGAAAATGTATTATTTTGAAATATCGTTTTGAAGCTGTTCAATAAACTCGCAGATCGTGTTTTATCGGGTCTAAAACCACGAGGCGAAGTTAGTTAGTTAGGCATAAGCATTTCCTTTAGGTCGTTTTATTGTTAAAGCGCTCTTGATCAGTTCGTCCTGTAAATAGCGCTATATAAATTATTAAATTATTATTATTATTATTAACAATATAAGTAGCAATTGACGTACCTTCAGCCAAGGCGACGCTCGAGAGATAAATTCCTAGAAGTAAAATAACCGCCATGTTGCAGCCGATACTAAACTATAAAGTGAACAAGTTTACTGTTTATAACGAGACACGAGCCCGTACATCAATACAGCTGTAGAACAGCTTATATCAACAACCGCTTGACTTGTTTATAGTTAGCAATGCTGCACGTCAACGATACAGTTCTACCAATGTGTGTTATAATAGCTATGCAAACACTCTGTGTACACTGTAACATTCCTACCTCACCGTTATATTGACGTACGTATATCTTGGTTGTTCAGAGAGTGGATAGTAACTCAGTCTTCTCCACTCTTCGCGCTTTAACGCCCTGTGAAGTGTCCTTCAAGTTTTACGAAAAAGCACTGAACATGACATATTTTTATTATTATTATTATTATTATTATTATTATTATTATTATTATTATTATTATTATCATTTATTATTATTATTATTATTATTATTATTATTATTATTATTATTATTATTATTATTTATTATTATTATCATTATTATTTATTATTATTATTATTATTATTATTATTATTATTATTATTATTATATAACTAACTATTATTATTATTATTCATATTTATTGTTTGTATTTTAATATCATTAGTTAATTGCCCTATACCATTATGACGTAACGGCTTATTTATGAGGGGGACAGAATCGTGAAGAACAATAGAAATTTGAACTAAATCTGCTCTGCTGAGGTTCGCTAGATTTCAAATTGGCTAGTTTCCAGATATTATGTTCATCGATGCATTACCCACAATATTTACTGTGTTTGGTGACTTTTATCGCTTTCAGACCGTCTGTAAAATACATTTATTTGGGAAATCCTTTGTGTTGTTGCTGTTTTGCCCCCCTCTAGCGACCATGATCCTTAGCGTTTAAACAATAGATTGTTTTGATTTGACGTCATAGTGGTATAGGGCAATTGTTATTGAACAATCCAAGCGATCATTTTAAATTTTGTAAATAAGGATTTTTATCTATTTTTCTATCTCTTATTTGTAATTTGTTTTGAGGAATAAAGTTTATTATTATTATTATTATTATTATTATTATTATTATTATTATTATTATTATTATTATTATTATTATATTATTATTATTATTATTATTATTATTATTATTATTATTATTATTATTATTATATTATTATTATTATTATTATTATTATTATTATTATTATTATTATTATTATTATTATTATTATTATAACTATTATTATTATTATTATTATCATTCTTATTTATTATTATTATTATTATTATTATTATTATTATTATTATACTATTATTATTATTATTATTATTATTATTATTATTATAACTATTATTATTATTATTATTATCATTCTTATTTATTATTATTATTATTATTATTATTATTATTATTATTATTATTATTATTATTATTATTATTATTATTATTATTATTATTATTATTATTATTATTATTATTATTATTATTATTTATTATTATTATTATTATTATTATTATTATTATTATTATTATTATTATTATTATTATTATATTATAACTATTATTATTATTATTATTATCATTCTTATTATTATTATTATTATTATTATTATATTATTATTTATTATTATTATTATTATTATTATTATAACTATTATTATTATTATTATTATTATCATTCTTATTTATTATTATTATTATTATTATTATTATTATTATTATTATTATTATTATATTATTATTATTATTATTATTATTATTATAACTATTATTATTATTATTATTATCATTCTTATTTATTATTATTACTATTATTGTTATTATTATTATTATTATTATTATTTATTATTATTATTATTATTATTATTATTATTATTATTATTATTATTATTATTATTATTATTATTATTATTATTATTATTATTAATTATTATTATACTATTATTATTATTATTATTATTATTATTATTATTATTATTATTATTATTATTATTATTATTACTGTCTACGTATATCTGGACTGCACCGTCCTATTTCATGATTATAAAAATGCCTTATATATTCAGGCCCATCGCCAAACATATCAACCTTTCTAAAAGAGTTACCATTATTTGTTATTGATACAAGATGTACAGCCTGAACAAAGCTTAGCCAGTGTTGTTGTCAGCGGTTAGTTCACCTGGACCACGTGATGTCAGTATGTCAGGCATCAGTTTGACATGACGTCATCTTTGTTGATTCAGTCTCTAAACCGAACTTTCTTAATTTTGTACAGCGCGCTTTAACTTTAAGTTAGTGGAGCGAAACAAACCAGTGCGAAACAGTGTAAATGGGGAAACGGAGATCGTTACGCTAGTCAAGGTGGCGCTATTCGCCTTCAATGAGTGCGAGACTGCGTGCGAATAGCGACCGCTATGCACTCTTTGAACATGTGGATCTATCAGTATAATAATTTCCTGAATTCGAATTGTGTCTGTTGACTCGTTTAAATGTTATTACTCAAAAGAAAGCAACGTTAAATATTAAAATTATTTAAAAATTATAAAATCATTTATAATTAAATTATTTAACTGGACTATTTTTTCTCTTGACTGGAGAGAGGTGAAAGTTATATCAATATGCTTTTTTTACAATTTTTTTTACAAAAAGAGAAGCCGAAATATGTAAACAATTCCAAAAAAGAAAACAAACAAACAAGAACATGGCAAGAACACACACACAAAAAAAAAGAATGAATGAAAAAGAAACGTGTCACGGCTGGGACTCGAACCCTGGACCCCCAGGTTCAAAAGAGATGAATGCCGGTAATTTATCCAAAAAAGGCCCATACTCCCAGACATTATGCTGAGTCACCGTATGTTACGAATAGGATGAAGATTTCGGCCCCATCCGCGCTATCCGGGCATTACACCAATCAGCTTAGTAGTCAAAGGGGGAGGGAACAGTCGGATCCTAGGCCCATTAAATAACTGCCCCGCACCACTAGGCTATCGTGCACGCTTATTGATTTGGAGGACAAAATAACCTAGTGTATCTTGTGAATCGACTGTCTATTGTTGTGCAAATTACTATGGTCCCGTGGCTCGCACTCAAACACAGGGGTTCGATTCCTCGCTGCACCGAATTTTTTCTCCCTTTTTTTTACTGTTTGTTTTTATAAGAACATTTTTATACTCACGAAAATAATTATGTAAAATGATTAAAAATAATTAAAAAATGTTTAAGTTATTTTTATTAATATATATATGAAGTCTGTGCTCTCAAAACGGTCTTGTTGACTAGCTAAGACCCATTTTGTAATAGCAGTTCTCATATATATACTGTATATAGCTAATTCAGAAAACGTTGTCGGCGATCGACTTCAAGCCTACGCGACTAGACCGAAAGGGAGTATGGGTAGATATGATAATTCACTTGCATGCTTTTCGTATTTGGTGACAATGGCAGGTGAGTCTGTAAATGTATGCCTACGGGTTTTAAAACAAGGAAACAGAAGCAGATATGATTCATATTCCGTGAGAGACGTTCCTTTTTGATAGTGTATTTATAGACTCATTGATTTTTACCCATACTCCTTTTCGGTCTAGTCGCCGTAGGCTTGAAGTCGATCGCCGACAACGTTTTCTGAATTAGCTGTATATACTGATAGGGTCTAACTGACGGGGATTCAGGGTCTAACTGACAGGGATTCAGGGTCTAACTGACAGGGATTCAGGGTCTAACTGACGGAGATTCAGGGTCTAACAGAGTGATATTTAGTGCACCCCCCTGACGCCAATTAATGTTATGCAAGTTAATTCAGATTGTGGCAATAATGGCGGACAAAGTTCCATCTTCACGGCAAAACATCATGTTTATTGAGTTTGAAGTTAAATATTACAAACGTTTTCAACATTATTTGAATGCCTTGTGTGGTCTTGTGTGATATCGCCATCTTGCTCATTCTGTAAATAAACCAACATTCTCTTATTTTATCTTAATTTTGTTTAATATTAATAATAGTCGACACCGAAACGTCGCCATAATTTCCTTTATATTTATAACATTATGTACATCTAAATCGTTACTGATAATATTAATAATGGCCATACTTTCATAATTTCACTCTTGTGAATTCTAGGATTTTCATAATTACATTACAGTGCGACTACACTAACCAAGGCCACCCAAACAAATCTTGAATCAAATTTTCTAATCACATTTGTGATGCTGAATAACAGAATGATGTCAAATTCTACAATTTAAACTGTTTCGTGTTCACTCTTGATCATATACATACACATATAAAGTAAAATATATGCTTTTAAAGCGTAAATTTGAAAATTTGTGCAGATTCTATTGTTTAAATACTCAATTGTGATTGGATAATTTGTATGAAAATTTGTTTGGGTGGCCTTGGTTGGAGTAGTCACACTGTAAATTCCAATCAGATTTCAGTATATTTTTGAACGGCATCGAGGCAGACTCCGATAGGCGCCGACCGCTGACCATCATGACCACCATTGTTGTCGTGTGTCTTTGTCATTTGTGATTTCAATTGTTTAAATATCATAGAGAGTGAAACACTACTCTCGTGCAATACTTACAGGTACAAACTTTGCATGTTTTCTTGCAGCGTTCTCTGATGCTTGGGCTCGAACAAAACCCTACAAAGGCCTCGCAACTAGAACTGCTATCGGCGCAGGCTAATGACAATATAAACTGTTTTAAAAGTGATTCCTATCCAAGTCAAGCTATACATAATAGGCCATTTCCGAGTTCCTTTTATCTCTGTTTCAAAACGAGTCTACGTGCGAAACCTTTCTTATGCAAATCATTTTTCCTTTTTCATGTAAATAAAATTCATTTTCATATGAAAAGTTTCGCACGTAGACTCGTTTTGAGATAAAAGGAATTCGGAAATGGCCTATTGCAATCAATCCCTGGAGATTTAAAGTACAAAGACGCAGCGCGGCCATGTTGGTGGTACAAACAAGAGAAGCTAATTAATGAGGAATGCTTTTTAATCGGGAACCAACATGGCTGCTATGACGTCACGTGCAAACCAGCATTAGCTACAAAATAGACTATACTTACATCCACTTCCTCCACCATTACCACCGTTACCACCGTTACCACCGTTGCCACCGTTGCCACCGTTACCACCGTTGCCACCATCGCCACCGTTACCACCATCGCCACCGCTTCCGCCATTGGCTAGAGATAAAATAAGTATATATAATATATAACAACTTTATTGAGATAAATAAATATGTAAGTTATAAACTAGTTGATGTGGTGGTGTTCAGAAGTAGTTGGATTGTGGACAGGGTTAGAGATTGAAATTGGTTTGGAGTTGTTGGTTGGAGATAGGGAAGTGGAGGAAGAGAGGGTAAATAGAGGGAAACGCCCTCGATCAATCCAGTCTTTACGGCCGGTCATGTAGAGTAGTAGTTACATGGTAACGTTATGGCCGGTCACGTAGAGTAGTAGTTACATAGTAACGTTATGGCCGGTCACGTAGAGTAGTAGTTACATGGTAACGTTATGGCCGGTCACGTAGAGTAGTAGTTACATAGTAACGTTATGGCCGGTCACGTAGAGTAGTAGTTACATGGTAACGTTATGGCCGGTCACGTAGAGTAGTAGTTACATGGTAACGTTATGGCCGGTCACGTAGAGTAGTAGTTACATGGTAACGTTATGGCCGGTCACGTAGAGTAGTAGTTACATGGTAACGTTATGGCCGGTCACGTAGAGTAGTAGTTACATGGTAACGTTATGGCCGGTCACGTAGAGTAGTAGTTACATGGTAACGTTATGGCCGGTCACGTAGAGTAGTAGTTACATGGTAACGTTATGGCCGGTCACGTAGAGTAGTAGTTACATGGTAACGTTATGGCCGGTCACGTAGAGTAGTAGTTACATGGTAACGTTATGGCCGGTCACGTAGAGTAGTAGTTACATGGTAACGTTATGGCCGGTCACGTAGAGTAGTAGTTACATAGTAACGTTAAACTTGTACCTTTAATGTTTGTGTGGATCCAATCAATAAAACTACTGAGTCTAGCGTAAACAGAGTAAGTATCACCAGGACATTTACGATCAGTAACCCACGATGCAGCACCACGAAGCACCCATTTACCGTTCTCCTCACATGATAATGGCCCGCCACTATCACCATTACACACACTCGTTCCTTTACCGCCAGCACACACCATGGTCTTCTCCCTGACAGACCCACCATTGACTTTCCTGCAAGTCTGATGGTCAGCAATGGGTACAAAAGTCTGCTTTAGCTTTGGAGCGCCTTGATTGTGCGCACCAGAGAAACGGCCCCACCCTAGACGGTATAGTTAAACAATAATATGTACTGTGAGTTCGCATTATAATAGAAACATTTTAACTGATTAGGGTCGACTCCCTTATCCTCCTTCGATCCCCTTTTCTTTCTTCATTTATCTTTTTAGTTCCTTTCAGTTTGCGTCCTCAGTTCTGAAAACGTACTCAGCTGGATGCAAATGATGAATATAAAGCTCTGAAAACATTACCGATACAGCGTCCCTCTGCTGCATGCAACTCTTCTTTCATGTGATTTGGTATCACTGTGCCTTATAAGACAGAGGAGACTTGGGGAGACTCCTCTCTAATCAAACACAGGAACCCCAAAGACAAGAAGTGATATATAGACGTACCAGTCATGTAACACATTTTCCCTGTGGGTAATCTGTCATCTTGCTTTGGTAAACAGATGGTTCCAACTTTATTATTGAGTACAGCAGGCTTTTCTAGTTTCAGCAGAGCTACATCGTTAAACACATGTGAATAGTCCTTGTGTAGGATGATCTTAGCGATATTGTACTCTATTCCATCGTTATATCGACTGTGTGCCCCTGGAAAACATGATTCATCATTACTAAACATATCAGAGAATGACTGGAAATAAGTACCAAAACAATACTAAAATAACAAATATGGACTAAAATACCAAATATGGACTAAAATACCAAATATGGACTAAAATACCAAATATGGACTAAAATACCAAATATGGACTAAAATACCAAATATGGACTAAAATACCAAATATGGACTAAAATACCAAATATGGACTAAAATACCAAATATGGACTAAAATACCTAATATGGACTAAAATACCAAATATGGACTAAAATACCAAATATGGACTAAAATACCAAATATGGACTAAAATACCTAATATGGAATTAACACTCACCTGCTAAGACAGAGTAGACATTGGGGTCTAAACTCCTTCGAACACAATGACCAGCGGTTACAGCCCATAAAGGCGTAATAAGAGAGGCTCCACAGTTATGACGTCCGTATTTACGTAATGACAGTTGCCATGGCCACGAGTTGGGAATTGCTTCTTGCCCGCCCACAACACGAGCACCTGAAGGCCTTCTTCCGCAAGAAGCTGGTTAAACCGGTTTTAAACAAGTTAGAGTGTGGACTGAACAGATTATGTAATGTATTGAGGGACAAATACAAACGTGTCCTTTGATGTGATGTATCATGTTCACCATACAAAACAAGATGGCCGCTGTACATTGTATCCACAATCCTTTGCGAACCTAAATCAGTACTACTCACATCTACAAACTATCTGACACGTTCACATAAATAAAGCAGGTAACAGCTTCATACTTAACCTAAATCAGTACTACTCACATCTACAAACTATCTGACACGTTCACATAAATACAGCAGGTAACAGCTTCATACAAATTTTATGCCTAAATCAGTCTTTACAAGCGGTATGTGATGTTTTTAGCTCAAGCATAAAAGAACTACAAACTATATGACACGTTGAGCCACATTGCGATAGAGGTAGACACGGTAAAAACTTCACACTTATTGCGTACCTACAACTCAGTACTACGTTACATCTACAAACTCTCTGACACGTTCACATACATACAGCAGGTAACAGCTTAATTCTTACAAATTTATATGCTCTCAAAAGTCTGTCGCGATGTCTTTACAAGCGTATGTGATGTTTTTGGAGCTCAAAGCATTAAAAGAACGCGCAATATTGCTGGCAATATGATTGCACCTCTGCTCTTGTTGTGAGCCACATTGCGATAGAGGTAGACACGATAAAATGGTGCGGTTGCCGACAATATTGCGTACGTACAACTGATGTACCACGTGTAAAATGTAGAATTAAGAAGCCATCTTGTTCGGTATTGTACATCATTGTGTACATGACAAGTACATGACAACGTATGGCTCTCACAATATTCTAAGACGGTATTGTATCAGTTACCTTCTGCCAAAGGTCCCAAGACAATACTTAACACTACCAGATCCGCAGTTCATAACATGTTGTTGATGATAGAATCTCAACGTAAAGAAGGTCTTTATATATCACTACTACACCCACCATAATACTTAAACAGCTGTTTAACAGGTTCACTAAACATTGTGCCCTGGTGATGGCTTGTGTTCACAAGGCTACATTATGTTGCCATAGCTTGTTCAATATAGTCACAATGTGAATCCATTCTGTGTCCAGTTATCTCTGAAGAAGTGTAAAGGAGACTTTAATTGCACATAGGGTTAACCTCAAAGTTTCTCCTTTTCAAATATTGTTTAGTATTTGAATAAAGTATTATTATAAGAAAAACTTTATTTCAGTTTGAAGAAAAAAAATGCGAATAAAAACCCAGCTCTTCTCACTGATAAGACAAACTGACATTTTGAAACACAAATATCAGCAGCAGGCTAAAACAACCAGAAAATCCGCAGTAGGCCATGACCTTTTGTATAACATAAGTTTGATATGCACTGAACTGTTTTACTATTTAGTGGAATACACTTGGAGAATTACGTTAGAGCATCAATGTCATCTAGCATGTAGAAGCCTAGTAATACAAACAAACTGGCTTAAATAGTCCACCTATTAAATTGCAGAAGTCGGCGCATGCGCAATCCCACATCTATTCTTTTGTTGTTGTTTTGGATCACGAACCAATATTCGTAGCCCGTGAATGTACATTGTCGGCGCATGTGAAGAATTAAAGGATAGATCTAAATGGTCAAAAACAATGTTAAATGTATTGTACATTCATCATTCGTAATGAAAAGTTACAAAGAAACACCTAGTATAGAGAACATCGCGATAACTACAGCATAATAACACATGAATTACTTTGTAAAGAAATCGCAGTAATAGAACTGAGAGAAAGGGAAACAGAGTAGGGACAAATAAAAAACTGAATGGAAGAAAACAATTATGAATTAATGGATGGATGGGTGAGTGAACGAAAAAACGGACGAATGAGTGAATGACTGACATGACACTGAGTGATTGAGAAAGCAGAAACAATCACTTCCAATGAATACCGACAAATGAGAATGCAACAAAGAACAAATGAAAAAACAGAAAACATAATTTATGTTATGCACACCTAAAGGAAATCAATAACATAAACAAGATAGAACATGAAAAACAATTTACCAGAAAACAAAAGAAAATCATTACAATTCTTTTTTGGGGTTTAAAACTAAATCAGCTGAGAATACGACGGAAATAGTTCAACACGAAAACAAACCATGACTTCTGT
>JAUJYZ010000885.1:252500-632268 GCA_033675265.1 Actinostola sp. cb2023
TCTCGAAAAGAAATGTTAAAAACGTTGAAATCAATAAATTACTGTTTTTTTTAATAAAAACTGCATGCTGGCCTACAATATGTTGTCAGTCGAGGTCGACATGGCAATACTGTGAAGTGCGGCTATATCAAAGACCTAAATCGATCAAAATATTTGCCGATATATCGGGGTTTGTTCTTCCCAGGAAGCGATAAAACACAGCTATGACACAGTGTGTATATGTATTGCCTATTTTACACTATTAGAAATCAAGTCTAGTGACAACAAACTGACAACTGATCGCGAGGGTCGGCTTGTGTTAAAGGAGGAGGGAGGAAGTTTATGCCGAACTTCACAAGTTTCCAATATCTACGTCGATGTTATAACAAACTAATCCGTTTTTCATCCGCTATAATATCTTATTTCCTAACAATTGACGAAGAAGTTGTGGTATATTAAAAAAGGATTTATTCAAATGTCATAGTTATATATAGGAATCATGATTTTATTTTCAAGATTCGCCCATAGGGCAGGTGTTGTATAATAGGACACGAAGCGGTCCCCTATACAATACAGTACACCACGTCCCACCCAATAAGAAAATTACCTAGTACACCCAACCCCATGCGAGCTGTGGATACAGTTGTATCGGAAAAGACAGAGCCAAATCGTTACAAAACAAGATGTATATTTTTCTGTAGGTGTTTACGATGGGATATTAACGTGTCATAATATTGAAACGCTTTCAAACTGAGCTTGTTAATCCTGACTTCCTTGTCGCTACACGCAAACATCACGTTCTCGACACGCCTTATCACGTTAATCACGCTTTGCACGATGCCAATCACGTAGTATAACGATTATAACGGATCGTTAAAATGTGATTGAACGAATATTATTGTGGCGTGAGCATCAAATACTACACAAGAATATAGTCTGAGCAAAACCGCGCTGCTACTGCGACGTTTGTTGGTAAGTTTAAC
Organism: Actinostola sp. cb2023; assembly: GCA_033675265.1. Taxonomy (NCBI): domain Eukaryota; kingdom Metazoa; phylum Cnidaria; class Anthozoa; order Actiniaria; family Actinostolidae; genus Actinostola; species Actinostola sp. cb2023. Next base: position 253,463 of record JAUJYZ010000885.1, read on the forward strand.
TATCCATCAATATACATATCTTTGAATCACCTTGGAATTATCGACTTTTTGTTAAATTCAAATTCCACAGACTGGCGACTAAATATGACTAATTGTTATGAATAGTTTTGTATGTACAGGCCATTTCACTTCTTCGTACTGCATGTTATCTTAGTTAGGCCTTTCTTGTGTAAGGAAGATAATCTCAAATGAGCAGAGATGATAAACGAGATTCATTAGCACACTAACAACATACTCAATTGAGATAGAAATGGCGTGGAAGCACCTGAATTTTAAATCATTCTATCACACATCGAACATGCTGCAGCGTTGCGAGCGGCTGTCGCAAGGTTTAGATACGACAACCACTGGCTTGCTTCTTGTGCCCGCGGCTTTCTCGCTGCTAAAACTTGTATCCATTCCACGGATGTTTCTGAATGCTGCGTTCATATATAAAAGCTTCAAGTAAATCACCAATGTTGTTGTTTTTGCGTTTCTGTTAAGGCGTGTTGTAGCAAACTCATCTAAATTAATCTAGATTACTCGGTTTATTTCCCCGCCATTCTCTACATTCAACAATAATTAATTCCGCTTTGAATTAGACTATTTTAGGTGTGTTTTGCAAGAGAAACTTTTTAAACGATGTAAATGTCCATGCGATCGAATCACGGCTTTTTTTAATGCACTACATTTTATGGGAGAAAACCGGCAGTTCAATGCTGACATTCAACTGGCTTCAAAACGCGGTAATTAATTCGAAAAGCCAATGTGACAAACAAAATCGAACAAGCAATACCAGATTATGTCTTCTTATTTGAATTATTCGAAATATATCAACTATAACGAAGGTATTTTTTGAAAACTACAGAATTGAAAAACTGATTTGACTAAAGTAATATTCCTGATAGAATCAGTTTGTTTTTCTCACTTTAAAAAAAAAACGCTTTGCGTAGGAAAGAGAAAACAAGGTTTACTTTTAATTTGTTTTATTCATATTCTGAATCTAGATCAGATTAAAACCAAAACTCTTGAGATAAAATACCTTGCTTCTATATCTCTATGTTGTAATATTTACTGTCGCCCGTCGCTATCAAATGAGATCGAGTGAAAGTAAGCTGGAAGTAAGGAGTAAAAATAGCTGAGATAACTATCACCGCGCCTCCTGACCACACAACGTACTTCGCTAAAACAGAACAACACAATTCTCCCCGAAGGCTATTGTGATGGATTGACGTTTATGGTAAGTTTGTACGACTACAGTTCGCTCAAACACTTCCTCAAAAGTCACACTTTTGATGCTAGAAGGGAGTGAGCCTAAAGGCCTGTATAGCTCAGTGCTTTTAACCCGATGGAACTTACATCAAGATTGAATCAAAACCATAAGAAGGTTTAGAATGGAAGTAGATTGCACTTTTGTGTTGGGATAGTTTGATTGGACTGGTTAGATGCATATATATGTTTCTTATTATAGAACATCCAAAAGCCTACCACAGCAGACCGACTAAGTCGTTAATATCATTCTTCTCAGTTCCACTGATTACAGATTTAATACGAAGAATGTGTGTATGAATTTGAAACCTTTGACAATTAAACATTGTTGGATAATGGGAGCTTAGAAAAGGATGACATTAATTGCAGAACATGAACCTACTATTATTAATCACAGACCTCCCAGTATTGGAAATAATTTATGTCTTTTCGAGCTTGTTAAGTTATCATTTTACCATCAAAAGCTATCTTGAACGTATACAAACTTTGGTTCTAATGATATCAGTATATATGGCACTACTAGAGACCGGAAGTCCTTCACACGAAATTAGACCGTGTGTTCCGTCGCTAGCAGAGAAAACGTGGAAGCAAACGAAACTAACGAAGGCGATGAATGTCATGCACGAACTCTTCGATCGGCTGTCAGATTCTTCGCCAGAATGTCCAGAGAATTACTGAATGACTTCATGTGAGAGCCAATTTACAACCAAAATTACTAAACAAATTATTTCCTCATAATTGAGAATCAAAAGCGCAATTAACCGAGAAAAACGTGTTTGGAGATTTCGCCATCCGTATTCTACGTACTTGTACGACGTTATAGATTACTTAGCAACCGACTAATAATAGCCTATCACAAGTTCTCACAGATTGAGTATTGGGAGGCTAAACTATATTTTTAGATTAGAACTGGCCATAAGTTTTTCAGCTGAAGCTGTAATATGTATTCCCTTGTAAACTAAAGTTTTATTATTATCATTATTAAACTCTATGTTTTCAAGGGAAATATATCCGGCCCCAATCCATCACGTTAAACTGAGATGGTCTGAGCTACTGCCTACGTGTCTTTTACAGCTCATAGCGGTCAACTTTAATTACTGAATACATGACGTTATATGTGTATGACAACTAGCACAGTGCGAACAAAACGTTCTATAAAACCATCCTGTAAGCTTAGCCAATACAGTGTATACATATGTGTGGTCCGCTGTCGTAGTCTTTGTTGGTGGACTACTTAGCATTGGCTGTCGGAACTAGACTTTATTAAAACGGAGTCACGATAAAGGTAAAGCCAGGCACGTAGTAAACTGAAATCTTTTCTCAGATATCTTGGTTAATTAGTTCAATGATTTACAGAGCACATTTAGCAAGGTGGAGTATAGCCTGATGTTCAGACGGTCCGTGGTGGCAGAAAGCGAGAGCTGAAAATCAGCCGGCTAGGTGGAGTACAGCCGTTGTACAGCAAGCCTGTCGATATTTGACCGTCTGTCATGTAGTTGTAAATGAACCACCACCATTTTAGCGTTCTCTTTTCGCACTATTAATGTCAATTTTAAGCCAATTTTTGCCGGAGTAGAAATGGTCACTAAATGTGCTGACATCTTTTATAGTAATTTATTTTTTACTTTCGTTTCAGAAGGTGGATTCACAATGCTGGTCAATACGACAGACCATTCAAACAACAGCAGCTACAAGCCAGTCAGCTATGGTACCGAGCCTTATTTCCTCTACCCAATCAGCACGCTTTACGTGCTAATCATCGTCATAGCAGCCATAGGTAATAGCTTGGTCATTCTCACCATCTGTAGATGGCAATCGCTCAGGAAATCTACGACCAACTTCTTTATCTTGTCGTTGGCTGTGAGCGATGTACTTACAGCAACAATAGCGATGTCACTCGACCTTGATCTACTCTTACACGATAATCAATGGCAGTATAGTACGTTATTGTGTGAAATATGGGCCACTATCTACCTCTCTACAGTGCCGATATCGATATTAACCTTGATGGCGGTAGGATTAGACCGGTATAAGACCTTGAGCGATCCCATGAGCAGGTTTCGCGAGTACCAGTTTATGACGCGCAAACGCGCCGCCATTGTGATTCTGGTGATTTGGATTTATTCAGTAATATTCGCGGTCATTCCATTCATGGGCTGGAAACATTACCCCATGAATGTCATACAGGGTGAATGCCTGTTTAACATCACCTACATCTACTCCGCTACCAGTTCGCTTATCAACTTCATTCTACCGTTAGTGATCAGTACGTTTCTCTATGGCAAAATCTACCTCATCGCACGGAGACATGGCAAAGAAAATTTATCCCGAGAAACAGCGGTAAAGGCGGACTATACGATGCGCAAAGCATCGGGAAACACGACTGAGCAAAAATCCTTCATGAATAACCTGAAAGCCGCACGAACTGTGTCTGTGATTGTGTGTGGATTTCTAATATGTTGGCTGCCATTTACACTACTGAGTATTACCATGTGCTTTTGTAAACAGTGCGTGTACCACGTACCAGAAAAGCTTTACGCGGGTTTACTGCTCCTGGGATACTCGAACTGCGCGCTAAATCCATTTTTGTACTCGTTTAAAAACCCAAAGTTTCGCAAGTGTTGTAAGGTGATGGTTTGTTCGCTATGGGAACGTAGTCGTGCTAGTGTGGATAAAAGACCATCTCTTGCAGAGATGCCGTCCATCTTGAAAAGACATCGCCTTTCCGAAGTTCTCTTTGACAACAAAGACTCGGTAAGACTGACGTCACTTTGCCGACGTCAGAGCGTGCCAAATAAGGTACTCCATTGAATGAACAGCTAGCCATGTGTTGACCTGCTTACGGCTTGATATCAGAATACTGGTATCACTGACGGTATCTAATGAAAGGGTAGTCTTTGAGGCAGCTTTCCAAATAAGTCACTTTTAAAGCCTTGTTTTTTTTATATCATGAAAACCGCTGACCAGCATCCATTAATGATTTGCGAGCGCGCACATGTGGCCTGGGTACGAGAGTATTCACATCAACACCGAGACCATTGGCCAATGGTGATATCATTGATGTGAAGATATCGTTTTTCGAAAAAAAGAAAAAATCTGTGTTTTCTACCACTGATTGTTATTTGATAAAAAGTAAATTACATGGCCGCTTGGAGATATAGAGGAAATTACATGGCCGCTTGGAGATATAGAGGAAATTACATGGCCGCTTGGAGATGCGGGATTATCTTCTCGTGTTGAGAATATCGCTGAGCTGAACACACTACTCGAAGATAAATTCTGTATCTCAGCGCGGCCATGTAATATACATTGACACGAGTTGCGGGATAGATTTACAATACTACTGTGATGTAAACCATACATTCATACATTCGGATTCGAGATACAGTAAAAACCCGCATAAAAGAACCCCTATTTTTCCAAGTCAGGCTGAAATGGTTCTTATATATTGGGTGTCTAGTGAGAAATCAGGTTGAATAGGTTCTTAAACATTTTTTTAATTAGTGGGCTAAAAAAAAAATTGTTCCTGATACAGTATGGTGTATTTCCTTACAATTTGTTTTAATTAGTGAACTATTGACCCTGAAAGGTCTAATATTCACACTAAACATTAAAGGGGCAGTGTCAAGCCATATGACCGCGTAAGCCTGCAATCTTTGACAAGATGTGTTGACGCATTTCAAATTCAGCAATATATTTTCATCGATGCTTAATTAAAAAATTTTAGCCTCAAAGGATAGTATCTGAACACCCCTCCCCCCCGATTTTTTTACTGTAGTGGCAACAGTGCTAGCATCTACGAAGAAATAACCATCCTATCAACATTGTGTGTGAGGTTAGTTAGTTCCATGAAATCTTCGCCGCGCGCAAAGGTGGTGATGTTTAAACCTTTTATTATTAGCGATGTTTTCATCCGTTTCCATTGTGTGTTTTGTTCAAGCGTCTAATGGATATAATTCAAAGCATGTTCTTCATTTTCAACAATTCCTAGTGGGGATTATTTACTTACAACAAACTTTGAAGCCATCCAGAAAAAAGTGTCGAACAGCCCATGAGAAGCAGGCCGCCATCATCCTCGAATGAAGAAAACCGAATTGTAAAGTACATTGCGAAGGAATCTTGATCATAGAGCGTAGGTGCAGTGTAAGTTCAAGGCTTTAGACTACTAGGGGCAAGGTGGACTGAGTGGTAGACTAGGGAACACTAGGATACATTGGTGTTGGTACAGGGGTACTGAGTGGGCAAGGTGGACTGAGTGGTACAGGGGCAAGGTGGACTAGACTAGGAACACTTGGATACATTGGTGTTGGTACAGGGGCAAGGTGGACTGAGTGGTAGTAGACTAGGGAACACTAGGATACATTGGTGTTGGTGTTGGTACAGGGAACACTAGGATACATTGGTGTTGGTACAGGGGCAAGGTGGACTGAGTGGTAGACTAGGGAACACTAGGATACATTGGTGTTGGTACAGGGGCAAGGTGGACTGAGTGACGAGACAGACAATAGTGGTAGGAGCAATGCATATAAATTGTAACTGATATCAGGGGCGGATCCAGAGATCTTGTAAAGGGGGAGCGCGTTCAGGTTGGACATTGGTTCCAGTCAAATTTGATGTAAATATTTTTTTGGCAGAAAAGGTATTCGAATTTCCAAAAGGGGGCCCTCCTTCGCCCCACCCTAAATCCGCCCTGGATTTGTAACGTACTTTCAGAGGTTCCTTGACATCTACAAGTGTTTTTAGAGAGCCTTGGATTTCAAGAGAGCGTGCGTAGGATAGGCTGTTATCGTTACTACAAATCTGAAACAGAACGGTATATCATCATCTGTATAAACAAGACATAGAGTCTTTTTCATATGATTGGGAAACCTACGACACGGAGTTACGGTCACGGTACGGGATCGAAGACATTGTATTCAACCAATCACAGCGCGCAAAATCATCGCTCAACCAATCAGAATACTTGGACATGGCCACCGCGCGGCACAAACCGTACCGTAACCACATCCCACTCATACGAAAACGACTGTAGAACAAACCAGGACACTACTTACTAAATTACCAACAGCAACAAGAGAACGGAACTGAGCTTCGTTATCAGTCTCGCTTTGAAGGATCTAATTAAGAATGAAAACGTGATCAACAAATGCTCAATAATTAGCGCATAGTCACCAGTTTACTCACGGTCGCTAGGGTTGATAAACACTGGGTCTGAGCTTCCAAGTCTGGTTGTTTTCGTAATAGAACAGAGTAACTAAAAAACAAAGAAGATAGAAAATTGAATTCATTTTTAGAAGAAAAAAAACGGGATTATTTTAGCCATCCCCTCTCCCAAAAAAACATGATTGGTCACCCTGTGTGTCGTGACCAGTCCTCATCTCCTTTAGTTAACACAGGTAGACCAAGAAAGGGATTGAAGTTCTCTACTTACTTTAATAATACAGTACACAGTGAAACCCTGACATTCTTGTTGGAACATGAAATCCACGCCTGCATCTGCTCGATTATCTGAACAAAAACAGCAAAAATAAGAGTAAATAAGAGAGCATATTACAGTCTCTTTGCTAAAACAAACTGCTAGTTTAACTAGCAGAATTGCTTACTTTTTCTCTGTATTTCATCAACGACGTCGTTGCACCTTGTGGTGATGAGAATAGATTAGCAAACGTTCTGAAGACGAGAAGTACATTGGGGACGACGGGACTGTCTGATCTGAAACAAACAAACATTCATTACAAAGGGTTGGTACGCTGAGATTTCATCTGACAGTAACCTGTCAAGGGTGTGACCTCAACCTCCCTCCCTCCTTACTAGGGAATAGGTCATCGTTGATGCTTTTCCCAAGGGAATAATGTGCACTGAGTCTCCCCTGAGTACTACACTATAGTACTCCGTAATAAGCTGTAAGAGTTACCATTCACTCCTATTACACTAGGTCATCGTTGGGTGGTTTCCCAAGGAAACAATGTGCACCGTCTCCCCTGAGTACTACACTATAGTACTCCGTAATAAGCTGTAAGAGTTACCATTCACTCCTATTACACTAGGTCATCGTTGATACATTTTCCCAAGGAAACAATGTTGCACCATCTCCCTGAGTACACTACACTATAGTACTCCGTAATAAGCTGTAAGAGTTACCATTCACTCCTATGAGTGGTACTAGGTCATCGTTGTTGCTTTTCCCAAGGGAACAATGTGCACCGTCTCCCCTGAGTACTACACTATAGTACTCCGTAACAAGCTGTAAGAGACTTACCATTCACTCCTATTACACTAGGTCATCGTTGTTGCTTTTCCCAAGGGAACAATGTGCACCGTCTCCCCTGGGACTACACTACACTATAGTACTCCGTAATAAGCTGTAAGAGTTACCATTCACTCCTATTTACACTAGGTCATCGTTGTTGCTTTTCCCAAGGAACAATGTGCACCGTCTCCCCTGAGTACTACACATATAGTACTCCGTAATAAGCTGTAAGAGTTACCATTCACTCCTATTACACTAGGTCATCGTTGATGCTTGCTTTTCCCAAGGGAACAATGTGCACCGTCTCCCCTGAGTACTACACTATAGTACTCCGTAATAAGCTGTAAGAGTTACCATTCACTCCTATTACACTAGGTCATCGTTTTTTGCTTTTCCCAAGGGAACAATGTGCACCGTCTCCCCTGAGTACTACATTATAGTACTCCGTAACAAAGCTGTAAGAGTTACCATTCACTCCTATTACACTAGGTCATCGTTGTTCTTTTTCCCAAGGGAAACAATGTGCACCGTCTCCCCTGAGTACTACACTATAGTACTCCGTAATAAGCTGTAAGAGTTATCATTCACTCCTATTACACTAGGTCATCGTTGTTGCTTTTCCCAAGGGAACAATGTGCACCGTCTCCCCCCTGAGTACTACACTATAGTACTCCGTAATAAGCTGTAAGAGTTATCATTCACTCCTATTACACTAGGTCATCGTTGTTGCTTTTCCCAAGGGAATAATGTGCACCGTCTCCCCTGAGTACTACACTATAGTACTCCGTAATAAGCTGTAAGAGTTATCATTCACTCCTATTACACTAGGTCATCGTTGTTGCTTTTCCCAAGGGAACAATGTGCACCGTCTCCCCTGAGTACTACACTATAGTACTCCGTAATAAGCTGTAAGAGTTACCATTCACTCCTATTACACTAGGTCATCGTTGTTGCTTTTCCCAAGGAACAATGTGCACCGTCTCCCTGAGTACTACACTATAGTACTCCGTAATAAGCTGTAAGAGTTACCATTCACTCCTATTACACTAGGTCATCGTTGTTGCTTTTCCCAAGGGAACAATGTGCACCGTCTCCCCTGAGTACTACACTATAGTACTCCGTAATAAGCTGTAAGAGTTACCATTCACTCCTATTACACTAGGTCATCGTTGTTGCTTTTCCCAAGGGAACAATGTGCACCGTCTCCCCTGAGTACTACACTATAGTACTCCGTAATAAGTGTAAGAGTTACCATTCACTCCTATTACACTAGGTCATCGTTGTTGCTTTTCCCAAGGGAACAATGTGCACCGTCTCCCCTGAGTATACACTACACTATAGTACTCCGTAATAAGCTGTAAGAGTTACCATTCACTCCTATTACACTAGGTCATCGTTGATGCTTTTCCCAAGCAAAAACAATGTGCACCGTCTCCCCTGAGTACTACACTATAGTACTCCGTAATAAGCTGTAAGAGTTACCATTCACTCCTATTACACTAGGTCATCGTTGTTGCTTTTCCCAAGGGAACAATGTGCACCGTCTCCCCTGAGTACTACACTATAGTACTCCGTAATAAGCTGTAAGAGTTACCATTCACTCCTATTACACTAGGTCATCGTTGTTGCTTTTCCCAAGGGAACAATGTGCACCGTCTCCCCTGAGTACTACACTATAGTACTCCGTAATAAGCTGTAAGAGTTACCATTCACTCCTATTACACTAGGTCATCGTTGATGCTTTTCCCAAGGGAACAATGTGCACCGTCTCCCCTGAGTACTACACTATAGTACTCCGTAATAAGCTGTAAGAGTTACCATTCACTCCTATTACACTAGGTCATCGTTGATGCTTTTCCCAAGGAACAATGTGCACCGTCTCCCCTGAGTACTACACTATAGTACTCCGTAATAAGCTGTAAGAGTTACCATTCACTCCTATTACACTAGGTCATCGTTGATGCTTTTCCCAAGGGAACAATGTGCACCGTCTCCCCTGAGTACTACACTATAGTACTCCGTAATAAGCTGTAAGAGTTACCATTCACTCCTATTACACTAGGTCATCGTTGTTGCTTTTCCCAAGGGAACAATGTGCACCATCTCCCTGAGTACTACACTATAGTACTCCGTAATAAGCTGTAAGAGTTACCATTCACTCCTATTACACTAGGTCATCGTTGTTGCTTTTCCCAAGGGAACAATGTGCACCGTCTCCCCTGAGTACTACACTATAGTACTCCGTAATAAGCTGTAAGAGTTACCATTCACTCCTATTACACTAGGTCATCGTTGTTGCTTTTCCCAAGGGAACAATGTGCACCGTCTCCCCTGAGTACTACACTATAGTACTCCGTAATAAGCTGTAAGAGTTACCATTCACTCCTATTACACTAGGTCATCGTTGTTGCTTTTCCCAAGGGAACAATGTGCACCGTCTCCCCTGAGTACTACACTATAGTACTCCGTAATAAGCTGTAAGAGTTACCATTCACTCCTATTACACTAGGTCATCGTTGTTGCTTTTCCCAAGGGAACAATGTGCACCGTCTCCCCTGAGTACTACACTATAGTACTCCGTAATAAGCTGTAAGAGTTACCATTCACTCCTATTACACTAGGTCATCGTTGTTGCTTTTCCCAAGGGAACAATGTGCACCGTCTCCCTGAGTACACTACACTATAGTACTCCGTAATAAGCTGTAAGAGTTACCATTCACTCCTATTACACTAGGTCATCGTTGTTGCTTTTCCCAAGGGAACAATGTTGCACCATCTCCCTGAGTACACTACACTATAGTACTCCGTAATAAGCTGTAAGAGTTACCATTCACTCCTATTACACTAGGTCATCGTTGATGCTTTTCCCAAGGGAACAATGTGCACCGTCTCCCCTGAGTACACTACACTATAGTACTCCGTAATAAGCTGTAAGAGTTACCATTCACTCCTATTACACTAGGTCATCGTTGTTGCTTTTCCCAAGGGAACAATGTGCACCGTCTCCCCTGAGTACTACACTATAGTACTCCGTAATAAGCTGTAAGAGTTACCATTCACTCCTATTACACTAGGTCATCGTTGTTGCTTTTCCCAAGGGAACAATGTGCACCGTCTCCCTGAGTACTACACTATAGTACTCCGTAATAAGCTGTAAGAGTTACCATTCACTCCTATTACACTACATTGTAGGTCATCGTTGTTGCTTTTCCCAAGGGAACAATGTGCACCGTCTCCCCTGAGTACTACACTATAGTACTCCGTAATAAGCTGTAAGAGTTACCATTCACTCCTATTACACTAGGTCATCGTTGTTGCTTTTCCCAAGGGAACAATGTGCACCGTCTCCCCTGAGTACTACACTATAGTACTCCGTAATAAGCTGTAAGAGTTACCATTCACTCCTATTACACTAGGTCATCGTTGTTGCTTTTCCCAAGGGAACAATGTGCACCGTCTCCCCTGAATACTACACTATAGTACTCCGTAATAAGCTGTAAGAGTTACCATTCACTCCTATTACACTAGGTCATCGTTGATGCTCCAACACAAGTGTTTTCCCAAGGGAACACAGGGCCGCACATAACCCAAAATTCAAAGGGGAAACAGTACGTATTTAAAAGCAAAAAATAAATGAAAATAGTACAGTTCTCAGTACTTTTTGGTATATTTTTCGCCTTGCTAGGGCACCCCCCCCCCCTCTGTGCTGTGTACGGGCCTGGAACAATGTTGCACCATCTCCCCGAGTACACTACGACTATAGTACACCGTAATAAGCTGTAAGAGTTACCATTATAAATATAATGGTAATATAATAATAATGTTATTAAGTTACCATTCACTCCTTAAGTGTTGTTCAATTCAAGTAGAAGAAGCGAGTATATTTCAGGGGAGTGGGGAGAGAGGCGCCTGGGTAGCTGCCTCCCCCTCCCCCCTCCAATTGTGTATAGAATCCAAGTACATTTTATAGATGAAACTGTTAAAACAGTATTAAGCTACTATCTGTGCTTTTCCCGCTCCATTGCAATTGTATCCATTGTATGCAAGTGATTTTCTTTTTACCAACACTCTATATCCAACATCGTTGTGGATAGTACCTACCTCGTTAGCTGTATTAATCTCTCCATGACACTCTCTGTATCTTGATGGCCGCAGAAATTCGTAGCTACTGATGGATGGCGAATAGCTAAACGAAGAACATCTAGAACTGCAGCAAAAACCACTACGTCAGAATAGACTTGCATGAAGTATAGTGAAATAACGCTTTACAACAATGCACCCGTATTGTATGGTATGGTATGGTATGGTATGGTTATGGTATGGTATGGTATGGTATGGTATGGTATGGTATGGTAATGGTATGGTATGGTATGGTAATGGTAATGGTAATGGTAATGGTAATGGTAATGGTAATGGTAATGGTAATGGTATGGTATGGTATGATAATGGTATGTTATGGTATGTTATGGTATGTTATGGTATGGTATGGCATGGCGTGGTGTGGTATGGTAATGGTAATGGTATGGTATGGTATGGTAAGTGGTATGGTATGGTATGGTACCACTTATGGTATGGTATGGTATGGTAATGTATGGTAATGGTATGGTATGGTATGTATGGTATGGTTGTACCATGGTATGGTAACGTATGGTACTTACTTACATACTCCTATAGCATGTTGTAATATGGTATGTATGGTATGGTATGGTATGGCAATGGTATGGTACCGTATAAATCAACCCTACCACTTACGTATGGTATCCTAAGTCATGTTGTAAGCTGTATTGTATGTATGGTGGTAGGTATGGTATGTGTAATGGTACCCTATGGTACTTGGTACTGGTATGGTATGGTAATGGTATGGTATGCGATGGTTGTAGGGTAGTTGTACCGTGTAAATGGTATGGTACCACTTACTTATGACTCCTAAGTCATGTTGTAAGCTGATTGTATGGTATGGTATTGTAGGCAAAAGTTGTACCGTGTAAATCAACCCTACCACTTACTTACGACTCCTGGTATGTTGTATGGTATGTGTATGGTATATGGTATGGTATGGTATGGTATGGTATGGTATGTCATGGTATGGTATTGAATGTACATGGTGTAAGCACAATTGTAGCCATTCATACCAGGCTTACTTACGAATCCTAAGTTGTTGTTTTGTAAGCTAATTTCTGCTTTTGTTTTGTAGGCAGAAGTGAGGCTAAGCCCGCATACCAATATTACTCCTAAGTTGTAAGCTACTTCGCCAATAGCGACACTTACCATGTAAATCAAAAGATTACACATTGTTGTAAGCTAGTTGTAACTGGCCAGTATAGCCCCTTGTAGCTAGTTGTAAGATGGTTGTAGGCAAAAGTTGTACCGTTGTTTATCAACTTGGTGAGCTTTGTATACCACTATCAGTCACTAAGGTTAATAGATCTGTAAACTAATGATATGCATCCTTTGAGTTATCATGTGTATCAATCAATCAATCCTATCAATCAATCAATCTAATCATCAATCAATCAATCAATGTTCAAGCAATCAGTTGTATCAATCAATCAATCAATCAATCAATCAATATGTGTACACTGTACAATGGAATCTCTAGTAAGCGGCCACAACCCTCAGGGATTTGACCACTGATCAAGCTGCTAAATAGAGGCTAGTTGTATGCGATGGTAATAGTAGGCAAAAGTTGTAGGCAATTTGTAGTATCAACCAACTTCCACTTACTTACGACTCCTAGTCATTTTGTAAGCTAGTTGTATGTGATGGTTTTAGGCAAAAGTTGTATCGTGTAAATCAAACCCTACCACTTACTTACGACTCCTAAGTCATGTTGTAAACTAGTTGCTTATGCGATGTTTAGGCAAAAGTTGTACCGTGTAAATCAACCCTACCACTTACTTACGACTCCTAAGTCATGTTGTAAGCTGATTGTATGCGATGGTTGTAGGCAAAAGTTGTACCGTGTAAATCAACCCTACCACTTACTTACGACTCCTAAGTCATGTTGTAAGCTAGTTGTATGCGATGGTTGTAGGCAAAAGTTGTACCGTGTAAATCAACCCTACCACTTACTTACGACTCCTAAGTCATGTTGTAAGCTAGTTGTATGTGATGGTTGTAGGCAAAAGTTGTATCGTGTAAATCAACCCTACCACTTACTTACGACTCCTAAGTCATGTTGTAAGCTAGTTGTATGCGATGGTTGTAGGCAAAAGTTGTACGTGTAAATCAACCCTACCACTTACTTACGACTCCTAAGTCATGTTGTAAGCTAGTTGTATGTGATGGTTGTAGGCAAAAGTTGTACCGTGTAAATCAACCCTACCACTTACTTACGACTCCTAAGTCATGTTGTAAGCTAGTTGTATGCGATGGTTGTAGGCAAAAGTTGTATCGTGTAAATCAACCCTACCACTTACTTACGACTCCTAAGTCATGTTGTAAGCTAGTTGTATGTGATGGTTTGAAGGCAAAAGTTGTACCGTGTAAATCAACCCTACCACTTACTTACGACTCCTAAGTCATGTTGTAAGCTAGTTGTATGTGATGGTTGTAGGCAAAAGTTGTACCGTGTAAATCAACCCTACCACTTACTTACGACTCCTAGGTCATGTTGTAAGCTAGTTGTATGTGATGGTTGTAGGCAAAAGTTGTACCGTGTAAATCAACCCTACCACTTACTTACGACTCCTAAGTCATGTTGTAAGCTAGTTGTATGTGATGGTTGTAGGCAAAAGTTGTACCGTGTAAATCAACCCTACCACTTACTTACGACTCCTAAGTCATGTTGTAAGCTAGTTGTATGCGATGGTTGTAGGCAAAAGTTGTACCGTGTAAATCAACCCTACCACTTACTTACGACTCCTAAGTCATGTTGTAAGCTAGTTGTATGTGATGGTTGTAGGCAAAAGTTGTACCGTGTAAATCAACCCTACCACTTACTTACGACTCCTAGGTCATGTTGTAAGCTAGTTGTATGTGATGGTTGTAGGCAAAAGTTGTACGGTGTAAAGGCAAAAACCCTACCACTTACTTACGACTCCTAGGTCATGTTGTAAGCTAGTTGTATGTGATGGTTGTAGGCAAAAGTTGTACCGTGTAAATCAACCCTACCACTTACTTACGACTCCTAGGTCATGTTGTAAGCTAGTTGTATGCAATGGTTGTAGGCAAAAGTTGTACCGTGTAAATCGGCCTTAAATTGTGTTTACAATAAATGGTATGTATTGTTCAGTAATTACCTGTTAGCTGCTGTACATCTTCCTCACTAAACTGGTGATTCTGAAATAATACGATAAATAAAGAAAATTTCATGGATCAAAGACGACATGCTCTACTGTATCCCTGAGATGTTCGATCATGCTCTGATAGTGTCAAGTCCATCTCCGTGATGTTTCCGTGTCATATGTGTCATGTTCGTGTCAAATTCGTGACATGTTTGTGTCAAATTCGTGACATGTTTGTGTCAATTTCGTGACATCTTCGTGTCAAATTCGTGACATCTTCGTGTCAAATTCGTGACATCTTCGTGTCAAATTCGTGACATCTTCGTGTCAAATTCGTGACATCTTCGTGTCAAATTCGTGACATCTTCGTGTCAAATTCATGACATCTTCATGTAAAATTCGTGACATCTTCGTGTCATCTTTGTGTCATGTCTGTGCTGTACTCATGATATATTCGTATTGTCGTGACACGTCCGTCCATGTCGTGTGAACATCTATTCAACTAACTTACCTGATCTACAGCAGAATTCAGCTGGTGTATTTTACCAAGTATAGCTTTACTGTTAGCACTATCAAACGATACGTAATCATTCTAGCATGGAAAGGAAAAGAATGTTAACATCACAGGCAGAAACACCTTTCTAGTCTGCTAACAGCCCTCCTCACGCGTCCGGGATCGGTTTTTCCCAGGATCTTTTTCTCTCGTTCGACTGAGTCTGGAGGGAAGAGGGGACTGTTAACAGTCTACACCTTTCCCTTATTCCCAATTTGGAAGACAATTCTGTTCAAAATTTTCCTCTCGTAACATCTCCTGGTTGTATTAGGCTGGTTGCTGAAGGTCGATTAACGTTCAGATAAGATAAGATACGATAAGATTATTAGCATAAACCATCCAGTGGTCTATTGTAAATCCTGCAATCTGATTGGTTCGCTACTAGTGGCCTATCAGCTCATAGACCCCGAGTAGAGGTAAACAAACAAACTGGCCGCTTCATCGTCGAGTTTTGCTAAATAATGTTTCGGAGGAGTTTCTCGACGAATTATGGTCTGTTGTTTGTTTCTGTCATTTTCTACTGACCTACTGGATGGTTTATGCTAAAACAATTAGACTACTCATTCAGTCTCGTTTTCCTCGGTGATTATTGCCTCATAGAAACCTCGAACTCATACAGTCTAATTGTTAATTGGCCTTTCAAGGGTCAAAGGATTATAAGCACATGATGAGTGTCCTACCTTAGGGAAGTATTTATTGGTCTTGGATACAGCAGTAGGTGCAGGTCTGTAACTATTACTACCTAAAAACAACACAGACAGAACATTATGTACTGAAAGTGACACAATAGTGACACAATAGTGCTGCACAGAGAATCATGGTTAAACTCAGTCTATTGCAGTTTGGACCTCATTTTTGGTTGTTACTGTTGAAGAAAGCGAGGAATCTACACAAAAGTCTTGAAATAATAATATTACAGTTGAGATTGAAAACAGTGCAGTGAATTCATTTTAACATGTCTCTTATGTGCATGTCAAAAGCGCTCGCACACATTGTCTATTAAGATCATTAGATGATGTGGTGGTAGACCAGGGTATCGTCTACATTTCCTTGTGATTTTTCCTGTGGGGGGTGATGATGGGTAACTACCTGTCGATGGGTCAGCGGCGAAGCCAGTACCCAATCCTGACCGTGATGTGTCTGAATACGAAGGTCGATAGCTACCGCTGCCTGGAATAGAAACAGTACAATATTAGATTATTCATCATCATCATCACATCATCATCATTATCATCATCATTGTCATCGTCATCATCTATCATCATCATCACCATCATCTATCATCGTCATCAACTATCATCATCATCATTATCATCATCATCATCACCACTACCACCAGCACCATCACCATCATCATCATCATCACCATCATCATCACCACCATCACCACCACCATCACCATCATCTATCATCGTCATCGTCATCAACTATCATCATCATCATCATCACCACCATCACCACCACCATCACCATCACCATCATCTATCATCGTCATCGTCATCAACTATCATCATCATCATTATCACCATCATCACCACTACCACCAGCACCATCACCATCACCATCATCACCATCACCATCATCATTATCATCATCATCTATCATCGTCATCAACTATCATCATCATCATTATCACCATCATCACCACTACCACCAGCACCATCACCATCATCATCACCATCAGTACGCCTATGGTACAATGTAGGACCAACCTGTAAAAGGGTCCACAGCACCACCACCACTCCTAGAGAGCTGGTTACCAGATCCTGTTCCTGGTGCTGATCCAGGTACATATCGAGCTCCGCCTACACAGAAATATCAAATATCACAATTGATTATCGTTTAGATTTGAAGCAAACTACAGCGACAGCCATGGAGATCGTACACAGGTAGCCCAATGTTTCTTCTGTTAAAAAATAAATTTAACATGGATGGCTCCCTGTGGACCACTCTTTACATGTATATGCTCTACCACAGGAAGCCCATCAAAAGATGCATACACAAATTCCATGACACAGGAAGCCCAACCAATAAGTATGTACCTGTAAAGGGATCAGTGGCTATAGGAGCTACTTGACCAATAGTAATGTCTTGAGTATTCTTAATGATAAAGTCTACAACTTGATCTAAAAATAGCTGACTTAAGTCATTGACTGCAAGGAAACCATGAGCAGCGACCCAAGGATCATCTGTAGGTGAAACATAAAGTATTAGTTACAAATGTAGTCAGGTGCAGGGGGTCAAGAGGGAAGGGGTGGGTGTAGGGGAACAAAGGCATAGTCAGGTGCAGGGGGTCAAGAGGGAAGGGGTGGGTGTAGGGGAACAAAGGCAGGGGAAGGGGAACAGGGCAGGGGAACAGGGCAGGGGAACAGGGCAGGGGAACAGGGCAGGGGAACAGGGCAGGGGAACAGGACAGGGGAACAGGACAGGGGAACATGGCAGGGGAACAGGGCAGGGGAACAGGGCAGGGGAACAGGGCAGGGGAACAGGGCAGGGGAACAGGGCAGGGGAACAGGGCAGGGGAACAGGACAGGGGAACAGGACAGGGGAACATGGCAGGGGAACAGGGCAGGGGAACAGGGCAGGGGAACAGGGCAGGGAAACAGGGCAGGGGAACAGGGCAGGGGAACAGGGCAGGGGAACAGGGCAGAGGAACAGGGCAGGGGAACAGGGAAGGGGCAGAGGAACAGGGCAGGGGAACAGGGAAGGGGAACAGGGCAGGGGAACAGGGAAGGGGAACAGGGAAGGGGAACAGGGAAGGGGAACAGGGCAGGGGAACAGGGAAGGGGAACAGGGAAGGGGAACAGGGAAGGGGAACAGGGCAGGGGAACAGGGCAGGGGAACAGGGCAGGGGAACAGGGAAGGGGCAGGGGAACAGGGCAGAGGAACAGGGCAGGGGAAGAGGCAGGGGAAGAGGTAGGGGTAGTGGAAGAGAGGAGCAGTGAAGATGGCAGGGGACAAGGGCAGTGTAAGAGGGAAAGGGGGATTGATCTAAGGGGATGTATTTAGACTAGATTATTACCTCCATAGTTGAAAGGAAGTTTTAGTGGTGGTTTTCCCTTCTGAATCTCCACATCAAAGACAATATCATACTCCTGTCACACAAATATCAAATATGGGTGTAACTACATGGAAAATCAACTCTCTAAGCTGTGAACCAATTGAGATGTCCACCTTAGAGACACTACAACAAGGCACCAGACAAAGGAGTACATCTTGGAGAAGTGTCTCCTATAGAAAACATCACAGGAGGGACCAGAAACCTTGGTGTTCGGCATACTGATATACATGTAGTACATGTATTACTAACCTTGCCTTTGTACATGGATTTGTCACCAGAACTAGCTGTTGTAGTACCAGGAGCACCAACAACCTCACCAACCTAGAACAAACATGGCTCAAAATATAATACTATCATATGATTGTGTAGGGAGCATGTGAAGACCCATTTACAGTTATGATTTGCAGGGGAATAGATTGTCCTTGTTCATTTATTTAGTTCATTTGTTTCATTACTATGTATGATTATGTAGGGAGCAAGTGTTGACCTATTTCCAGTTATGATTTGCACAATACAATACAAATGACAGTTTTTAAATGGTGGCTGTGTGATTCTGCCAATTACACTGACCACTCAGTAAGTTGTTTAGATGCAATGGTAGATAGGTCATACGGTTATGAGCAACCAATCAGCACACCTACATGTATCAATAGTATAAATCTCTCATCTTACTTACTTTGTCCCATTTCCCTTCCATTTCATTCCACTGAAAGCAAAAGGGAAAAATCAGTATGATTACACTGGGCAAGGGCATAGCCAGGAAGTGTCCTTGGGGGTCATTATTTGTTTGTTACTTAATATTATCTTGGACACAAGTCAGGGGGGTCACTTGCACCCTAGGACCCCCCCCCCCCCCCCCCCCACCCTCCAACCTTCTGGCTAATGTCTCTGCTTGAGAACTCAAAACTATCACACCCTTAAATACAGTGTAAGTACATGTAGCTGTGCATTTAACACCTATAAAGAAGATCTATCCATGTACCTGATGACATTCCACTGTCTGTCCTCTTCGTACCATGATAGTCTGACCACTCTTTTTACCTTTTATTAGTAAAACAATTAGGTTATGAAACATGAAGAGTAACAGTGTGTAATACTGAGGCTACAATCGGCGCCAATTTACTTTGAAACACTAACACTTTGAAAATCATTGATAATGATATTTTGTGGCGCACGCAAAAGGGCTCTTTACCCCCTTCCCCCAACATCAATGTTGATTAGTGGTGCGATTCGAACACGGCGATCATTGCTACCCTCAACATTGATGAGGGGCGAGGGAGTTTGTACCATGACATGCAGTTAATGTGCAACTTAGTGCCATGTTTGGTAGAATCAGTCACAATTTAGATAGTTGTTTCATTGATATTGTCGGGGATTGTAGGCACGATTTCCAGCTGTTTTAGGGGTCTGCAAAATCCTCTTCGCGGACCCCTAAAACGGCTGGAAATCAAGCCTATACTGAGGCATCCTAATGCAAAATGGAGATAAAATTCTGGTTTAAATATTGTCTTTGTGTGGACGGCAAAAATGTAAGCAAAGTATTGCCTGGTCTTAAGGCTAGCAAAGACTAGTTTATAGTTAGTACCACATGTACCTGGTCTTAGAAGAGCCTCTGGTCCTGGTAGTTGCTCAAGCTTTATATCACCAATCTGCCCACTGTTTAATCACGAAATAGAAGTACTGTTTTACAATATGTGAGTTGAATTTCTGGGGGGAGGGGTGGTATGTCTGGGGGAGGGGTGATATGTCTGGGGGAAGGGGTGGTATGTCTGGGGGTAGGGGTGGTATGCTTGGGGTAGGGGTGGTATGTCTGGGGGAGGGGTGGTATGTCTGGTGGGAGGGGTGGTATGTCTGGGGGAGGGGTGGTATGTGTGGGGGGAGGGGTGGTCTGTCTGGGGGAGGGGTGGTAAGTCTGGGGGGAGGGGTGGTCTGTCTGGGGGAGGGGTGGTAAGTCTGGGGGGAGGGATGGTTTGTCTGTGGGGAGGGGTGGTATGTCTGGGGTAGGGGTGGTATGTCTGGGGGAAGGGGTGGTATGCTTGGGATAGGGGTGGTATGTCTGGGGTAGGGGTGGTATGTCTGGGGGAGGGGTGGTTTGTCTGGGGGAGGGGTGGTATGTCTGGGGGAGGGGTGGTATGTCTGGGGGAAGGGGGTATGTCTGGGGGGAGGGGTGGTCTGTCTGGGGGAGGGGTGGTAAGTCTGGGGGGAGGGGTGGTCTGTCTGGGGAAGGGGTGGTAAGTCTGGGGGGAGGGATGGTTTGTCTGTGGGGAGGGGTGGTATGTCTGGGGTAGGGGTGGTATGTCTGGGGGAAGGGGTGGTATGCTTGGGATAGGGGTGGTATGTCTGGGGTAGGGGTGGTATGTCTGGGGGAGGGGTGGTTTGTCTGGGGGAGGGGTGGTATGTCTGGGGAGGGGTGGTATGTCTGGGGGAAGGGGGTATGTCTGGGGGGAGGAGTGGTATGTCTGGGGAAGGGGGGTGGTATGTCTGGGGGGAGGGGTGGTATGTCTGGAGGTAGGGGTGGTATGTATGGGGGGAGGGTTGATATGTCTGGGGGAGGGGTGGTATGTCTGGGGGGAGGGGTGGTATGTCTGGAGGTAGGGGGTGGTATGTCTGGGGGGAGGGGTGGTATGTCTGGGGGGAGGGTTGATATGTCTGGTGGGAGGGGTGGTTTGTCTGGGGGAGGGGTAGTATGTCTGGGGGGGGGGGGGGGGTGGTTTGTCTGGGGGGAGGGGTGGTATGTCTGGGGGAGGGGTGGTAAGTCTGGGGGGAGGGGTGGTTTGTCTGGGGGGAAGGATGGTATGTCTGGTGGGAGGGGTGGTATGTCTGGTTAAAGGGGTGGTATGTCTGGGGGAGGGGTGGTATGTCTGGAGGTAGGGGTGGTATGTCTGGGGGGGAGGGTTGATATGTCTGGGGGGAGGGGTGGTTTGTCTGGGGGAGGGGTGGTATGTCTTGGGGAGGGGGGGTTTGACTGGGGGTAGGGGGTGGTATGTCTGAGGGGTGGTATGTCTGGGGGGAGGGGTGGTATGTCTGGGGGGAGGGGTGGTATGTCTGGGGGGGAGGGGTGGTATGTCTGGGGGGAGGGTTGATATGTCTGGGAATAGCCCGGATGGTATGTCTGGGGTAGGGGTGGTATGTCTGGGGTAGGGGTGGTATGTCTGGGGGAGGGGTGGTATGTCTGGGGTGGTATGTCTGGGGGGAGGGGTGGTATTTCTGGGGGAAGGGGTGGTATGTCTAGGGGGTGAGGGGGTTCTTTGTGTAGGAACAATCAAAATGCTGCTGAGCTGACTCAAAACCATGTTTGTTGGCATGTCCCTAAATAGGTTATATTTGTAGCACCTAACCTTGTTTGAGCTGGTATTACTTGACTTGCTACCTCTTGTTCAAACAACTAATTTAAAAATACATCAGACATACATGTAGTCAATATCTGTACATGTATGACAATCATTATATCCATCATCATTGCACAATATAAGGATCACCATTATTATCATAATCATCATGCATCATCATCATCATCATCATCACAATGACCATCATCACAATGCATCATCATCACAATGACCATCATCATCATCATCATCATCACAATGCATCATCATCACAATGACCATCATCATCATCATCATCATCATCATCATCACAATGCATCATCATCACAATGACCATCATCATCACAATGACCATCATCACAATGCATCATCATCACAATGACCATCATCATCATCATCACCATCAGCAACACTTTGGGTTCACAACAAACCTTGATTTCTTCTTGTGATGCAAATCTATCAGGTTCACTTGTGAATACACGAGCCACGCCATCGCTACAACAGACAATCATACAATGAATATAAGACCCACTACTACTACATATAGTATCACTGCCTTCTTGCTGTACCTTGATCCAGTCACAATGTCACCATTTTCCAGACATTCAACACACCATACAGACTGGGCTGGTAAAGTAATTGTCTGACAACATTCACCTCCTGGAAGAGAGACGTGATACTAGTCTAAAGCACTTACAATGTAGGTTACACACAGCATTTCTCTAAGTATTCACAGGTACTCATTTATACGCCAATGCCCAAGGTCACAACACAATTGTCTGGCCCAGAGATCAAACACAGGCCTGTCTGAACTGAGTGGACTAACTAGATAGAACATTACATCTCTCACAATATGGTACACATCAATTTGCAGCCCACAGGGAGTCCAACTATTTTTCCAGCGCCTACAACAAGAATCCAATTATATCTTTTCCACTACAGCCTCATCACTAATAGTTGGATTATCTGTCAACTGACCTTCCCATATCCGTAATGATCTGTCTTCACCAACAGAGGCAAATCTACCACTGTCATTTGGAAACACTGCAATACTATGGAAATAATGAATCCTTGTAAATGTAATGTAAATGTGATCTGAAAAAAATAGATTTTTATTTTATTTTTATTTTATTTTTATTTTTTTATTTTATTTTATTTTTTATTATTTTTTATTTTATTATTATTATTATTTTTTTATATATTTTTTTACGAAACTTCCAATGATGTCTCCAATGTTGCAATACATTGTGTACATATAAAGTTCTATGAGTAAGAATGGAAATGAATCGAAACATTCTGGCAGTGAAATAAAGTTAAACAGTTACATTGTATTTGCAAATTGATTGGTTGCAGTCAGGATTCATTGACATTTTTACAAAAGTTTTTGTCTCTGATTTAAATTAAAACGTTTGTAACTTACTTATAAATAAAGCTTGAATGTCCTGTATAGACTTGTAGACATTCTCCTGCTGTCATCCACCTCCTTATAGTACTGCAAACAATATCTTTTAGATGAGATCATGTTTGTCAGAGGGATGTACATGTAGTACTTTAGTGATGGGTGTGAAGGCAACAATCATGATGATGATGATAGGTGTTAGTGTGATGTTATACATGTACTTGTACATGTAGTTGATGATGGTACATGTACCTAGTAGTGGTGACCTTTGGTAGCGGTGGTAGTATTGGTGATATGATGATGATGATGGCAATGGTATGAGATGATGATCATGATAACAATGATAATAATAACTTACCAATCATTAGAACAAGACAAGAATTCCAGCAAAGATAAAATAGCCAAACCCCTTACACAGTCAGTGTGACCAGAGAAAGTCTTCTCACATGAACCAGCTCTCCACATTTTGATAGTTTTATCAGCAGATCCTATTAACCCATATATATAATAATATTTATGTAACTCAAGTACTTAGGTAAGGACTTAATAAACATCATGATCATGGTAACGTCTGTCCTGGACCAAGTCGCCCATATGGCCAGTGCTTAACCCTAGTTTACATAGCATGAAGCAACACTACATGTAGGAGTATTGCTACTCCCCCTGAATGGAATGACATTTCAGACAACATGACAGTAAAGTGTCTAACACAAGAACCCAATCCAATCACCCATGCCAGGGATAGAACCCAGACCATCCACCCATGCCAGGGATACATGTACTGTAGAAGCCAGGCCTGTCAACCCAGAGTCCAACGCCACTAATAACTATACCATCACACCTCTCACACCACGTTCCAATAATACCGGACGATAATCTGATATTATGGACCACATCAATGTACATCTGTAACCCTGAAGATGAGCAAGTTGCTCGAAAGCTTGGTTAAAATAGAATACCATAGGTTGATGACACAAACTATTGATGGACATACCTGTTAGCATCAGCCCATGATCAGGCATAAGTTCTACAGACCATACTGCTGCTTCATGGCCCTTCAAAGTCATGACACATTTATTGTTGATCCAAACCTTAGCTGTACTGTAAATACAAATAATGCAGTACAAGTATTAGAGACAGCAGTATTAGGTTGGACTAGGCTCGATTTCCAGCCGTGATGGTTTCGGTACGCCTGAGATCCTCTCCCAAATTTGAGGTTTGGGGGAAATCGACACCCTAGCAGGCTGAAAACCGAGCCTAAGATTGGACCAGTTGAATTGGACTTACAGAGTATAAAATTATTAACCTATAAATGATAGCATGTCCTCCTTGGAACTCAGTTCCCTACACTTTTCCCTTCAAGCCAGGTGAACACTAAGGAATGTATGGTGTTGTATTACATGTTTTTAGGTGAATCAGTAGTTTGCTACATATTGTGCATCCATCAGGTTGTAAAGCAGCACATTTGATCATATTCGAAATGTTAAAGTGTGCAATAAATATTATTATTATTATTATTATTATTATTATTATCTTTTGTTGTTAGACTTACTTGTCCCACGACCCAGAAAGTAGTGTACCAAACTTTCCAGCAACCAAACTACACACGGCACCAGTATGACCAGTAAGGGTATATAATGGTTCTATATCACATACAGAATGTTAATTACTTTATAAGGCTTTTCATAATTATAAAATAGCTATGCATGTGTGTAGAACTATAGGCACATACCTAAAGAGTCTAATGTCCACACCAGTATATTGTTGTCATGGCCACCAGTAGCTATTAGTCCTGTACATACAATCATAGTTTATACACAGTTAGATAACCAACCCCTGGTTGTCATGGCCACCAGTAGCTATTAGTCCTGTACATACAATCATAGTTTATACACAGTTAGATAACCAACCCCTGGTTGTCATGACCACCAGTAGCTATTAGTCCTGGACATACAATCATAGTTTATACACAGTTAGATAACCAACCCCTGGTTGTCATGGCCACCAGTAGCTATTAGTCCTGTACATACAATCATAGTTTATACACAGTTAGATAACCAACCCCTGGTTGTTATGGCCACCAGTAGCTATTAGTCCTGGACATACAATCATAGTTTATACACAGTTAGATAACCAACCCCTGGTTGTCATGGCCACCAGTAGCTATTAGTCCTGTACATACAATCATAGTTTATACACAGTTAGATAACCAACCCCTGGTTGTCATGACCACCAGTAGCTATTAGTCCTATACATACAATCATAGTTTAACACAGTTAGATAACCAACACCTGGTTGTCATGGCCACCAGTAGCTATTAGTCCTGTACATACAATCATAGTTTATACACAGTTAGATAACCAACCCCTGGTTGTCATGGCCACCAGTAGCTATTAGTCCTGTACATACAATCATAGTTTATACACAGTTACATAACCAACCCCTGGTTGTCATGGCCACCAGTAGCTATTAGTCATGTACATACAATCATAGTTTATACACAGTTAGATAACCAACCCCTGGTTGTCATGACCACCAGTAGCTATTAGTCCTGTACATACAATCATAGTTTATACACAGTTAGATAACCAACCCCTGGTTGTCATGACCACCAGTAGCTATTAGTCCTGGACATACAATCATAGTTTATACACAGTTAGATAACCAACCCCTGGTTGTCATGGCCACCAGTAGCTATTAGTCCTGTACATACAATCATAGTTTATACACAGTTAGATAACCAACCCCTGGTTGTCATGACCACCAGTAGCTATTAGTCCTGTACATACAATCATAGTTTATACACAGTTAGATAACCAACCCCTGGTTGCACGAAAGGTGAATAGTGCTATTCTCGGTGTGCATGTGACATCATGGCAGCCATGTTGGTTCCCAAATACAAAGCATTCCTCATTAGCTTTTCTTGTTGGTTCATCCAACATGGCGGCTGCATCTTTGTTATTTATTTCTCAAGGGATTTTTGGTCACGTGGTTGCACTACAAGAATTCACCGGATAAGTCCTATCCAACAGATAAAATTTATTGGATAACTGCATCAGCTTTATTCATTGGATAAGACTTATCCGGTGGATAGCGCTAACCACCTTCCATGCAACCGGGGCCTGATTCATAACACAGCTGATTGGACAATCAACACACTACATATAAAGTACATGTTTTATGGTTTTCATATCTACACTCTAGTTACTGTAGATAAGGTCTAATTCAGTCTACATGTACAAGTCTTTATAATTAAGTTATAAGTTTAACTTGTACGAACAGTGCTGTAAGACTTAAGCTTATATTGGGCTATTCCATTTAATATCTGCACCCCCCTATCGAGGATAGCAATTTTGGGAACCTGTGGTAGACCCCTGAAGAAATCCAGATCCTCAAGTTCATCCCTGAAGAATTCCTGTGTGGGGCCATTACCTCCCTGAAGAATTCCACAAAATACTAAAGAATTCCATGGTACCCCTGAAGAATTCCACAAAATACTAAAGAATTACATGGTACCCCTGAAGATTTCCAGCACACAAAACACCCCGACCCCTGAAGATTTCCATCACAAAACACCCCAGACCCCTGAAGATTTCCAACGTCCTCGATAGGGGGGGTGCAGAAATTAAATGGAATAGCCCATTGTTCCAGTAATTTCAAATAAATTTGTAATTTTCCTAACGTCTATGAGTTAAATCTCTTCAGCATAAAAGTATTTGATTAAACATCCATACAAACCTAGGATACCTACTGTAAACTCATCAAATGTCTAACATTAAGTTATACGAAGTGAAGATGGAATAAACAATTCTGCTATTTGTCATATTAAGCTTAAGCTTAAAAAAAGTAATATTGTGTGAAATAATTCGTGGATATTTACCGTGAGGATGCTTGTCTGAAGGAGGTAACGTACAAACAGCAGAGATAAAGTTCTCATGTCCTGCTAATACATGGCCTTCAGTGTATTCATGTCCATCTTGTACCCAAACACGAGTAGTTCGATCACGACTTGCTGTCAAAATGGCTCCAACAGGAAACACTGCACGACAAACAGCGCGTACATCGAGCTCGTGGCCTCGTAAAACACTACTTAGCTTAAAGTACATTATACGAAGATACTGTGGTGATGATTTACAGTCAATTTTGGTACAAATACAGGTAGAAATAACACAATTTTATATGACGAAGGTTTCTAAATAGAAATGAAGTAAATTTCGTTTTTTTCTTTGTGGGGTAACTCTGCTGACCCAATAAACAGCAGGCTAATGATCCAGTTTTCCCTCGACTCAAGACACCACAGCGATCCCACCATTAGTCGATAAACGTGATCTTTCGAATGATCTTTTATTTCGTTCGTCGCTGATTCTCCGCTGATTGTTTTGGAAGGAAAGGATAAGGAAAAGAAAAGAAAAGAAAGAAAAGAATAGAAAAAGATAGAAAAAGATAGAAAACAAAACAAAAAGAAAATAGAAAATAAAATAAAGAATAATAATGAAAAAGAAAAAAGAAAAACAGATTAAAAGAACGAAAAGAACAACAAAAAGAAAAAAAAAGAAAAGAAAAAAAAAAGAGTTGTTGAATCAAGGAATCGAACCCGCACTCATCAGATTCAAACGCAGTGAGTTGTAGACGCGAGCCACGGGAACATAGTAATTTGCACAACAATAGACCGTCGATTCGCAGGATACACTAGGTTATTTTGTCCTCCAAATCAATAAGCGTGCACGATAGCCTAGTGGTGCGGGGCAGTTATTTAGAGGGACTAGGATCCGACTGTTCCCTCCCTCTTTGATCACTAAGCTGATTGGTGTAATGCCCGGATAGCGCGGATGAGGCAGAAATCCTCTTCCTATACGTAACATACGGTGACTCGGCATAATGTCTGGGAGTATGGGCCTTTTTTGGATAAATTACCGGCATTCATCTCTTTTGAACCTGGAGGTCCAGGGTTCGAGTCCCAGCCGTGGCAATATATATTTTTTTTTTTGCTTTCTCACATATCAGCTCTGTAATCACAATTTGTTTTCCTTAAGCAAATTATTATTATGACAGAAAAACGAGAAAGAGAAATATGAAAAGGTTTGGACGTACATAAGGACACTATTATTAATAATAATAATAAATAAAATTTATATAGCGCCTTAACTATTAAGAGGAGATTTTTTACGAACGCGCGTATTGAGCGCCAAAAACCAATAGCATGGAGAATACGTTTTGTACAAGGCTAAAACTGCTTTAGCAAAGAGTTCAAGTTATTTGGGTTGGTTTTTGACCGGTAAAAGTGAAATTAGAGTGTTAATCCAAAGTGAAAATTTAATTTGAAAACTGTCCACATGGGCTAGATTTGTATATTTGCTAGTATTGCTGATGTTTTCCCCTGAATTACCTCAAATTTCAAACAAAAAGCAGGAAAATGGCTTTGTACAACGCTAAAACAGCTTTAGGCAGACAATTTACTTTGTTTTTAATAGTTTGTGCTTGGTTAAAATAAAATTAGAGTGTTAATCCAAAGCGAAAATCGAAAGTTAAACTGTTCAAAAGCGCTCGTTTTTGGCGCTTTTGGCGGATATTACGCGATGTTGAAATAAATATCCTCTTAAACTTTTTTTGTATTCTAAAGCGCTTTACATTAACGATACTATTATTAAATTATTATTATTATTATTATTATTATTATTAGAAAAATATTATTATTATTAATTCCATAAAAGGGGTTTCCATGGAAATCTTGACAGTTCTAAAACATCGAGGGTTCAAGTTCTCACGTGATCTTTCGTTCGTCGCCGATTCTCCGCTGGGCTTGCAATTCTCGTTGCACCCTTGAGAAGGCCTATTGTAGCTATTTTGCTCAGTCCCCAGCGTGGTAGAGGCCGTTCTTCTGAAAGAATGCAGGGGTGAGATGCGATTTCACGAGGAAGATCTTTAGTACTAATTATACTAATACATAGGATATACATTTGGGGGTTTCGCCCCAGGGGGGGTACTCGGGGGTATCAGTGACGGGGAGGTGCGAATGAGGCCAAATTTTTTAACCCCAAAAAAGTCCATTACGCAAAAACAAGACCCCAAAAAAGTCCAACGGCCCAAAATCGTAACCCCAAAAAAGTCCAATTTTTCTCCGCATAAAATCGAGAACGGTAGGATATCATTTTTATCAACCCCAAAAAAAGCACGAGGAGCTTTGCCCAAGAAAGGTTTCAAATTTCTGTCTTTGAAAGTCAGAAGTTGCACAGCAGGAGGACCTATTCCCTTTGTATAAAACCACTGAACTATTAGCGGATTATAACGCATTGATTAGATATCTGAAATCCTTCTGTCAACAGTGTTATTGAATAAACTGATCAAACGACTGTAGCGTATGTGCATTTTCATTTAACACCGGTCCACAGGCACTGATTTGCTTATGGTTTTGAAATTACTCAGTGTGCCGTGAGGGCCGGTCTGAACCTAATTTCGGTAGAACCAATTTTAAAAGTATTAAAAAGAACAATAAATTGAAAACCGGTCAGTATAAAGCAAGACCTCGCTTGCGTGCATATGTACCTGTCTTATGTCAAATGTACAAGTCTGTACGGAGTTGCCAGGCAGCGTCAGTTGCTATATTTTTATTGGTTATCGGTTGTGAGTTTGATTGGCATTTAGTAAAGTAATAGCTAACATGATATATAGTTGTTTGTTTCTTCGCTTGTCCGCGCGAAATTCAAAGATCTATTCGTGCAGTACCGTCGTAGCATGTGCATTTTATGATGCGGATTTTATACAACTGAGCCGGAATACAAGCCGAACACTGAGAAAGATGTGACAAGCCCAAATGAGGTATACATGTATAGGTCAGGTAAGTATGGTGCAATATCAGACATCGAAGAAGGTATAAATAGATCAACAGTAAGCTCCACAAAAACCCTACGAAACTGCATGCTAAAGCGGTGGTAAGCCGAATTTCCACCGAGATCTGTGGTATGACCCAAAACGTTCATGAATTCAACTTTTTCTGAGCGTTTTAAATAAGAAATACAAGGCTTTATTGACAAAAATGGCGCCAAATTAAATGTCCTTGTAAATGGTTCGATCGTGGAAGAGCTGGAAAGAAGACGTGTATACGTCTCCACTCCATTTTGACTTTCTGCGATTGAGGGATTCAGTTTAACATGGCTTTGTTCTACTGAAGGATTCGACAGTATTGGAAAACTCATAAATTCGTTCGTCTTCGTCACAGTTAATGCAATAAGTAACATTAATTCGCTGCTAATCAAATATGTAATATATAATCAAACAATGTTGATAACACAAGCTCTCATATGTGTATCTTGTCATTCTTCCATATCCCAACTGCTTTTAAGGTGACACGCCCGAAAGCAGAGCAACAGAAGTTACTAGGTGAATCGCCCGTAAATCT
Source organism: Actinostola sp. cb2023 (assembly GCA_033675265.1). NCBI lineage: Eukaryota > Metazoa > Cnidaria > Anthozoa > Actiniaria > Actinostolidae > Actinostola > Actinostola sp. cb2023. The sequence goes on from JAUJYZ010000885.1 coordinate 283,925, forward strand.
GTTCTTGGGATGTATTTTCCTCTCTGTAACTACTAAGTAAACATAACAGTCATATCTTGCTTTATTCTACTTGATATTCCAACTGCTTTTAAGGCGACTCGCCCGAAAGCAGAGCAACAGAATTTACTAGGTGAATCGCCCGTAAATCTGTTCTTGGGATGTATTTTCCTCTCTGTAACTACTAAGTAAACATAACAGTCATATCTTGCTTTATTCTACTTTATATTCCAACTGCTTTTAAGGCGACTCGCCCGAAAGCAGAGCAACAGAAGTTACTAGGCGAATCGCCCGTAAATCTGTTCTTGGGATATTTTTCCTCTAGCTCTATGCTAATGTTTTGATATAAATAATAGTATTTGTATTCGAAATGGGGTGTAGATAAAACGCGGGCGCGGACGGCGGCCGGCGGCCGGCGGACGGCGGACGGCGGACGGCGGACGGCGGACGGCGGACGGCGGACCGCGGCCGGCGGACGGCGGACGGCGGAGGGCGGACGGCGGACGGCGGACGGCGGACGGCGGGACGGCGGACGGCGGACCAAATTGAAAATTGAAAAAAGAGAAAAGAGAGAGAAAACAAAACAAAATTGTAAAAAATGTTTTTATTTTTTTTAGACAAATAGATGTCTACTGCTACTGATATGTATACTTCGAAGTGAGAAACAAAAGAAAACATTAATTAGTGTACCACCGTATGTTTAATAAGCTGCAAAGGTCTATCGATTATCGTATGTGATAGCTTTTCTTTTCTTTTGATTTGACTTACATTAGAACTTGGAATCGGTTTGAATACGAAACACAATTAGCTTGCCTGTAACATAAAGTGAAATGTAAAGTAAGCAGAAATAAATGAATTGTCGACAAATCACAACGACGGTAAACTTGGGTATTAAAGGGGCACTGTCACGACACGCGCATGCGTGAATCTTGGCTTCAATCTTGAAATCGTTAACCAACGCTTTCAAGAGACCCGAGGAAAATTCAAATTCAGTGTGTTAATATATCGAGTTATATCATTGTAATCCTTGCACTCTAGAAGATGATACTTATTCAGTACTTAGATTGATTGTTGTTTCGTATTTGTAGGTAGTTATTTTTGGTTTGAAGTCCAATTTTATACGCTTTTTATTTAATCGGCGAGAGCGATGGCGATGGCTTCTCATGGCGGCCGCCGGGATGTAGTGGTTGACAACGAATGTATTCAGGCGACAGGTTTATAAGTTTTGGTTTACTGGGAAGATAGAATACGGTTATACTACATATTCTGAGTTCGCTATACTTCTCTTTAACAGCTCTGGAGTACCAAAGGAGGTAGGAAAGTATTCCGAACGACAACAACAATGTTTGACAACGCGTTCATTGACTTATTCACTCGAATTTATTATGTTCTCAAAAAGAACTCAGTTGCATACATCATATCAATGTATTCCTTCGAGTTCATATGCATGTACTGAAGCTATTGCAAACAACTGTCACATTGTATGAGTTTTTATTTCTGCGAGGTTTGGAAGTAGTGACAACGGCAAAGAGAACTCAGTGATTATACTTTTCACACGGGAATTATATTCTGCAATTCTTTTTGCACTCTTTTGTACTCTTACAATTTAAGAAAACACGAGTACCTTATACAGTAGTGACATGTACATCTTCGTTAGTCTTTTTTGAAGCAAAGAAGTAATATGGACTTGGTTTTTAGCGATGTGAAATGTGAATAACTTCATCTGAGACCTGAGTTGTCACCTCGGATTGTCTGCTGTTTATGCCGTTCCTTCACCAGAAGTCGCTATAATAAGTACTTATTTCATGAAATATTTAGGTCACACGCTGTAAAGGTTGTATATTCTGAATAACTTGGAAGCACTCTGCGAAAACTTGATCGTAAAACACTTTCAAAACACATTGAAATTTACTAGCGCGATTCTCTTCGTAAACACAGACGAGTTCGTTGACCTCTGCATATCATTAAAATCTCTGAATATCATTAAAATTGACGCATGCGCGCGTCGTGACAGTGCCCCTTTAAACACAGTGATATAAAGGCCGGTAGTAGTGGAATGGATGTATTTGCCAGATTGACTCATAGCGTCGTTTACTCAGTCATTGGGAATATTAACCGGAAACAGGCAAATTTCAAACCATGTCGGGACATGGTTTTAATAACTCTGGAAACTCGCTAATGGTGTTGGTTTTGTCATCTTCATTGTTTTAGATTCGTTACTTATATCTATTATTCACTCCTCGTTTACTTGGATCAATCAAGAAATCAGAAAAGTTAGTTGTTTATAACCGCCAAAATTTCAAATAACAGATATTGGATTACTATTGTTGAGTAGTAACTAGCTTGAATATTAACAATGTGAACATGCAATAAAGGTTAACTAGCTAAATCTTCAAACACGACGATAGATGAACAAACACGTATATGAGCTTAGCTAGCTAACTTTCGCTGAAAGTCTGAACGCACTACATAAGAACTTTGAATTGAACATACGTAATAAAGCTAGCTTGTAACATTAAAGTGAAATGTTAAAGTAAGGAGAAATAAATGATATTGCCGACAAATCACAACGACGGTAAACTTGGGTAGGAAGGAATGCATGTGAAACCAGGGCGAGGTGTTTGCCAGATTGACTCATGTCAGTCAAGATAACGTCGTTTACAGAGGAGGTCTGAATAGTATCCCAGAATGCATTGCGTTTCATATTATATTATCGTTTTTTCGTGACGTCATCACTTTCTCACAACCAGCAAGACGACAAGAAGTTGTCGTTCTGGTGTCCGTATCCGGCCTGGAAGGGTTTGAAGCTGTTTTTAGGATGGTTCACCACAGGAAGCCCAAGCTGTGGTTTTGTGGAGAATATCGTAAAAATATTTTCTCCTGTAAATACTGTAATAAAAGATTTGAAACTATGGTAGTGTCTTGTGGTCTTTATTTACTATCCCTGTGCAAATTTTCAGCGAATTTCAGCATTTTTTAGTGTCCCCCCTCACCCAGTAAAGAAAGAAGGCAAGGAAGGAGACGAAGCTCGAAAAATGGCTTCCAAAGCCGTTCAAATATTGCTGGTTTTTTTCGTGAAAATCACCTGGGATTCAAAAATTAACCCCCATCAGCCAAGAGGGGATAAATGTACAATCCATCTATGCCAGTAATGTTAGCATACCTTCATAACTGAAGCTATCAGCCGCTGGTGACTCCATAATTCATCGCCATAAAAAGACCCGTTTATGCGTGACTCGGAATATCGACGACAACCAAACGGTCGCCACGGTCGAAGGACCTGGGCACTAGCAATAATCGAACTCGCGGGGGAATAGGGTTGTGCTTGGTTGGCCCTGAAATTCACACCCGAATCTACCCCTGAGCGCAAGTTAATTCGACCGGCTTCCAATTTTAAACCAATCGGATAACGGCGCAGGGAAGACCCGACGTATGTCAAAACACGACACGAGGCTAAAAAATTTCAACGTGTGAAAAAAGAAGATCAGCACTTTTTCTTTGATTGTAAACCTAAATCGGCTGACATATATTAAATGGCACGGAGGTAGGTTTGTTGCAGAGATGTTTTGCGATCAAGTATTGCAATAAGGTATATTATTTAAGCGTAAAACTCATGATTTTACTTGTAACTTTTGTTGTGTAGGCTGACGGACGAGCAACATGAAATTTTGTCTCACGTTCGAGCTGGACACAACTTCCTCATTTCTGGACAAGCTGGAACAGGTAAATCCTTCCTCGTGACTGAGCTCGTAAAAACTTTGAGAAATCAAGGTAAATCGGTAGTCGTGATATGCTCCAGCGGGATTGCAACGACGGTCTACAAGCTAGACATAAAGTGTTATACTGTACATTCTTTCTATGGGCTTGTAGACCGTCGTTGCAATCCCGCTGGAGCATATCACGACTACCGATTTACCTTGATTTCTCAAAGTTTTTACGAGCTCAGTCACGAGGAAGGATTTACCTGTTCCAGCTTGTCCAGAAATGAGGAAGTTGTGTCCAGCTCGAACGTGAGACAAAATTTCATGTTGCTCGTCCGTCAGCCTACACAACAAAAGTTACAAGTAAAATCATGAGTTTTACGCTTAAATAATATACCTTATTGCAATACTTGATCGCAAAACATCTCTGCAACAAACCTACCTCCGTGCCATTTAATATATGTCAGCCGATTTAGGTTTACAATCAAAGAAAAAGTGCTGATCTTCTTTTTTCACACGTTGAAATTTTTTAGCCTCGTGTCGTGTTTTGACATACGTCGGGTCTTCCCTGCGCCGTTATCCGATTGGTTTAAAATTGGAAGCCGGTCGAATTAACTTGCGCTCAGGGGTAGATTCGGGTGTGAATTTCAGGGCCAACCAAGCACAACCCTATTCCCCCGCGAGTTCGATTATTGCTAGTGCCCAGGTCCTTCGACCGTGGCGACCGTTTGGTTGTCGTCGATATTCCGAGTCACGCATAAACGGGTCTTTTTATGGCGATGAATTATGGAGTCACCAGCGGCTGATAGCTTCAGTTATGAAGGTATGCTAACATTACTGGCATAGATGGATTGTACATTTATCCCCTCTTGGCTGATGGGGGTTAATTTTTGAATCCCAGGTGATTTTCACGAAAAAAACCAGCAATATTTGAACGGCTTTGGAAGCCATTTTTCGAGCTTCGTCTCCTTCCTTGCCTTCTTTCTTTACTGGGTGAGGGGGGACACTAAAAAATGCTGAAATTCGCTGAAAATTTGCACAGGGATAGTAAATAAAGACCACAAGACACTACCATAGTTTCAAATCTTTTATTACAGTATTTACAGGAGAAAATATTTTTACGATATTCTCCACAAAACCACAGCTTGGGCTTCCTGTGGGTTCACATCAGTTTTATCGACAAATTCAGCGATAAACGTGTTGCATTGATCCCTTGCTCGACAACAGACCACAACTCGTTTACTCGTTGAATTTTTCAGTTCTTCGATTCTGAACTGAGTTACATGACAACAAGAAACCTTTGTCACTGTATTGTGGAAATTCGAAATTCTCCCAGCTCCAGCGGCTAACTGAGTACCGCCAACATTACCTGAAGTCAGTCCAGTGGATCATAAACTACCTCCACTGGATTTAAGTCAGAGTTTGAGTTATAATTGTTTCACGAATGCTCGGACAGTTGTTTGTGTTCCTTCGAACTCCGACAATAAGATCATGTTCAAGATCTGCAATACCTTTCATTGAACGAGAGCAGTCTTCCCGAAATTGAATCAGAGCCAGAAGAATTTGAACACGATCTGTCTTTCACAGAGTCTGACAACGAAGAGAACACTGATCAGTGGTCAACTCGCTGCTTCCTCGATCAACACAGACGAACCATATTCAGTAGAATATTTTAAGATCATAATTTTTCATCCATAATTCTGAAAAAGTAAAAGTTGATATTAGTTACTGCCTTTTAGCGTATCTATTAGAACCAGTTATTGATTTTAGCAACGAAATAGTTGTTTTGTCACATGCCGTGACGCGTTGTCACGAACGCTTCAGAGCAAAGAAATACGACCACAAGTGTCAAAAAATGACTAACTTCGGAGCCAGTAAAACTATCTAAAACGTGGAGTAACTTTGAGTAATTTTATATACAAACGTTCTCCAAGCCTTACAGTACGATAACGTGTTATTAAAATATAAAATACTCAAGTCAATAATAAGAATAAAGCGGTTTTTGGTGAGTGCCTATCACTCAAATTTTCAAAGCGTAGTCAATACCGTTCGTGAGCTACTATTTTTTTCAAAAGACAGTGAGAAAATCATGAGATAAAGTCTTCAGGAATGTAGTATTAATGCACTGGAAACATGTAATACAAATCTTACCTTTATTGCTGGCGATATTGCTAAAAAAATATTGCTGCTTGCAAAACACTAACAAATCACATTCTTGAAGCGTGGAAGCGTGAACTTCACAACATTTCTTCCGCAATGCATTCTGGGATACTATTCAGACCTCCTCATGCTTGGTTCAGGCCATAGTGACCCATAGTCTCTGACTGTAATAGAGCAAACTTTGCAGTGATTCTAACATAAGACTTTTGAATGTTTGAACATACGTACTGAATAAAGTTAGCTTGTAACATAAAGTGACATGTTAACATAAAGTCCAATAAATATAGGTGTTAGAGCTACAAGCTAATTCATCAATGTTCATAAATTAAATTCTGAGCTGCAGTGTATTTAATTCTATTATGAAGTATCAGTTTATTATAATAAATTATTCAGTTGCCGTACAACATTCTAATATTAATTTACGTTAGTTATTATACGAGGCAGCGAATAGAGCGTTACCTGAGATCAGCACGCAGAACGCGGCAAAGGTCAACATGAAGTGGAAACATACCGGAAATGATGTGGAAAAAAAAAAAATGCTCTTGTAATGAATGATCTATAATAATAATATACAGCTATTTCAAAAAACGTTGTCTTGTGATATATTTTAAATATATCAAAGTAAATCAGCAGTTCAGGTTTCCTCGCTATATTGGAGCTGATCGATATACTGGAACCGGCCAATATACAATATACAATGCATCATTTACCGGTTTCGGTCAAGTTGAAATGCAGTTCGCAGTAAGTATTCACAAGAAAACGTTTTTTGAAATAGCTGTAGTCGGTAAATGCCAGTTCGAGCAAAAAATGTAATGGGGGTCTGAAGTAAGTAATGTAGAAATGAGGAGTGAAGACGGATTTGTAAACTAGTACACATGCTAGTTTGTATAAGTAGTAAAGTAAATAATATGTCCATAGTAAAATAGCAGCTCGAACGCCGCTTCAGGGGTATTGTAATCAGGATGAATTCTGATTAGGATCCAAATATTTTTTGATGCATGCTACTCCATCGGTAGTCTCCCTCGCAGCCGTGCTAAGTGTCGTCACGCAACGCGTTGCGTTGCGTGACGACACTTAGCACGGCTGCGAGGGAGACTACTCCATCGGTGGCAAAGTTAGAGTTCTGCTTAAATCAATGATTGATCAACGAGTACCAAAGGTACTATAACAGGGAATATTCCAAGTTCTAATGTAAGTCAAATCAAAAGAAAAGAAAAGCTATCACATATGATAATCGATAGACCTTTGCAGCTTCAATTATTAAACATACGGTGGTACACTAATTAATGTTTTCTTTTGTTTCTCACTTCGAAGTATACATATCAGTAGCAGTAGACATCTATTTGTCTAAATACATTCTCGCAGAAAAACATTTTTTTTTTTTTTCTTTTTTCATTTTGTTTTCTTTTCTCATTTTTTTTTCTTTTTTCTCTCTTTTTCTTTTTTAATTTGGTCCGCCGTCCGCCGTCCGCGGTCCGCGGTCCGCCGTCCGCGGTCCGCCGTCCGCGGTCCGCCGTCCGCCGTCCGCCGTCCGCGCCCGCGTTTTATCTACACCCATTCGAAATGCGGTACATTACGATCGCTGGACGGAAGCGATCAAATTGTAGTTGACTGATTATTTCCAGATAAATCCAACACACCTACATGTAAGTTAATTAACGTTCACACCCATTATCACCATTTTAGAGAGTTGGTGATTGAATTAAAGGATCCCCACTGCGAAAATCTTTCTTGGGCAAAGCTCCTCGTGTCCTTGCCAAAATCTTCAAAAATAGTCCACCAGAAAATTGATACCCAAAAAAAGTCCCAAACCGCGAATTTCAAAACCAAAAAAGGTCTTCGCATCTCTCCGTCACTGATACTCCTGAGTACCCTCCCCCCTGTGATTTCGCGAACCAAATGTTCCTTGGCCCATTTCGCGGTTAATGACGTATTTCTGGGTACCCTGTGGATTAACACGGAAGCGAGGCAATTTCGGGCAACTTCAGACAGCTTTGTTTACAAAATATTCGCGGTATGATTTTTTTCTGTACTCAACAATCGTAAAAAGATAGAGAAATACCGTAGATTTTGTTATTACTCGTTTGACATGCATGACTCGGGCATTCATGTGCCGTCTTTGGTTGCCCTAACAGCGAAAGAAAAAAGGTGGCTTGTGTGAAAAAGTGTAAAATTTCAAACTATAAAGAAAGCGATAGTACCCGAGTCCGACAAATTATTTCCCAAGAACAAGAAAGATCAGAAAAGAGAGGTTAAACACCCACTTTCCGTCATATGCTTTTCCAGTTTACAACTCAGATGACGACTCGGTGTCCTTGTCGATTCTTTCCAGGTGAAAAGTAAGTGTTGAAAGCAAGATCAACCAGCTCTTTCTTCGTACGATTTTTGCCCGAGTCACTAGACACCGTATAGTAGAAGAAATTCACGTAAAACCGGTATTTTCTTAGTTGAAAAATACTGCTTTGTCACAAAACGTCGACTATCTACTTCTTCAATCTCCTCAAAAAATGTCCCAGTTCCTCTAATCTTTCTCTTTTCCAATTTAATACCGTCATGTACGACTTGTCACAGGAGCCATTTTTGTGGCAAAGCCGCGGCGGAATTAGTCGAATTAGTTGCCCGAAATTGCCTCGCTTCCGTGTTAACCACAGGGTACCCAGAAATACGTCATTAACCGCGAAATGGGCCATTCATAAGCAGGCCTGTCACGATGTTTTAAAAATCGAAAATAAATTGGGGGGAGGGGGAAGGGGGTTAGGGGTCCAGATCCGTTATTTGGTTCCTCTTCAGTCTTAAAGTATCAAAAATCTAAAAGGACCACAAGAGACTAAGCGGTACCATTTAGGGTGTTTGTCAGTAAATAAGATACCCGAGATAAGATAATGACAGCCGGATTGACAGTTGTAGCTTTTATCATTTTAGAGTTGGTACCTTTTAGGAGTAAAAATTATTTGTTGCCACGCCCACCTGGACAAGACTCAGGTACCTTTTAGGGTTCATTTTCAACATTTCCGACGAGCATCCCAACCACTTTATATATCCCCTCCCCCCGGGTCCTGAGTAACGGTCAGGCAGGGATATGGTAAAGTCACAACACACATTGAGTAAATGTAGCAGTATTTAATTACACATTGCATGAATAACTTCCAGAGTCTTCACGATTATTTATTGTGAATACTACTGACCTACAGCAAAAGGGAGTCCTTTTGCGCGATTAAAAGCAAATGACACTGTACAATAGTCTATATTATGTACTGCTTAGAGCGATGTCATAGCAACAATGTGTTAAAAACCGTAAGGGATGGACCGTTATATTTTAGGGGGAGGGAGGGTCGATTGGGCAATTTTTTTGAGTTCGATTTTTTTTCCGTTTCGAGTAACGATTGTGCAAGAAATATTTTCATTGCACCCCAAGAGTAGAAAAGATTTCTCGAATTGTTTTCCTTTGTCTTGTGCATGATTTTTTTTCTCTATTTTTGCTGTGCAGGATTTTTTTTTGGGTATAGCGTAACTCATAGAGTCGTTCTCTTATGAAAGACACGGTACCGTGTTGTATTGAGGTTGATTGGATGAGATGCATGTGCACGCTTTTTGATTGGTTCAGAAAGAAAGCCATTTGAGTGTCACGGTACCGTGTCTTATTGAAAGAGTTTGATTGGATGAGATGCATCTGCACGGTTTTTGATTGGTTCAGACAGGAAGCCATTTGAGTGTCACGGTACCGTAGATTACCCACGTAAACGACTCTATAAGTCTGGTTTTCAGTAGTGACGCAAGCATAAGCGCAAGCACAAGAAGCGTTAGAAAACGGGAAAGCATAAGCACAACTATCAAACATTTTCCATTTCTCATGCTTATGCGTCGGGCCCGTTTTCACAGGGCACAAGATCTTATGCTTGCGTCGCTGATGAAAAGCAGGCTTTAAATGCGAGTCTATTTCGATAGTATGATTATGATGACCAGTATATGGAATGAGAGAAGACTACATTCACAATACTATACACTATAGAGTCGTTTTCGTATGAGTGGGAAACCTACGGTACGGAGATACGGTTACGGTACAGAATCGAAGACATTGTATTCAACCAATCACAGCGCGCGAAATCATTTCTCAACCAATCAGAATGCTTGGATACCGCACGATGGCGCGATACGGTCACTGCACGGCACGAGCCGTACCGTAACTACTTCCCACTCATATGAAAACGACTCTAATGGGTAATAATCACTACGCCTAACGATTGGTGTGACTGAATTATAGCCTGCGTGACAGGCTCACAGATTGAGTTGGAAGGAAGAAATAGTGACCATCTCCAGTCCGAACCTCAAAAGGGATGGGGTAATAGATGATTGACAATATGATTCTTCATTCCTTCCAACCTCCCAAAAGATAAGATAAGATAATTTATTTACCGTCCATTAATAATAATAATAATGTTTATTGCTTATATTGCGCATTTTAACATTACACGGGGAGTGGTTACCCATTCTCCCGAGCCACACGGGGAGTGGTTACCCATTCTCCCGAGCCACACGGGGAGTGGTTACCCATTCACCCGAGCCAGAGGCTCATGGGAAAAATGCTTGACAAAAACAAAAGTAAAAATAACAAAATAATACATTTGACAGCTAATAATCGCATTGCGAACAGGCAATGAGACCTATTGGTAATATGTCCTATAAGATATATAATCAGATTGGTTTCCAAGAAAACTTAGTCATTACAAGATGATGGATTCATTTCATTCTCTACCCTTCATTAGTGGTTAAACCATTGAGACTTAACGAGATGTATAAGATATGGGCGCACGGTCAAACATTGCCTTAAACTGCAGCAGAGGTGTTGGCATACTTGCCAGCAAGTGTTGTGTCGTGTGCCTTGTACCTGGGATAAGATTCCATCAAACGTTTCTCTCAAAGACGAAACTTTTCCACAGGAATTAAGAATGTTTTTTAAATCTCGAGGCAAAACATTTTCTTTTCTTACAGATTAAGATGTAAGAAATCAAACACGAGAAAGAGTGTTTCATCCAAACACCGAGTAGTGTGTTGAAAAAAACGAGGCACAGCCAAGTTATTTAACCAACTTCGATGTGTTTGGATATCGGATGAAACACTCTTTCTCGTGTTTGGTATTATAGCTTCTCAAACCATTAATAATGCCATTAATAATTCTTGGAGAAATTTAAAGTTAAAGTTCACCAAATTTCATGCTAATTAACACCACATATCTGGCAAACCTTCACGGTAGTGATTTCCTTTGGTTTGTTCTCATGAATTATTAATGAGCGTGAGATTTAAGCCAAGTAAATCTTGACACGTTGTACTACTTGACTACGACATATTGGACAGGATTGAAGAGATGATGAACACTCGAAACAACAGCAAACGTGTCCACAGTTTAGCAGCACTACATCAGACTGAAAACACAAACAGGTTTTGTTAAACACAAACAGGTTTTGTTAAACACAAACAGGTTTTGTTAAACACAAACAGGCTTTGTTAAACACAAACAGGTTTTCATAAACACAAACAGGTTTTGTAAAACACAAACAGGTTTTGTAAAACACAAACAGGTTTTGTTCAACACAAACAGGTTTTGTTCAACACAAACAGGTTTTGTTCAACACAAACAGGTTTTTGATAAACACAAACAGGTTTGTGTTGTTTGGTTAAACACAAACAGGTTTTGATAAACACAAACAGGTTTTGTAAATGGTTGTTGTTGTTGTTTTTGTCATTAATGTTGATTATTAAAATCCACTCACCTGTTTGTCCAGGCAGACAACACACTCACTATACATCGCTAATCCCGTAGGCCGTAGTATCGGGATGTCGGCTGGTGGCGCCGACGGCGTAGGATGGCTGGGCTCAGGTTCCTGAAGAAAAAAACAGTGGCTCTAAATTCATATCGATGGCATGGAGAGAACTGTACATTAGGTATAATTTAATTTAATTTTTAATTTAATTGTATTTCACGATATGTGAAATATCATTATTATCATTAATATCACTGTTACGTACCCTGGGTGCTTTCTCGATTTCCTTTTCTTTTCCTATAGCCTTCTTGTCTGTTTGTTCTCGCGCCTCAACGACTTGCAGAATAGCTGTTCTTACTCCAATCTCTCGTAAACCCATCTAGAAAGAATAGATCATAGTTGTACATCTAGTATTAAGCTGGACACCCTCGGGATCAAGCTTAATGTCAGGCTGTCCTGCTTAGTTTTTAAGAAACAGTGCAACAGAGAACCAAATGAAGGTGTACGTCTTAGAGTCTTACGATATCAAAAGAGTGATAGAGTTCTAATCTCTGTTACGTGCTAGCTTTCCTCAATGTGTGAGCTTATTTTCTGAGCAAATAGAGTGATTGCAATAGTGATTCCAATAAACCTGGGCATTACTAACTACACCATTACACACTATTAGACACTCACTCTTTTGCTTTCTTTTGTTCCTTTGCATCTAATAAACACTGACAGCTAATTAGTAGTGCCCAGGTTTATTGGAATCACTCTAAACCCGTGAAATAGTTAGTAGACTAATAGACACTAGTAGACTTTATTTCCATTGTTTTCATTTGTGACTATTACACACTAACATCTAATTTTTATTTCACGGGTTTATTGCAATCACTCTATTCTATCTGTGACTGTCAAGTATGTCACACAACTGACCTCTTTAAGTTCTTCAGTAGACATGTTCTTCAATATTTTCCATGTTATACGATGTCTAGCAAACAATGCGATGTAGTCTTCAGCGTTTGCTTCTTTTAGAACTTCAGACACCTCTTCATCACATTCCTGGCGAAAGTCATCAAATGTGGGATCTCATGAAGTTGTCCCGAATGGGGGAGGGGGAGGGGGAGGGGGAGGGGGAGAGGGAGGGGGAGGGGGATGTCCAGGGGTATGGGGGGAGGGGGGGGTGCCAGGGGGATGGGGGATGGGGGTCGTTCTTACTCTCCTGTGGTACAGGGGAACAACGACAAAGGATATTGCTCCTGACCTGAGCCCTTCTAAAAAGTGAAAATAATAAATAATAAATAATAATAATAAATTAATAAATAAAATTTAAAAAAAAAAATAATAATAATAATAAAATAAAAATAATAATAATAATAATAATAATAAAATAATAATAATAATAATAATAATAATTTTTTTTTTTTTAATAATAATAATGATAACTTTATTCCTCAAAACAAATTACAAATAAGAGATAGAAAAATAGATAAAAATCCTTATTTAAAAATATAAAATGATCGCTTGGATTGTTCAATAACAATTAACTAATGATATTAAAATACAAACAATAAATATGAATAATATAATATAAGCAATATATATATATAAAAAAGATAAAAATAAATAAATTAAGATATAAAAATATTATTTACAGATGGCTCCTACTGTGGTTTCTATATCTAAATCAATGTTTTTAATGTCAATAATAATAATAATAATAATAATAATAATAATAATAATAATAATAATAATAATAATAATAATAATAATAATAATAATAATAATAATAATAATAATAATAATAATAATAATAATAATAATAATAATAATAATAATAATAATAATAATAATAATAATAATAATAATAATAATAATAATAATAATAATAATAATAATAATAATAATACCTTTTCCAGTAGGCTTGCTGGTTTGTTATCGAGTAAACGTTGATACTGTATCAACCAGTAGTCCTCCACATCAGACTCACGTCTTTTCTCCATCTCGACCTACGAAAACAACACCCGTCAGGCACCAGAATGTATACGAAATGCAGTATATGGTTGCGCTTCTTGCAAGCCCCAACATTTTTAGGGCCTGTAAACTTATAGAGGAACACCAAGAGCCTCTTCGGGGATGTGATTAATAATATCTGAATATATATCTGTACAAAACCTGGTGATCTTGACGATGTTACCATAACAACCATTCGAGTAAACACACAAACATTGCTTACCAGTCTATCCATCAATTCTCTTTCTCGTTTCTCTTGTTCCATAATTAACTGACCAAGTAGAGACGATAGTTCGCCACGTTTAGCCTTTAGAACATCCTGCGAATAGACAACAATGCGGTGGTGGTAATTATCCATTACCTAAACGAGCAGGGAACTGGGAACGAGTTTATTAGAATTAATGGGATTACAAAATTAAGTTTATGACATGAAACAACATGTTGAAATTAGTATATGTGCAAAGTGTGATGTCATTTGAGCGAATTCTGTCGGAATTATAAACTTTTGAAATTGTGTTGTCCAGCCAAAATTTTACAGTAAATATATGGTTTGGCTGGACAACGTCAAAAATTTACAGAGTTTGTATGGGAAAATAGACATCTTTGATGCCCTCTAGCATCGTCAATATTAAGCCGAAGTTCACCAAACTTTCCAGACAAGTTAAGTTTGATGTGCTCTCTCAGAAAATGATGCCCACTTTTGTTAGTTTCTTATTGAATTAATTTTACGGACTTGGTCCCAGTCCCCTGCTCGTTTTGGTAATGGCTAATACTAAACGTGTTATTATTATTAACCACAATCCTTTGCGAACCTAAATCAGTACTACTCACATCTACAAACTGTCTGACACGTTCACATAAATAAAGCAGGTAACAGCTTCATACTTAACCTAAATCAGTACTACTCACATCTACAAACTTTCTGACACGTTCACATAAATAAAGCAGGTAACAGCTTCATACTTAACCTAAATCAGTACTACTCACATCTACAAACTGTCTGACACGTCCACATAAATAAAGCAGGTAACAGCTTCATACTTAACCTAAATCAGTACTACTCACATCTACAAACTATCTGACACGTTCACATAAGTAAAGCAGGTAACAGCTTCATACTTAACCTAAATCAGTACTACTCACATCTACAAACTATCTGACACGTTCACATAAATAAAGCAGGTAACAGCTTCATACTTAACCTAAATCAGTACTACTCACATCTACAAACTATCTGACACGTTCACATAAATAAAGCAGGTAACAGCTTCATACTTAACCTAAATCAGTACTACTCACATCTACAAACTATCTGACACGTTCACATAAATAAAGCAGGTAACAGTTTCATACTTAACCTAAATCAGTACTACTCACATCTACAAACTGTCTGACACGTCCACATAAATAAAGCAGGTAACAGCTTCATACTTAACCTAAATCAGTACTACTCACATCTACAAACTGTCTGACACGTCCACATAAATAAAGCAGGTAACAGCTTCATACTTAACCTAAATCAGTACTACTCACATCTACAAACTATCTGACACATTCACATAAATAAAGCAGGTAACAGCTTCATACTTAACCTAAATCAGTACTACTCACATCTACAAACTATCTGACACGTTCACATAAATAAAGCAGGTAACAGCTTCATACTTAACCTAAATCAGTACTACTCACATCTACAAACTATCTGACACGTCCACATAAATAAAGCAGGTAACAGCTTCATACTTAACCTAAATCAGTACTACTCACATCTACAAACTATCTGACACGTTCACATAAGTAAAGCAGGTAACAGCTTCATACTTAACCTAAATCAGTACTACTCACATCTACAAACTATCTGACACGTTCACATAAATAAAGCAGGTAACAGCTTCATACTTAACCTAAATCAGTACTACTCACATCTACAAACTATCTGACACGTTCACATAAATAAAGCAGGTAACAGTTTCATACTTAACCTAAATCAGTACTACTCACATCTACAAACTATCTGACACGTTCACATAAATAAAGCAGGTAACAGCTTCATACTTAACCTAAATCAGTACTACTCACATCTACAAACTGTCTGACACGTTCACATAAATAAAGCTGGTAACAGCTTCATACTTAACCTAAATCAGTACTACTCACATCTACAAACTGTCTGACACGTCCACATAAATAAAGCAGGTAACAGCTTCATACTTAACCTAAATCAGTACTACTCACATCTACAAACTGTCTGACATGTCCACATAAATAAAGCAGGTAACAGCTTCATACTTAACCTAAATCAGTACTACTCACATCTACAAACTGTCTGACACGTCCACATAAATAAAGCAGGTAACAGCTTCATACTTAACCTAAATCAGTACTACTCACATCTACAAACTGTCTGACACGTCCACATAAATAAAGCAGGTAACAGCTTCATACTTAACCTAAATCAGTACTACTCACATCTACAAACTGTCTGACACGTCCACACAAATAAAGCAGGTAACAGCTTCATACTTAACCTAAATCAGTACTACTCACATCTACAAACTGTCTGACACGTCCACATAAATAAAGCAGGTAACAGCTTCATACTTAACCTAAATCAGTACTACTCACATCTACAAACTATCTGACACATTCACATAAATAAAGCAGGTAACAGCTTCATACTTAACCTAAATCAGTACTACTCACATCTACAAACTATCTGACACGTTTAAAGCAGGTAACAGCTTCATACTTAACCTAAATCAGTACTACTCACATCTACAAACTATCTGACACGTTCACATAAATAAAGCAGGTAACAGCTTCATACTTAACCTAAATCAGTACTACTCACATCTACAAACTATCTGACACGTTCACATAAATAAAGCAGGTAACAGCTTCATACTTAACCTAAATCAGTACTACTCACATCTACAAACTTCTGACTCGTTCAGGGTAACAGGTAACAGCTTCATACTTGTAAATCTTTGACATTTTCAAAACTCTCTGTTCTAAAGTTTCTACGTTATGCACGCAAAGGATTGTGGTAAAATTGTATTGATCTGCACAGTGTATCTCTAATAATTAATCGTATCCAAGTCATCATGCCAACCTTTTCATTGTCTTGTCTCTCTTCTCGTTTGTCGATCTCTATCAGTGTTAACTGTGCTAATTCATCCTCTAATATCTTAATCTAAAAACAATCAATCAAAGTCAATGTTAATGTTTGTCCAAAATCTCTCACTGAGATTTCCTGGGGAATTCCACAGGTAGCCCAACCATGTCAAGGATTGCTGAAGGTGAGTTCTGAAGGCCAACGTAATAGGGAACTTGCAGAGGTCAAACAGCAGTGTCAAAATGAACTCCAGGAATGAAAAGAGCAGCTCGAAATTAGTAGAAGGGCGAAGTTTCAGCTAAAAACGTCTGACACAGGAGAAATGACATTAAAAATAAAATCGAATGAAACTTCGCCCTTTCACTAAATTTGAGCTGCTCTTTTAATTTCTGGACTTCATTTTGACACTGCTGTTCGATTTAAGGGGGTTAGTGACCTCTTAGTGCAAGTCCCCTATTGTACGTGTATAATAAGAACAATAAACACCTGGCCTCTAAGACGACAATGTTTTGTATCTTGCTGTAGCTGTAGAGCTCGGATGGCATGCATTTGAGCCAATTCCTAAAACAACAAACATAGAGGTTAGTGCTTGGACTACACCTATTCCAAGAAAGGTCGTCTGCGTCATAGGACATAGGTTATACTTTATTTAGAGAGGGTGACACTAGCCTGCGTAGCCAGTCCTGGATCCTCCTCCCCCTCCCCTCTCCTTCCCTTCCCCACCCCTCCCCCAATCCCCTCCTAACCCCTCTCCTCTCCCCCAGAGCTGGCCACACAGGCTAGGGTGACACATAACAGCATCTAAATTATCGTGCACCTTGAGCAATCGAAATTGATAAAGGCTTTTTATTTTCATTTGCGCTTTTTTGTGGAAATGTGATTCGTTCACACAATGACGCAGATGACCTTGTTGTATTGATTGTATTGATTTAGTATTCATGCATGCATGACTTGTACCTCATTCGACAGTTGTGTCTGTAATGCTTCTTTGTCTTTGTCTTGTTCTATCAGCATATCCCATACATAGGTGTCAGCTTCAGCTTCACTATTAACATTAAACAAAGGTTTAATGTTAATGTTTAATGTGATATCATCAATGATGATGATATCATTGATGATTATCAATAATGATGATGATAAGGATTGTGATGATGATGATGATGATGATGATATGATGATAAGGATTGATGACGATGATGATTATATCATTGATGATTATCAATAATAATAATGATAATGATAAGGATTGTGATGACGATTATGATGGTGGTGATGATGGTGATGATAATGATGGTGGTAGTGATAATAATAATAATAATAAACTTTATTAATGTGTCTTAATTAGATGGTAGTAGTGGTGTTGATGATGATGATGGTTCAATGATGCTGATGATGTTGATGATGATGACAATGGTGATGATGATGGTGATGATGATGATGATGATGATGATAATTGATGATGATGGTGATGGTGATGGTGGTGGTAGTGGTACTGATACTGATGATTATCGATAATGATGATGATGATGATGGTGATATATTCACCTTTTCATGGCTTCCTTGGCAATCCTATCACGAGAAGACTGGTATTCACGTACTAAACGATCTTGACTCTCATGAGAAGCAAGTAACTTTGCCATGGATGCTGACAAGGTAGCAATAAGATACATTATAATATTCATTAATAATTCATTAGGCACTGCTGTCCAATCTGTGCTCAGCATTCTGGTCACGTGGCTACCTTGTAACTCCCATACAATTTCCAAGAAACTAAAAGCACGGGGAGGGCTTGAATAGTTGGCAGGGAATAGGTGGGGTTGATTAATTACTGCAATTGTTCATAAGAATATGATACAGAATAGTAATAAAGCTTATTAGTATTCTGTATCTGATACAGAATACTAATAGACCTTATTAGTATTCTGTATCAGATACAGAATACTAATAAGCTCTATAAGTATTCTGTATCAATCAATGCATTATATGAGAGGAACAATACATTATCCTAAAAGCTAATTAAGAAAAATACTCGTTAGATTTTGTTCCGCAGTTTCTTTAATGTAACTCCCTTACTCTATTGGAGCTTAGCACCTTCACAGTTTTAACTATACCTACTACTGAATGATACAATCATTGGATTTCTAGCTTTGTGCGGCAATACTTTCACATTCTCAAATAAATTATAACAAACTTTGAAAGACACGAGATTACTTCAAATTAAGGACTTCGCACAGTTCTCGCTAAATATTGCGTTACTTGCTACATTATTCTTTTCAAGAACCTCGAATTAGAAGATGGTAAGGTAATGTTTGTCGAACTAGAACTTCATACGGAATTTATGTGTCAAAAAACAAGTCAATAAACTCTTTCAGTTGCTACCTTGTTTTTATCTGCCAGACTTCAAAAATCTTTACACCACTTTGTGCTAGTTTGGGCACATTCCCTCAACAACTGACTCTCTTGTGATGCACTTTTGGAAGTTTACGAAAATTGTCAGCCATCGTTTCAAATGCCTGTCTTAGCTCTGTGACCTTCCTGTGAGAACTGTTCTTGGTTTGATTGAAAAGAATCAAAACTCTGTTTGCATTTCATTCACAATTAAAGCCTCCTTTGAAAACCAAACAAAAGTGTAAATGTATTCTAAATGAAAAAGCAGGCATATTACATATTTGCCGTATTTGTTCTTTGTTATGTCTCAATGAGCAATCAACTCTATTCAAAAACTACCAAGTATGAAAAGGAATAAAACATTTATTAAACAATCGATATCTTAACTAAGCTATAATACGAAACTACTTTCATTGTTCAGTGCGGTCAAGCAATCGGAATGAGAATTGAATGCTAAAAGAACAGTTTTTATATTCTTTTCATCTCAATCAGATATTGATAACTACAATTCTGGTTGAAACGCCTACCTGGTTCAAACAATGATTAAACAATATCATAAGTAATTTACAATATTCGTGACAATGTTGTATCTTATTTACAATCTCTCGCCTTCGGCTCGAGATTGTAAATAAGATACAACATTGCCACGAATATTGTAAATAATACGTATACCGACCGACCGACCGACCGACCGACCGACCGACCGACCGACCGACCGACCGATGCTACACTGAAATGCAGACTGAAAATTGTTTGGGCCCGGAGAGACGAAGACATAGTTATATGACAACTCACAAACAGTTAGACAAACAGTCAAGCAAAGACACACACACCCAGAGGGAGACTGGCAAATAAAGAAGTAGACAAGCAGACGACAGACAGACTACCCAGCCTGACTAGGCAGACAGACAGATAGACAGACTAGGCAGACAGATAGACAGACTAGGCAGACAGACAGACTATGCAGACAGACTAGGCAGACAGATAGACAGACTAGACAGACAGACTAGGCAGACAGATAGATAGACTAGGCAGACAGATAGACGGACTAGACAGACAAACAGGCAGATTAGACAGACAGACTAGGCAGATATACAGACAGACTAGGCAGACAGATAGACAGACTAGACAGACAGACTAGGCAGATATACAGACAGACTAGGCAGACAGATAGACAGACAGACTAGGCAGATATACAGACAGACTAGGCAGACAGATAGACAGACAGATAGACTTGGAAGACAAATAGAGAGTAAGACTAGGCAGACAGATAGACAGACTAGACAGACAGACTAGGCAGATATACAGACAGACTAGGCAGACAGATAGACAGACAGATAGACTTGGAAGACAAATAGAGAGTAAGACTAGGCAGACAGACAGACAAGACTAGACAGACAGACAGACTTGGAAGACAGATAGACAGACAGACTAGGCAGACAGACTAGGCAGACAGACTAGGCAGACAGACAAACAGTGTTTTTAATACCTAAGATTTCTTCTCTTCTGAGTTTTTCTGATTCTTCCTGAGTGACTTCCACCAGGTGATCAAGTTCAATTCTACAAACAAACATTCAAACTCTTAAAATGATGAACTCCTTCACATGTTAAACTTCATTTTATTTTACCTTTGTCTCTCCATTTCATCCAAGATTGCATCTTTGTTATTCTCTCTGCGAAATCAACATATGGTAAGTTAGGCATGTAACCATTATTCTCAGTTCCCTTGCATTTGTCTTTCCATTTGTGTCACTCATAGGGACCATTGCTGGGTTTCATATCGTGAGACTGGGTACGAATCCCTAAATATTGTGATAATCAACGCAAGACTTAAGCAAAAAGTTAAGTTAAGCAAAAACCCAAAGTTTGGTGTTAATTGGGTCAATATTGAACGACTTATGGCCAATCAAAAATGATAGAATTTACAAAGAAATGTATGGAGCAGTGGACAGTTGTCCGGCAATCCATACATTTCTTTGTAAATTCTATCATTTTTGATTGGCCATAAGTCGTTCAATATTGACCCGATTAACACCAAACTTTGGGTTTTTGATTAACTCGATGTGCTCTTTCTGGCTATGTGGGTCTTGTGTTCATTATCACAATATTTAGGGATTCGTACCCAGTTTCTCACGATATGAAACCCAGCAATGGTAGCAAACAGATAACAAAGTTAAATTAGCTTGCAACAAAGTTAACTACCCAGCAATGTCTATGAATATGTACCTTTCATTTATCTGAAGAATCATAGCAACTAGATCACTCTGTTGAAGTTCATCTAAAACAAAACAAATGGCATCAGACTTCTTTACATGGATATAGAGTGACAAGGTGAAGAACAGGAAATCACGTGGTTGAGAAATAAACTGGACAAGCCCCTACTGCAGCCGTGATGTACATGTATATACCACAGGAAACCCAATGAGGGCGTGAATGACAACTAATTCAAGAGTAGTATATCACCCGTGAATGTATATGGTATATTGTAGGGACAGAAAATATATATAGTAGGGACTAGTGGCAAGTCTAGTGCACCATCTATATCATCATCATCATCATCATCATCATCATCATCATCATCATCATCATCATCATCATCATCATCATCAGTTACCTGTTCGCATTGTGAAAGTTTGCATCATGATTTACCTGCAGCGAGAGCACAGTTTCTGTTTTGTCGTAAAGCATCCAGTTTACTTTGTTCCCATAGAATACCATCATCCATGTCAGCCTCAGCCTGAAACGTTCATTAGTCACATTAGACTATAAACCTATGAATGGCTAGTTACATGTATAGAATACCATCATCCATGTCAGCCTCAGCCTGAAACGTTCATTAGTCACATTAGACTATAAACCTATGAATGGCTAGTTACATGTATAGAATACCATCATCCATGTCAGCCTCAGCCTGAAACGTTCATTAGTCACATTAGACTATAAACCTATGAATGGCTAGTTACATGTATAGAATACCATCATCCATGTCAGCCTCAGCCTGAAACGTTCATTAGTCACATTAGACTATAAACCTATGAATGGCTAGTTACATGTATAGAATACCATCATCCATGTCAGCCTCAGCCTGAAACGTTCATTAGTCACATTAGACTATAAACCTATGAATGGCTAGTTACATGTATAGAATACCATCATCCATGTCAGCCTCAGCCTGAAACGTTCATTAGCCTGAAACGTTCATTAGTCACATTAGACTATAAACCTATGAATGGCTAGTTACATGTATAGAATACCATCATCCATGTCAGCCTCAGCCTGAAACGTTCATTAGTCACATTAGACTATAAACCTATGAATGGCTAGTTACATGTATAGAATACCATCATCCATGTCAGCCTCAGCCTGAAACGTTCATTAGTCACATTAGACTATAAACCTATGAATGGCTAGTTACATGTATAGAATACCATCATCCATGTCAGCCTCAGCCTGAAACGTTCATTAGTCACATTAGACTATAAACCTATGAATGGCTAGTTACATGTATAGAATACCATCATCCATGTCAGCCTCAGCCTGAAACGTTCATTAGTCACATTAGACTATAAACCTATGAATGGCTAGTTACATGTATAGAATACCATCATCCATGTCAGCCTCAGCCCTGAAACGTTCATTAGTCACATTAGACTATAAACCTATGAATAAACCTATGAATGAAATGCTAGTTACATGTATAGAATACCATCATCCATGTCAGCCTCAGCCTGAAACGTTCATTAGTCACATTAGACTATAAACCTATGAATGGCTAGTTACATGTATAGAATACCATCATCCATGTCAGCCTCAGCCTGAAACGTTCATTAGTCACATTAGACTATAAACCTATGAATGGCTAGTTACATGTATAGAATACCATCATCCATGTCAGCCTCAGCCTGAAACGTTCATTAGTCACATTAGACTATAAACCTATGAATGGCTAGTTACATGTATAGAATACCATCATCCATGTCAGCCTCAGCCTGAAACGTTCATTAGTCACATTAGACTATAAACCTATGAATGGCTAGTTACATGTATAGAATACCATCATCCATGTCAGCCTCAGCCTGAAACGTTCATTAGTCACATTAGACTATAAACCTATGAATGGCTAGTTACATGTATAGAATACCATCATCCATGTCAGCCTCAGCCTGAAACGTTCATTAGTCACATTAGACTATAAACCTATGAATGGCTAGTTACATGTATAGAATACCATCATCCATGTCAGCCTCAGCCTGAAACGTTCATTAGTCACATTAGACTATAAACCTATGAATGGCTAGTTACATGTATAGAATACCATCATCCATGTCAGCCTCAGCCTGAAACGTTCATTAGTCACATTAGACTATAAACCTATGAATGGCTAGTTACATGTATAGAATACCATCATCCATGTCAGCCTCAGCCTGAAACGTTCATTAGTCACATTAGACTATAAACCTATGAATGGCTAGTTACATGTATAGAATACCATCATCCATGTCAGCCTCAGCCTGAAACGTTCATTAGTCACATTAGACTATAAACCTATGAATGGCTAGTTACATGTATAGAATACCATCATCCATGTCAGCCTCAGCCTGAAACGTTCATTAGTCACATTAGACTATAAACCTATGAATGGCTAGTTACATGTATAGAATACCATCATCCATGTCAGCCTCAGCCTGAAACGTTCATTAGTCACATAGACTATAAACCTATGAATGGCTAGTTACATGTATAGAATACCATCATCCATGTCAGCCTCAGCCTGAAACGTTCATTAGTCACATTAGACTATAAACCTATGAATGGCTAGTTACATGTATAGAATACCATCATCCATGTCAGCCTCAGCCTGAAACGTTCATTAGTCACATTAGACTATAAACCTATGAATGGCTAGTTACATGTATAGAATACCATCATCCATGTCAGCCTCAGCCTGAAACGTTCATTAGTCACATTAGACTATAAACCTATGAATGGCTAGTTACATGTATAGAATACCATCATCCATGTCAGCCTCAGCCTGAAACGTTCATTAGTCACATTAGACTATAAACCTATGAATGGCTAGTTACATGTATAGAATACCATCATCCATGTCAGCCTCAGCCTGAAACGTTCATTAGTCACATTAGACTATATAAAACCTATGAATGGCTAGTTACATGTATAGAATACCATCATCCATGTCAGCCTCAGCCTGAAACGTTCATTAGTCACATTAGACTATAAACCTATGAATGGCTAGTTACATGTATAGAATACCATCATCCATGTCAGCCTCAGCCTGAAACGTTCATTAGTCACATTAGACTATAAACCTATGAATGGCTAGTTACATGTATGTATCAAATAATCTCAGTGGGTTAGTGCACAGGTATCACTACAAACGCTGGGCATTTCCCCCCATTTCCCATTTCCCATTTCCCATTTTCCCATTTCCCTTATTAACACATTTCATGTGTTAATAAGAAAGAAAAGAAGTTATACTCAAGGGAGTGGTCTGACAACATTGATGCAAGATGAAAGGCCATGTATTTTAGTTTGATTCATGCGTTTTGACTTCTCTCAGTGTACGTGTATACAGATGGACAGAAGGAGCAGAGGATGCGCCTACCTTACGTATCTTGTCAACCAAATCTTCATGTGATTTTGTTGCCTTGTTGGCCAAGATACGCTGCTCGTTATTCAAGTCCATGATTTGTTTCTCGAGTTCAGCCATTTGATCTTTCTTGTGTTCCTAAAAAAACATGCAATAAAACAACACAGTTAATAGCATTCTATATTCTAGCAGATAACTGTGAATGACATTCATCTGACAGATATGCATAGGTTGTGACTGACAGACAGACAGACAGAGAAACAGACAGATGACTCGTTGAGCTGACAAATATAGCCTGCTCAGGCAAACACAAGCAAAGTAGTGCACAAAAGTACGGAACTTTTACTGTTTCACGCACACAATCAGCATGACCCAGTCTCCCAAAGACTCTTAGAATCATCTCTGACAACCAGTCTGTGCTAGTAACATGACCAATGTACATGGATTTTATATTGATTGTTGATTTATGGTTTAAAATATAATCATTGAATAGTTAGGGGTGGACCATTAGAAATGTTGGGAGAGGTGAGTGACAATTCCCCCCCCCCAAAAAAATTCCTGCAAAATAAAAATGTCCCAAACAAATTTCCTGCAAGTACCTACATGTATGCACAGTACAGCGCAAAAGTTTTCCCCGCATTGCGGCGCAATTGTGCTTGCGTTACCGCAATTGCGGTACCCCACACGCAATTGCGCCTCAATCAACCGCAATTGCGTTTGGTCGCCACAGCCGCAATTGCGCCTCAATTGTGGCTAAACAAAATTGTGGTTAGGCCAAACACACCACCCATAAAAGAGCTACACAACTCAAAAATAAATTCCAGCAGAGAAACACAGGCAAAAAAAATATACACCCCCCCCCCCCCCCCAAAAAAAAAACCCACCCCTCCTCCCAAGGTTTCTAATGGTCCACCCCTTATATCATAACCATTGTGGTGTTCTATGTAGTTATTATTACTATTATTATTATGTAGTACTGATGTTATTTTTAAAATATAATATAGTACATTTATTTTAGTGTTGTTCAAGAGATGTACTAATCTGTATTTACATGTCATATTTACTATCATTGTGTCTGAGGCTGCCGTTACATGGATGAATACACATTATAGGGAAGCAAGGGTGGCCGAGTGGTGAGAGCCTCGGTCTGTCACCTCTGTGTTCCGGGTTCGATTCCCGATCCACCTAGAATCACATGTGATTTGAGTTTGTCAGTTTGTTCTCTCCCTTGCTTCTAGGGTTTTTTCTCCGTGTACTCCGGTTTTCCTCCCTCAGTAAAAACGAACTAGTGAGATGAAAGTTGTATGTATAGAATATTAGAATGTTAGTAGTGGTAGTGTGTGTGAGAGTACAGTGTCCCCCAATTAGTGCACAAGCACTAAAAATACATTGGACACTTTAAAAAAAATTTAAGAATATTTAAAAATATTTAAAAATAAACAGTTATTTATCTTATTTTATTGAATACAAATCTGGGCCTAAAATTATGTACAGCTTTATTTAAACATGTATATGAGTAACGTTATTGACGTTTATTTATGTTGCTATTTTAATGATAATTTCACAGATCGCTTTGAGCAAAATCACTCAATTATTAGTTTTACTCTTCCTAATAAAATAATTTTACAAAAAAACTAATTTTACAAAACTAATGTACTTCTTAGGTGTTTAGCATTTTAATGTCTTGCTTTGGTCTACATGTACACGTTTTTGTGGTATGAAAACGCATTTATTGTTGTCTCCAAGTATTGGCCTTTTCAACTGCACATAAACGATGAAAAACGATGCGAAAACTGAGTGTTTTCGAAAACACTTTTCAAAGTGAAGATATTTGAAAAATATTGTCTTATTGGAAGTAAGTTGCAAATTCTAAGTAACTAGCATTATATTTGGCAATATGCTTTACGCCGGGGTTAATACAACATCGTTTATTTACATATATCCTGACCTTTCTTAGAACCTTTCTCTTTTCAGTCTTAGGAAATTGAAGTACTTTTTATTCAAAGAGAAGTTATTCCGAAGAGGCAACTTACTTCCAGTTTAAGCCAAACTACTTGTTGATGAAAGCCAAAATGCTTTTGTATTTCCAGCCACAAAGGATCGAAATAATGCCGGATGACTTCTTCGTCTGTTCATGAAAGCCTGTTATGGCTGTATTCGATTATTTTAGAACGATTCAGACCATTATAAACACAACACATATCACAGTACGAAGACAATTACACGAATTACACGATGAGATATACACATTTCAAAGACAGACAAAACTAAAATTGGATACGTGTGTTTTGGTAAGGCATGTCGTCCGTAACGCGATCACTTCGACTGATTAACTAGTATCAGTTCACCAAAGAAAAACCTTAGTTTGACGTGCGTACTCTAATAAGTTCTTGTTGACGACGTGCGTACTCTAATAAGTTCTTCTTGGCGTGCGTCATACTCTAATAAGTTCTTTATGTGCGTACTCTAATAAGTTCTGGTTTGCGTGCGTACTCTAAAAAGATCTCGACCTTGATTGCGTGCGTACTCAGATAAATCCTGAGGTTTGTGTGCGTACTCTAAAAAATTTCGACGTGCGCGCTCACAAAAAAATTGTTCTAACGGGCCACCATATTTGTCTATGTGACTCAATACTGTACAAAATGACAGTACATGGGTGCTAACCTTTTCTAAATCATGACGATGTAATGTTTCCTACAAAAGGAAAGCAATTAATCCTGATAACAAAAATAAGCTAAAACTAATAAAAACATAAAATAACACCACAACAACTGTGAACAACTGTCATTGTTATATGTAATGTAACACCACAACAACTGTGAACAACTGTCATTGTTATATGTAATGTAACACCACAACAACTGTGAACAACTGTCATTGTTATATGTAATGTAACACCACAACAACTGTGAACAACTGTCATTGTTATATGTAATGTAAACTTAATTTAAGCAGGGTGGTCCATTCAGCACTTGGCTGGTATCCATAGGGGCCCTGCAAAATTCTACATACAAAGCTAATTACAGAGTAAAAATATAAATAATCTAACTAACAAAGATTGTGATAACGATTTTATAATGAAAACTAAGGATATAAGCATACAATGTTTCGGTGACATACTTGCACCATCTTCAGGTAGAAATAAAATAATTTACATGAAGAAGAATAATAAGTACGATGTTAACAATGGTCATTGTTCTTAGTAAACAGTTTAGCCCTAATTGAGTCTGATTGGACATTGAGGACTGGATTGCTTTCTTTGATTCTTAATTTTTTGAAATGCTGCTAATCAAAGAACGCAATCCAGTCCTCAATGTCCAATCGGACTCAATTAGGGCTAAACTGTTTACTTATTATAAGAACAATGACCATTGTTAACATCGTACTTATTCTTGTTCATGTAAATTATTTTATTACTACCTGAAGATGGTGCAAGTATGTCACCGAAACGTTGTATGCTTATATCCTTAGTTTTCATTATAAAATATAGATATTAATTACAATGTATATGACTAATAATAAACTGATGTTCAACTGTCACTGAAAACAATGAAGTTAATGTAATTATTCTCACAGTTTCATTACTGATCTGATGTAATTAGAGTATTTGGGAATGGAAATCTACCTAGAAATGTGCTGGCAGGTTAGTGATTATTAGTATTACAACCATTTGAACAATGCTGTACACTGAAGCTACTTACATGTAGGTACATGCACTGTGATAACATCTAATAATCTTAATTAGCTTGTAAATGGGCTCCAAGGGAGAAATGATTGAGGAGGTGGGAGAGGAAGGGGAATAATTGAAAGCATGTCAATCATTAGCCTGCGTAGCGGCCCTTGGGAGAAGGAAGGGGAGGGGAAGGGGGAGGGGGACGGAAGGGGACTATGAGTCTTAAGCTACTACAGCTATACACATTCAACAACTTACCTCAATAGCTTTTTCTACATCTGAAGAATCGTCACTTTTAAAACCAGACTTGCTGCTGTCTGTAAAATAATGAAATTAGGTTGTATGTTCACTTGATCATTATCACCGAGGGGTCATTTTCATGACAATTTCCATGATACAAGCTACTGTGCTTGCACTGAAGTACAGTCTTGTTTTGCTAGTGAAGACCAACACAAGATACACAGTCATGTACATGTTACAGTTACTTACTGATTGCGGACACCGCTTGCTTTGAGGATGGTACATACTCAATACCAGCACCTTAAACAGTTATTTAAATTAGAAAGTAATTTGTCGCTTGGTAATAGATAGTAATGTAGTTCGTAAGGTTTTGTCAAGCGTATTGGGCTCGTTATTTTTTTTCAGAGTCTTTAAATACGTTTGATGAAACCTTACAAACTAGTCATTTAAATGTTAGAGAGTTGAGTCTACAACAAATATTGGTTCATGTTTTACCAATCCAAACTTTAGAACTATAAACAATTTGTGGCGCAGGGAAGTGAATATGGATTGTCAACAACTTGTTCTAAATATTTAGTTTCAACATTTCTCACATTGACTGAGATACTTGAGTATTGCCACTGGTCCTTGTGTTGTAATCTCTATTGAAAACACAATGATATGTTCATTAACTAATAGAAGATGACTCTCCGTGCTTCTATGCAAAAATAATGCACGCTGAGGTCTTGAAAGCTGCTAGTGGATGCACGAGCAAAACGCGAACTGCCTATCGACACCCCCATACCACTGCCTATTGACACCCCCCCATACCACTGCCTATCGACACCCCATACCACTGCCTATCACACCCCCATACCACTGCCTATTGACACCCCCATACCCCCCACTGCCTATGACACCCCCACTGCCTATTGACACCCCCATACCGCCACTGCCTATTCGACACCCCCATACCACTGCCTATTGACACCCCCATACCACTGCCTATTGACACCCCCATACCACTGCCTATTGACACTCCCATACCACTGCCTATTGACACCCCCCCATACCACTGCCTATTGACACCCCCCATACCACTGCCTATGACACCCCCATACACCCCCATACCACTGCCTATCATGACACTGCCTATTGACACCCCCATACCACTGCCCATATTGACACTCCCCCCCATACCACTGCCTATTGACACCCCCCATACCACTGCCTATTGACACCCCCCCTGCCTACCACTGCCTATTGACACCCCCATACCACTGCCTATTGACCACTGCCTATTGACACCCCATATTGACACCTACACCTATTGACACACACCCCATATACCACTGCACTGCCTATTGACACCCCCCCCCATACCACTGCCTATTGACACCACTGCCCACTGCCTATTGACACCCCATACCACTGCCTATTGACACCCCCATGCCACCCCCATGCCTATTGACACCCCCCATACCACCCCATACCACTGCCTATTGACACCCCCCCATACTACTGACACCCCCATACCACTGCCTACACCCCCATACCACTGCCTATTGACACCCCCATACCACTGCCCCCCATACCACTGCCCTATACCACTGCCTATTGACACCCCCATACCACTGCCTATTGACACCCCCATACCACTGCCTATGACACACCCCCATACCACTGCCTATTGACACCCCCATACCACTGCCTATTGACACCCCCATACCACTGCCTATTGACACCCCCATACCACTGCCTATTGACACTGCCCCCCCATACCACTGCCTATTGACACCCCCATACCACTGCCTATTGACACCCCCATACCACTGCCTATTGACACCCATACCCCCATGACACCACATACCACTGCCTATGACACCCCCCCCTATACCACTGCCTATTGACATACCACTGCCCCCATACCACTGCCTATTGACACCCCCCATACCACTGCCTATTGACACACCCCCCATACCACTGCCTATTGACACCCCCATACCACTGCCTATTGACACCCCATACCACTGCCATATGCCTATTGACCCCATACCACTGCCTATTGACACCCCCATACCACTATGCCTATTGCCTATTGACACCCCCATACCACTGCCTATTGACACACCCCCATACCACTGCCTATACCACTGCCTATTGACACCCCCCATACCACTGCCTATTGACACCCCCCCCATACCACTGCCTATTGACACCCCCATACCACTGCCTATACCACTGCCTATTGACACCCCCATACCACTGCCTATTGACACCCCCATACCACTGCCTATCGACACCCCCCCTATGACCACTGCCTATACCACTGCCTATTGACACCCCCATACCACTGCCTACTGCCTATTGACACCCCCCCCATACCACTGCCTATTGACACCCCCATACCACTGCCTACTGCCTTGACACCCCCCCACTGCCTATTGACACCCCCATACCACTGCCTATTGACACCCCCCATACCACTGCCTGCCTATTGACACCCCCATACTATTGACACCCCCATACCACTGCCTATTGACACCCCCATACCACTGCCTATTGACACCCCCATACCACTGCCTATTGACACCCCCTGCCTATTGACCCCCATACCCCCCATACCACTGCCTATTGACTGCCTATTGACACCCCCATACCACTGCCTATTGACACCCCCATACCCTGCCCATACCACTGCCTATTGACACACCCTATTGACATATACCACTGCCTATTGCCTACACCCCCATACCACTGCCTATTGACACCCCCATACCACTGCCTATTGACATACCACCCCCCCATACCACTGCCTATCGACACCCCCATACCACTGCCTATTGACACCCCCATACCACTGCCTATTGACACCCCCATACCACTGCCTATTGACACCCCCATACCACTGCCTATTGACACCCCCATACCACTGCCTATTGACACACCCCCATACCACTGCCTATTGACACCCCCCCCCATACCACTGCCTATTGACACCCCCATACCACTGCCTATTGACACCCCCCATACCACTGCCTATTGACACCCCCATACCACTGCCTATTGACACCCCCATACCACTGCCTATTGACACATACCCCATACCACTGCCTATTGACACCCCCCACTGCCTATTACCACTGCCTGCCTATTGACACCCCCATACCACTGCCTATTGACACCCCCATACCACTGCCTATTGACACCCCCCATGACACCCCCATACCACTGCCTATTGACACCCCCATACCACTGCCTATTGACACCCCCCCCCTATGACACCACTGCACTGCCTATTGACACCCCCATACCACTGCCTATTGACACCCCCATACCACTGCCTATTGACACCCCCCCATACCACTGCCTATTGACACCCCCATACACTGCCTGCCTATTGACTGCCTATTGACACCCCCATACCACTGCCTATTGACACCCCCATACCACTGCCTATTGACACCCCCATACCACTGCCTATTGACACCCCCATACCACTGCCTATTGACACATACCACCCCATACCACTGCCTATTGACACCCCCATACCACTGCCTATTGACGACACCCCCACCCCCACTGCCTATTGACACCCCCCCCCATACCACTGCCTATTGACACACCCCCATACCACTGCCTATTGACACCCCCATACCACTGCCTATTGACACCCCCATACCATGCCTATTGACACCCCCCTACTGCCTATGACACCCCCCACCCATGACACCCCCCACTGCCTATTGCCCCCCATACCACTGCCTATTGACACCCCCACCCCCATACCCATACCACTGCCTATTGACACCCCCCATACCACCATACCACTGCCTATTGACACCCCCATACCACACCCCCATACCACTGCCTATTGACACCCCCATACCCCCCACTATGCCTATTGACACCCCCATACCACTATGACACCCCCATACCACTGCCTATTGACACCCCCATACCACTGCCTATTGACACCCCCATACCACCACTGCCTATTGACACCCCCATACCACTGCCTATTGACACCCCCATACCACTGCCTATTGACACCCCCATACCACTGCCTATCAACACTGCCCCCCATACCGCCACTGCCTATCAACACCCCCATACCACTGCCTATTGACACCCCCCATACCACTGCCTATCGACACCTCCATACCACTGCCTATTGACACACCCCCATACCACTGCCTATCGACACCCCCATACCACTGCCTATTGACACCCCCCCCCATACCACTGCCTATTGACACCCCCCATAAAATAGAAATAACTGTCTCAGTCTCAAATACACGATCATACATTGTTTACGTGGAAGATGAGACAGTTTACACATATAAATGAAGTCTACCTCTTGGAGGAATGTCGATAACATGAGTGTCCAATTGGATTTTCTATAATGAACAATAATAATATTAATTACATGTATCTAATGCCTTCATACATGTACATATACACAGGTATTTTTACCAGACCAGTTGTCAATGCTCTCACAACTTTTGTGATGACTGTTTCATATCCGCTTGCAGTAGCGGCTTAATGCACTTACATGTACATGTACATTTGTACACCTTGAACCGCTACTGCAAGTGGATATGAAACACTTATCAATAATATTTGTACATGTACTGAAAGCTGAGATTTTGAAAATGGAGACATTGTAATCAGATACAACAGCCATTGAACAGCACGTTTTGAAAACAATATCTGTACAGCTGTCTGCAGCTGCAATGGGAGTGCTTTCCATGTCTCTCTACAAAAGGTATCTGACTGTAAACATGATCTAAATGAGTTACAAGACTTACTTCAAGCATCCTGCAGTAAGCTAGAGAAGCAGGCAATGAGTGCAGCTTTGGATTGTCACATACATTGAGTGTTTTTAGGTTTGGCAAATTTCCAATTTCATCAGGAAGAGATTGTAGACTGTTGCCTGTATGATATTTGACATCAATAATTAAATACATGTACATTAACTGTCTGCTTACAATTCATATTCACCAACATGACCATTGTCATCATCATCATTATTACCATCTTGTCATCATAATGGTAACAATGTTTGCCATCATCAAATGTGATAAATTCATTGTGAATTACCAGTAATCATCATCATCATCACAAACAACACCATCAACATGACAATATTATAAAAGAATATGATAGTCAATCATTACCTGAGCATGACAATACATGGTATATAAGGCACTAACACCACCAGCACTACATGTAGCTCTGCCATCATCATCATCATCATCATCATCATCATCAGCATTATCATTATCACCACCATCATATAATGCATGATCATCATCATCATCATAAAGATGACATCATTACAAGTATTGTGTTAATCAATGTCCAAGACCACCATGCCTAACAGACAGTTATATGTACCTTGTAGATTGATGAAATGTAATGATTTCAAGGCACCAATTGTCTTAGGTAAAGACTTCAGTTTATTGTTTTGTAAATTAAGAACCTATGGAGATACAGATTAAGCAACATTAAGATTGGCATTATTATTATT
Organism: Actinostola sp. cb2023; assembly: GCA_033675265.1. Classification (NCBI taxonomy): domain Eukaryota; kingdom Metazoa; phylum Cnidaria; class Anthozoa; order Actiniaria; family Actinostolidae; genus Actinostola; species Actinostola sp. cb2023. The sequence goes on from JAUJYZ010000885.1 coordinate 318,073, forward strand.
ATTATTATTATTATATTATTATTATTATTATTATTGTTATTGTTATTGTTATTGTTATTATTATTATTATTATTATTATTATTATTATTATTATTATTATTATTATTATTATTATTATTATTATTATTATTATTATTATTATTATTATTATTATTATTATTATTATTATTATTATTATTATTATTATTATTATTATTATTATTATTATTATATTATTATTATTACTGGTAATAATGGTTCTCAGTGCAACTTTAGTCTGTGGCACTTGGTGCTTGGTAGATTTTCATACAGACAGGTGTGCAATGATGGCATTTTAATTATCAATGAAATATTAAAAGTTATTATTATTAAAAGTTATTATTATTATTATTATTATTATATTATTATTATTACTGGTAATAATGGTTCTCAGTGCAACTTTAGTCTGTGGCACTTGGTGCTTGGTAGATTTTCATACAGACAGGTGTGCAATGATGGCATTTTAATTATCAATGAAATATTAAAAGTTATTATTATTATTATTATTATTATTACTGGTAATAATGGTTCTCAGTGCAACTTTAGTCTGTGGCACTTGGTGCTTGGTAGATTTTCAAACAGACAGGTGTGCAATGATGGCATTTTAATTATCAATGAAATATTAAAAGTTATTATTATTATTATATTATTATTATTACTGGTAATAATGGTTCTCAGTGCAACTTTAGTCTGTGGCACTTGGTGCTTGGTAGATTTTCATACAGACAGGTGTGCAATGATGGCATTTTAATTATCAATGAAATATTAAAATTATTATTATTATTATATATTATTATTATTATTATTAATATTATTATTATTATTATTAATTGTGAAGATGACACAGCCTGGAATGTTTACTGAACATTACCAGATTCTACTGAGAACTGTAATAGTCATTTATTTACTTTATAAAAGGCCAATAAGTACTGACGCTATTAGAGTCATTTTTGTATGAGTGGGAAGTACAATGTAGTTACGGTACGGTTCGTGCCGTACAGTGATGGTAACGCGCTATCCGGTGAAGGTATCCAAGGATTCTGATTGGTTGAGAGATGATTTTGTGCACTGTGATTGGTTGATGAACACAATGTGCTTGATTCCGTACCGTGACTGTAACTCTGTACTGTAAGTTTCTCACTTATACGAAAACAACTCTAATGACATGTATCAATGATACATCTAAAGTACCTCTAATGACATGTATCAATGATACATCTAAAGTACCTCTAATGACATGTATCAATGATACATCTAAAGTACCTCTAATGACATGTATCAATGATACATCTAAAGTACCTCTAATGACATGTATCAATGATACATCTAAAGTACCTCTAATGACTTGAGTTCATCAACATCATTTGGAAGACCAGTCAGACGGTTGTCACGAACATCAAGAACCTATTTTAAAGTTAAAAAACATCATTTTTAATTTGAGGGGATTTTAATAACCATTCCATATAATCAAAACGTAGGCAGCAAGTACATGTACATGTACAATGTATGTATGGTAATACCATGATCGCCTCGGTTTCCTTTGTCCTTCCAGGGATATACAAACCACTAAATCTCCCTTCTCCAATTTTCCGACCAGGAAATTTAGTAAGACAATGCAGAAATCCATTGTCTAATTGACAATGGATATCCGCATGCATTGTCTCACTAATTTTCCCGGCGGGAAAATTAGAGAATGGAGACTCAGATCGCCCCCAGTTTGTCCCTCATATAACAATCACTGGGACCTTGGACAGAGTAGTCTGTCCAAATTACGTTTAACCTGAAAGCTGGCTCTACTCCAAGTTACTCAAGCATCTGCTATGTCCTCAACTCTGCGCATGAGCAGAGCATATGCAAAGACCGGAATTCTTTCTTTTCTGGACAAAAAATCTTGGAACTCTTTATTTCTTGCCTTTTCCCATTGCTTACTAAACGTTAGCACACCATCAAGTTTTTTTTTGGTATTTTCGGGCACTTTCCCTTGATTGGTCAACTTCAGCGTCTTTTACAAAGGCAAAACAACTCTCCGCCATGATTTGTGACCAAAATGACGATTAAATATTCCTAAATTGACTAAAAATACTCGATCATTGTACAAAATAATGAAACAAAGCATCACAATTTCTAAATTCTCCAGACGTGGTGTAATCAACGCTCTTTGAGAAAAAATATTGTAGTTCGTACTGTTCTAAGTTAAGCAAAGTGAACTATATTTTACTTTATTTCGATTCCTCGTTGATCATGGTATTACAAACTGATACCATGACAATTTGGGAAATTAGTGATTAAATTTCCCTCAAGCCTCGGGAGAGTTTGTAAAAGTCCCGATGCCCATTCCACAAACTCTCCCTTGGCTTGCGGGAAATTTAATCACTAATTTCCCTCTTGTCATGGTATTACTCATATAAAGTTATAATGAATGTATATTTCAAACAGAGGAATGAAACTAGCACTAAATGATAAAAACTTCACCCTTAATGTCTGCAAGATCTTTCATGCTTCCTCCATCTTTTATACTCGAAAGATCATTATCACATAGAAGTATAATCTAACAGAATGGAATGTAGTGCAGTTAAAAGTGACATCATAATATCGGCTACAATGTACATGTACATAACAATGACATCATCATCATAATTGTGCATGTAAATTTGAGAATTGAATATACAATATTGGTGGGTTTGGGTGGGGCATGGGTTAATCTTGTTTATTTGAACTTATTATTATTATTATTATTACTATTATTATATATTTTTCAAAACAAAATCAACAATCAAGGAAAGAATATGTATCAATATACGGTATTTAACAGTACCTACATGTACTTATCTAGCTAGTCATCTCTCAACAAGGGAGGGTCTAATAGGATGGAGGGAAGGAGGGAGGAGCTGTAAATGGCTACATTGTTTGAAAATTGCAACATCAAAAGTTACCTCTTTTCTCAAAACTCGACAAAGAGAAAACACATCCTTAGGAAGCTAGAAGATCAATACAAATAGATATTAATCAAAATAGATAAGTCCATAACTAGAAGTGTCAATCTATATAATAGATCTGTCATACAAACAGCGTGTGCATTTCACTGCTAAAATGTATTGGTTTTTGAATACATTTTCGCAGTGTAATGCACACGCTGTTGCCAACGCCACAACACATCATCGAGTGCTCGCTTGAACTCAGTTCTAAAAATAGCTCACTCGCTAATCTGATGTATGACAGATCTATTATATAGATTGACACTTCTACATGTAGTTATGTACTTTAATTCTGACTACATGCATGTGTTAAACAAGACCAGACAAGTCAAATAAACCAAATATAATAAACCATGTATGTATGTATGTATGTAAGTCATACATGTAAGCTTATATGTAAATAAAGTCTTACTACTACATGTGTACTACATATTCATCAATTATGTCACTTTATGATGGCCTTCAAGTGATCGATAGATAAACATGTATAGACATATGAATGAATACATTGTATATACTGTAACTTAAGCTTATGACTTATGTACAAGCTAAATACAATAACAAATATTGAAATGAAATGAATTGAAATGTTACTTTGACAGGCGATTGAGCGAAATCTTCATTTTTTAAACATTAAAAGTTACACATAAACCACAGTCGTTATTTATAACAGCAATCACAATACAGTTAAAATAGTTAGAAATCATATTTATAGTCTATAGAGCAACGCGACGAACACAACAACAACAAGTTATAAAATATCATGACGTTCTGACAAAATCAACATTATTTTCTACTACACACCTCTGTGACTCCACAACCAGTTAAGTCGAGAGACGGTTCAGGTGATTCTTCGGCCTACAAAGATGTCAACACGTTAAAATAAAGCAAAGTTTCAACACAGCTGAGTACATCGTTCATGCGCCATTACTGCTCTATCATACACACCACTACAAGACTTCGCTGTAATCGCTTTTGCGATTCCTCCTTGTCGACTTTTCTCGCTCTAAACAGCGGCATAGTGTTACGTGATGCCCTTTAAGTCTTTAAGTTAAGTCATAATCGATGTTTTCATGAGAAAGAGTGACAAATTTAACGACCTTTCTTCGTTTCCTGTCGAAATCAGAAAACTTTATTTTTGACAGACCGCAATGACATCTGGGTAAAGATTGCAGAAAATAAAACACAGGAAGCCCGTCGACTTTGGAAAAGATTTCCAGGGGAAAAAACACAGGTAGCCCAATCAACAACTCGTGTCCCATTTTACAACTTGTTCTTCTTCATTTATAAATATTTTATACAAATCACTGTCAACATCAAAGTTGTTTTTGGTTTTATTCAACTGATAAGATTTTTGTATGAAAAAGAAAAAGAAAAAAAGTAAGAGAAAGTAAGAGAATAAAGAGTATTGATCCCAGGTCATTGGTTTCCATTTACCGAAATAGACTATCTAAATATACACTCGAAAACAATCGGTATACACGCTAGCCTAGTGGTACAGGGTACTGTCATACGGCCTAGGATACGACTTTACTCTCCCTCTTTGACTACTACGCTGATTGAGTGGATAGCGCGGATGATGCCGAAATCCTCGATCGTATTACATACGGTGACTCAGCATTAATACGTCTGGGTGTATGGGCCAATTTAGTTTAGTGTTTTGCATTCAATTTCCTAAGATGTACTAACTTAGTAGCGCGCGGGTTCGAGTCCCATTTACGTCTATTTCGCCTACCATAGTTATGTCATCTGTTGACGTCAGTGTTTCGATCTGTTTTTCACTTTTAATTCTAGTTGCATTTGATATAACAATTTCCTACTTTTAGAATATCAGTAATAATTGAAATAATCGAGTTGTTCATGAACGTCGTCGATCAGTGAAATGATCCTGCCACGGGACCTTGGGCGAGGTCATCTCATCAATTGTTAGGATATGGTAGTGTTTATATAAACTTCTATCTATCTATCTATCTATCTATCTATCTATCTATCTATCTATCTATCTATCTATCTATCTATCTATCTATCTATCTATCTATCTATCTATCTATCTATCTATCTATCTATCTATCTATCTATCTATCTATCTATCTATCTATCTATCTATCTATCTATCTATCTATCTATCTATCTATCTATCTATCTATCTATCTATCTATCTATCTATCTATCTATCTATCTATCTATCTATCTATCTATCTATCTATCTATCTATCTATCTATCTATCTATCTAAGTTGAGTTCAGAATAAATGAGGTCATTTACATGGGTCTCGACCACCCCACTTTATTCAAAGGTTCATGACAAAAGTTCATTTATTTCCATATATTAATATGAATTGCAAATAATAAGTGTAATATTATTACATTGCATTACTATTATTGTTATTATTACACGGACTATTGTACATGTAATTAATACTGAACTGAAAAATCATTTTTGGAGGTATTAACAAAGTTCATTATTAACCATGATAAACTGAAGAGATTTGCAGAGTTGTCGGCTTCAATATCACTCAGTATGAAGGATGGTAATCTTGCTAACAGTTGCATGCCTATCTCCCATCGTTGCAAATACTCTGTAGTGGTCATCCTTGACTTTACAAGGCCTAAAGCAGCCCCAGGGTCCTTCCCCACGGTCTTCATGAGAATCGCCCTTACTTGGTCCACAACAAACAAGGTCAAAACTGCTGTCAGCCTCGGGTTTATTAATGCCCATCTCTGTCCAATCTTGATACATGTTTTTGAACAGTTCTTGGTTAGGATTCATGAGCTTGGAGCTAGTCTGAAGTCAACATCAGACCAACGAAGTTATCGCTGTAGTCAAAATTGAAAGGACAATCCCAAAGAAAGTGCAAGTTGGTGTTGTGTTGTAACTTGTAGGTAATGACACCGCTCGATCCAGTAGCAGCCCAACTACCAGTGTTGTGGAAAAGTGCATGATCTTCTGTCTTGGAGCGAAGATATGCTTCGGGAGGAACTTTGACTTTACCCCAGTGAATATACAGCTTTACAAGCTCAATATCATGACTTAGAGCGTTGGAAATTGTCATCTCGTTACGTCTTCCACCTCCTTCACAAGTCAGACCAAACCAAGTCCATCCCTGAGCATCGAGTGAACTGACTGCTCCTGCAACCTTGGCCAACTTGCCTGCATTAGCTGCTACTGCTGCTCCCAATAGAGCCATAACGGCTTTCAGTTAATGCATTAACTTTGTTGTGAGTTCACCAGGATTTATACTCGTCACAAGCTACGATTTGATTGGTTCGCCATCTCTTAAAATTTCCCCGTGGTCACGCACCTGATTAATTTTCTTTTCATGGGAGATCCCAGGCAGCATTTGATTGGTTCGTCACCTCAAAAATTTCCCCGTGTCACGCGAATCAAGGTGTATTTGAATGGTTTCCTGTTTAAAATAAGACAATATTTGATTGGTTCGCCATCTCTAAAGACTTCCCCGTGTATTTGAATATGGTGCACTTGAATGGTTTCTTGTTTAATTTCCCAGAATATTACGTACCATTTGATTGGTTCGCCATCTCTAAAGATTTCCCCGTGCATTTGAATATGGTGCACTTGAATGGTTTCTTGTTTAATTTCCCAGAATATTACGTACCATTTGATTGGTTCGCCATCTCTAAAGATTTCCCCGTGCATTTGAATATGGTGCACTTGAATGGTTTCTTGTTTAATTTCCCAGAATATTACGTACCATTTGATTGGTTCGTCACCTCTAAAGATTTCCCCGTGTCACGCGAAGGTGCACTTGAATGGTTTCCTGTTTAATTTCCCAGAATATTACGTACCATTTGATTGGTTCGTCACCTCTAAAGATTTCCCCGTGTCACGCGAAGGTGCATTTGAATGGTTTCCTGTTTAATTTCCCAGAATATTACGTACCATTTGATTGGTTCGTCACCTCTAAAGATTTCCCCGTGTCACGCGAAGGTGCACTTGAATGGTTTCTTGTTTAATATCCCAGAATATTACGTACCATTTGATTGGTTCGTCACATGACTAAAGATTTCCCCGTGTCACGCGAAGGAACGCGAAGGTGCATTTGAATGGTTTCATATTTGATTGATTCGCCTTCTCTAAATTTCCCCGTGTCACGCAATGGTGTAATTCATTTCCCAAAATGTGGGTAGAGTGCGCATTGACAGAAGGATGGCAGCGAGTGCACTAATGGAGGGAGTGGGTAGTACACGGGATTGTAGAGGGCATACAGATGGAGTTGGTACAGGGTGCTCTGATGGATGGATGGATGAATGGATGGATGGATGGATGGATGGATGGATGGATGGATGGATGGATGGATGGATGGATGGATGGATGGATGGATGGATGGATGGATGGATGGATGGATGGATGGATGGATGGATGGATGGATGGATGGATGGATGGATGGATGGATGGATGGATGGATGGATGGATGGATGGATGGATGGATGGATGGATGGATGGATGGATGGATGGATGGATGGATGGATGGATGGAGTGGTTACAGGGTGCTCTGATGGATGGATGGAGTGGGTACAGGGTGCTCTGATGGATGGATGTGGGTACAGCGTGCATCAGTTGCGATAGAGAAAGATGGTTTAAAAAGAGATCGCGAAGGTGCATCGAAGTTAGAAATCGTGTCTTTACCATACGTTAGCACCACGACGTATGGGATGAAAACACGCGCTCTGATAATGTTGATAATCCGGAATGCATGGATGCGCAGTCTGTACTCTATGTGCGTCTGTAAGTTAGAATGATCGAATGTGAAAACGAACACCCAAATCTTTTCTCCACATTCCCACACCCATCTAGTCCCATTCCTACCATTTTCCCAGTTTGTTAAGTATTTTCCTCATCTCTTTTTCTCTGACATCCCTTCTAGTACAAGTGCATCATTTCCCGACGCATCACATTTCAAATCCTCAGTCCCTCACACTAAAATCTGTTTTTCCGCGCATGAGACATCTCCCCTTCATTCAACTAAAATTCTCATAAAGATTAAGCAAGATCGGTGATCCTGATAGTAAAACCTTAAAAATACAGATAACAATTAAGCGCATTCATTTCATAGCCTGGTTCGTAGTTTACACACAAAACTGACGATATATTTGTTTGTGATAACATCTGTATTCAACGATCTATTCAACGTTATGAAATTTCTATTCAATCTTTGGCGTGTTTCTCTGGTTCGATGAATTCGACATTAATTGGTTCGATGTCCTGATTTGGTCCGATTGATTGTTCTGATCAGATGTTCGACCGAGACCTTAATTGTGTATTTGTTGATTCTGAGGACAGCTCGTCACAAAGGCCATCTAATGATGTGATTTTAATTTTCCTCAAGCCATCAAAGTGATTTCTCTCAGCTTCATAAACATATTTGGTTTATTGTATCAGGATATGAATAGTGGATATGAACAACTCATTCATTCAACTTTGATTACAAATCCGACAATTAAAACAGTGAGTTGGCTAAAAGGAGAATTAAGCCAGCGCGCACAACGAAATTTAATTCCCAGGAAATAGGAAAAAAACTTTAATTGAGCAAAGGAAATCGAGTTTATCGAGTTCAACTCTTTTTGTGATAACATGGGTTTTATTGGGTTTTAATTGCAAGAATGCCGTGGATATCAGCGGGTACATGAAGGGTTCTACTCCCCACAATAAAGCGATCCATAAAAGAGCATAGTACTGACTAATCTAACAATGAAACTAGAGATGAGTGTTCATCTTAGTAGTGATTTTATCATTACAAGATCCGAGCGGTATTCATCTCATTTCCTCTTCATCTAGAAAAAAGAAGAAAAATAATAATCGGTATTTCAAATCTCTGCGTCTGTTTTGTATTAGTGGTTTAAGATTGAGCGATAGAATTTGTTTTCACTTTGTTGACCGAATACAAATCTGTCATCTGCGCCCCGCAGAAAGTGAGTACATCGTCCCTTATACTTGGTCGCATATAGGCTCAGTGTAGTCTTGGATCGGAATTAAAGTCTTTTATCTTTCATCTCTTGATGTACCGACGTGATAGGCAACGCCGTGACTTTAGTTGTTGATCTCAATAGCTTCTTACTACTCTACAGTATCACAAGAAGATTAAAACTGCGACAACAAAGCTGAACAAAATAGAATAAAGTTCGATTCCTTGTACTCTAAGCAAACTGCAATAGAACTAGATTTTCATTTGAAATATTTAGACTGAACTAATCCTTTTTCTTTCTAATTTAGACGGTAATTCATTTGTTCATTTTGTACTTTATTGTGTAGCTATGATCGCATCTACTGAAGGAAACAACGTACTTAAGGTACACGATATATTATCCAACTAATTCCGCACAGTGCCATTTGATGTCTCACACTAAGCGACTTTAGCCAGTTCAAAAGTTAATGACTTTAAATTTTAAAACATTTTTATCGGAACATTTTACTTTAGTCGTTCCTCTGTGCCGACTCTAGATTACATCCAATTTGCTTTAAACTACGAATGAGTGAGTCTTAAAGCGACTGGAGCCAAGTCAGTCATCACTCGAACAGTTAATGTGTTTTAAATCAATACTGTCTACCTTTGGTTTGTTATCTGTGCCGTCATTTGTGGGGGTAGTAATTTAATAACCGATTTTAGCTGAAACCACACAACATTCTAAATATTTGTACAATCACAATAACGAAGATCATAATTGAGTCTTAGGAGGCAATACATTCACCTCAAGAAATAGACATCGCAGTAGTTAAAACACCATTACATTAGTTCTACACGGTCGGGGTTGCAAACAGAGGGATAGTTTCAGTCCATATGACATACGTTTAGTATTACAGTAGTGGTATTCATCTCATATGATTGAACGCCGCCACCTGGTAGCATGTATACCAATCAGTATTAAATATATCGCCATCAGTGAATTTAGTAGGAATATTTCAGACCAGTATGCCGACCGACATAAGCGTTTATTTTATAGGCTCGCGGAAACGAACCCTAACTAAATGAGAAGGAAACGGTAGTAAAACACTTTAAGATCACTCACACTTTGAAAGCTTTTTCTAGAAAACAAATCGACTATTATTCGGAATAATAATAATAATAATAATAATAATAATAATAATAATAATAATAATAATAATAATAATAATAATAATAATAATAATAATAATAATAATAATAATAATAATAATAATAATAATAATAATAATAATAGTAATAATAATAGTAATAATAATAATAAATTACAGCAAAAAAGGCTAAGAAAAAGACCTTGATTATTTTCCCGCCCTTTTTGCAAACAGCACGTGCGATCACGCCCCTTCGATGTCCCCATGGACTGATCCGTTATAAACTATAAAAGCAAATACATTTTCCTTCCTTACTTGAGTTCAAATACATTAGATATGTGAGTAGTAATTTTAGTAGCGTTGTAATTTAACACAACTGAGACCCAGTGGAGTCAATAAGCGACACAATTGTGGTTATGAAATGTTTTTAGTTTCTGTGTGTGGTGTGCTATCGTTAACAACATCGGCAAAATACCATGTAAGTGCCCCAGCTGTTAGATGCTTTGATTGTTTTTAGATATTTATTAAGGTTTTTTTACTCGGAGATAATTGTTATCCTTTTTTCAAGGTTCGATATTGTTGTCAGTATGAAGTTGAGCTTCGTTACGTCATTGTCACTCGGTGAATTGCAACTTGGAAAGCCATTTAGATGTTTTGCAAAGCCATTCAAATGTTTTGGAAAGCCATTCAAATGTTTTCGAAGCCATATTTACTCCCTTTGATTTGGTGAGATCATTTATTCTATTGCGTGTTGAGAAGTGAATATTCTTTTATGTCATAGAAAGTTCTTCAAGTGCTTATGTTAAGAAGCCAGCTTAGTGTTGACAAAGTGTGCGGTTTTCAAGTCATTTGAGTACTAACGTTAAAAGATGTTTGGAAGCCAGTTAGGAGTCAGAGACCACATGACACTCTGATCACATAATCCTAGATCTTCTCAGACTAAACATGGAAATCGGTCTGAAGGATAGGACGCCATGAATTCTGCGTCATTATCTAGATTATCTTTCTCAAACAAAGACTACACTGAATCAGTGTTTTAATTTACTTGTTTTTGTAGCCATTCTGCCACAGCAACATTTTCAAGCTCTTCGATCCAAATCCTTTTTCCTCAATCTTAAGATTTAAATTATAAAAATCAATCGCTAAGTACTCGCAGTCTTACAGTTTAAGAATTAGTGAAGTACAAATCCAAAAAGGACTTTAACTTGATTTATTCTTTTATCCTTTTATTTTCTTCGCTTTAAAGCGATCTTTGTGGACGATTCTGCTGTTTTCTTTGATCAATTCTTCTCGCATTGAATGAGAGTGTTAATAATGATATTCCGTGATGTTGTCGGTATTTGTATTGTTGTAAGTACTCAAGTAATTAGCAGCCAGGCAGAGACAGCATTGATGGAGCCATCAGCGAATCCAACGGGAAATTGGTAAGCGCATTTAGTAGCCACTGAGATATAGCCCGCCATACGTCGATATATTCAAGTTTCAATTCACCCAAGAATAGCTAGACTGATTCGCAAGGAATTGTGGAACCAACTTTAATCAAAACTGTATTCATGGTGAAATAAAATAGTCTGTCAAAACATGGCATTGTTTATGTTTAGTGGATTTTAACTGTTTTAGGGGTAATGTGGGCTATAGCTGCATTAACGCAATCACAAAACAGCAAGCCGTTAATCGAGGAGGATTTTCTAAAGACTGAATCAAGCACATTTGTAAATATTCACCCTAGTGACTACAGTGAATGCCAACGTAAATAAAAAACAGAACATAATAGAGAGAGAAATCAAAGTTCTTCGCTGCTTCTACAAACGGCAAAGCTCGGCTGTTCTATGTGGTCTGACTGTATTGTTGTGTATAGGCGCCATTACAAAATTAGAAGCGCGCGCATTTTTCGTGAAATTTCTCAATGCTTTTGGTAAATCAATAATTCTTAGTCAGACTTTAAAAAAATCTGTGCACTTTAGTTCAGAGTGCTTTCAATATAAAATTCCTATAGCTTACGCAAAATGAGAATGTCTCAACTGAGAAATATCATTTTCAAAATATCTGTTCTTGAGTCAGTTGGGGGATATTTTTGGCTAAAGTATATATATAAATCCATGCTTGGCATTGAATGTTTTTCAGTCATGATAAGTCATGATACAGCCGATTACACGTATATTAGCGAATGCTATGTAAATGATCTAAAGCCAATTTCTTGGTCGATTCGTGTGGGCAGCCTTTGGTTCAGATCATTTGAGGTTATCAAACCGAAACCATGACTTTAAAAACTGACATATCAAATTAAACCCAAGATTACTGCCCGAGGCATATTAAAATTTGGACATCTTTTGCCTTATTTGAATATCTAAAACTAAAGGTATGGTTAGACAGATTGTCCCAGGCCAATAGTTACAGGGGAATTCTCCAGTGTAGTTATTTCATATTTTGGAGTATTATTAATCAAAAGCGTCATCCTTTTCTGGAAGCGTATGGAACTTATTATTGCTTGAAAAGGAATCCTGGTGACAGCGGAATCATTTTAGTGTGAATCTCAACTCTCCGTCATTCACAAAACCTCTTTGAATGCCGTAAATCATTAAATCGGTTAGCGGGCTTTTTGATTGAGAACTTGGCTGTCAAATAACAGAGCATTCACTTTTGTCTCCGATATTAAAAACGTCAATAGAAACCGCGTTATACGAAGAATTTCCCGAAATAACAACAGACCTTGATTTATGTGAGCATAAAAGGGTGTATTTTGTGAGAAGAGTTGATTCCATTGTACTAAAGCCCACATGAAAACAAGTTTTGAAACAAAGGCTATCTCTAAAACAGCACGAGTGCAGATTAGCTGTAGGCCGCTGTTTTCAAACAAATAAAGTATTATTATGTGAGTAAATCCTGCTTTATGTTGGCTGAAACTGTTTACATTCAAATCTCTCTGATATCATAGCAAGCTGAAGTAAAAACAATATCTAACCGTTCAATTCTTATTGTATGTTTTTATCTCTTGATTTCTAGTCGGTTTATTCGTAATATGTCTGTCATATTCAAACGACAATTACTACCACCCAGTTAGAAAAACCTGATCGCTTTTCACTATGAAACCCATTCAGCATAATCGCATTTTTAATTTCAGAAATCAGCCTCGTCCATTATTGCTGTTTGTCATTTTTCTTGTGGACAGCTGCAAACTTAGATCATGAACGCGTGTGCGCGCGATAGATATATAGCAAACCATAAACCTATAATTGGATCCGAGTTCAAGAGAATTGCAAGCGAAAGTTGATCCGTTTTGCCCTTCGGGGAATAACAAACCTGTTTCCTTGTCTGGAAATCTCAAATTTGAACCCCTCCAAAAATCGTTTTTCAAAGTCATTATATTTGCGGACTTTGAAAGTTCAATTCAGGATTTCTCGCCGCACGTGTGTCTTTTAAGCGTGGGGAGATGTTTTCTGTATTTTTTAACTTCGATAGTTAAGTAAATCAGAAACAATTGATCATTATAGAGTGTTCCGGTTCATCTGCTATCTCACACACGAATTGAGAGAGAATTAAGGATTGGCAAAGTGCAAATGTGTCTTGAGGTCGATTTCCGGGCGTCTTTGGCCGATAGCAGGCTGTATCGGCTCTTTTATTTCAAGAAGACAAGAAAGTCAGAGATAAAGTATTAACACAATTACCACTAAACACCTCAGACTCTTTAGTCTTTGAAATGACGTCGCAACTTGAAATAAACAGAGTTTTTTCTTACTGAGCTAATATCGTAGAAAAAGTACTTGAATTTAGTAGGTAGAAATGAGAGATTCTCAGTGATCTCTTGCTAACAGATTGAGCGATTTCTACAGTCAAACTGATCCATTCCTTACACAATGCATTCAATCTGTTCTAATTTAAAGAAAGCCACAAACAACAGTACTTTGAGTGTCCTCTTTGTTATCTTTAATCGATGGATCTGATTTCCTAGCTTACTATGTTATCATGCAAATTAGCTAAGTATAAGCGCAAACGGCTCACCGTTTTAATTCGTTCTCCAATCCACAACACTTAACACTCATTTCCGCTTATTGAAATAAAGGAAGACCTACCAGAGATATGTTATTGGAATCCTAGTCTTGTTACACTAGAAGAAATCTAGAACAACAATAGCTAAGTCGATTTGAAGGTCCTACTGTTATTTGTTGTTGAACTAACGAAACAGTCAGATCCACCTGTCTTGTGCAGTGATACGTTAACCACGACGGTTGATGCTATTTGATCGATTTTGTTAAAAAACCTCAAAACTTCATCAAATGACTCGCAAGCAGGCATAGAGGCTATCAGCTTATCACCAGACTTACTGTTCAACGACAGTATTGAATTGAATTTTACCACTATACGCCCTCTGAGATAGTCGCTAAAGGGTGCTAGGTATCAGATTGGAATCATCGAGCAAGACCCAGTGGAGGCAATATGACATGTCTGTATGGTAACAGAGAAGAGCTATCAGTATAGTTCGTTTCCAAGTCAAAATATACAAGTCGAGTCGTTGAACTGATTACTAAGCAGCCGACTCTACACAGTAAATTAGGACTTAAACCTACCATGGGTAAGTACGGCTCGATGAGTATTGACATCATAGTATACGAGTGTGTTAAACGAAGTTCAACTGAACAAAATACCCAAACTACTATTCTTACGCAGTTGTATATATTACGTGTTTTTTTTTTACTTCAAGCTGTAACAGTGAAGTCTTTTATTCCTCAGTACTCCTAGATTATAAAAAGCCTCTTTTGATCGCTAAAATGAGCCAACCTGATAGTTGCCAGTTAATTGTCTTTTGTTGCACCTTTTTCTCTTTTTGTTTGTCGTTGAGCGAATCCAATATTCCCTCAAAGACCCTACTTAAGATACTCAGATCATTTAATGGGCTAGGATCATTGTCTAACTACGTTGGCAAATTATGTGTTATCCGGAAGCTTTCGGTCAAGTTTTATCTGGCCTATTTTCCACTTACGAGACCCATCGTTGGATCATTAACTTTAATCGATCGATGCTTGGCCTCACAAATCGCTTGAACAAAACATTGATGAGTGTTGACAACTGACAGAAGAAATCTGAATGTCCACAGAAGATTTGACAAAGCATTAACAACACCAATTAGGTCTTCAATCAAAGAGTTTAGTATTCAGTGATTGCATTTTGACATTCATTGTGTTTTGGTGTTGCACTTGAAGCCCCCAAGAGATCAGTAGAGAAGCACTTTAACCATGTGACGGGGAAGCATCTTTAATAGGTTTCTACACTATAGGATAAACGTCCTACAATCGTGGACCACTTTGCGATCACGGAAACGCAAAACACCGGAGCGCTTCAATGTCATTTTTGTTGTTCACAGGACACGAATAGAAAAAGAATTTCAATAACAAATGGATACAAAGATATAGTAGAGAGATTTTGGAAATTGTACGATTAAAAACAGAACGACAAAAACATACAAATTCTAATGGCACCGAAGCATGAGTTCATGGTGTTAGATTGTTAGATTTTGCGCATTCATAATTATTGAATTAAATGCCGAAGATCAATTCTCACTATGTGAATATATCCCAATATTTTTTAATGTTATTGAAGAAAAATATGAATTTCAGTTATTAAAAAAACAGTCAATCTTGGGAGAAATTGACCAAAACAAAGAATCAAAGAGATTTATTGAACGTACAAACGTAATTCAGTTCAACACGAACAAACTGACAACACGAGAATGCAAAGTACAGAGTATTTACTTGAGCTGAAATCTCTGCAGTTGGTTTGCTGTAAGTCTTTGCAAGTGTTTGTTTAGTGGAAATGCTTAAATCAAAGCAAAAATACAGAAAATAATAACAATTCATGTTATTTTAATAGTTTAGTAATATTAACAGCTTTCATCATTTTTGGACAAATGATGATGATGATAAAAATCAGAAAATGATGATGATATAGTTCTAGTAATAAATGGAAACTAGTAATAGTTTAATATTATGAACAACCTAACTGATACATAACAATAAGGCTTTATTTATATAAGAAACGTTACATTTTTACATGTTTCGTAACAACTTGACATAGTAATGCAACCATAACCACCATGCAACCATAACCACCATGCAACCATAACCACCATGCAACCATAACCATGCACTATGTAGCACTCGCGAAGAGCTGTCGTTATTGACAACCAGACCTGTAATGTGTTGAGTATTTTTATACTAGAAAACCGAGCCAACGTGTACATGTACTGAAGCAGTAATCGGTTTTATTTCACTAACTGAAAGCTTATCATAAGAGAACTGTTAAGGTGCTTAGGCTTGGTGTTTACTGGCGACACAGGCACATGGAATTCTGATCCTTACGCTTATACTTGCATCGAGAGAGTTTTCACAGTGAAACAAGACCTTTTGCGCTTGCGCTTGTTCCTTGTTCCTTGTGTCAGGCGCGTTTTAACAGTGACATATAAGGCCTTTTGCGCTTGCGCTTATGCTTGCGTTAGACCAGTTTTCGCGGGCAGTGGAATAAGGCCTCTTGCGCTTATGCTTGTGTTAGGCTAGTTTTCTGCAGTGACATGTGTTTTCGTCGCTAGTGCAAAACAGGCTTCAGTGTCATCAGATGGTCTCGACAAAATCTCACTGCAATGCGAACAAGTTGCGTGATGATGTTGTCACGTAACAACCATATAAAGCTTGATATAGACTGTTATGTGACTGAATAGTATTTGAAGTAGTTTCCTCTGTTTGACTGCTCCTTTGGTCTCCTTTGGCCACGTAATGGGTTCAGTGCTTAGCCCTAAGAAATGATGTGGATAAACTACATCCAAATCTTCCCCCTGCCTTCCATGACAACTACACTGTCGCTACGCATCAGACTGCGACAGACAGTGTTATTCAGTTCAGTTCTTTTAACTTAAAAGTTAATAGTTAAAGCAGCTAGGAGAGCCATGTGTGAATGATTAACTGAACACTAGTCTAGCAGTAATCGCACAATAGAGTCGTTTTCATATGAGTGGGAAGTAGTTACGGACGGTTCGTGCTGTGCAGTGACGATACCGTGCCGTGATCGTGCCGTGTCCAAGCATTCTGATTGGTTGAGCAATGATTTTGCGCGCTGTGATTGGTTGAATGTCTTCGATTCCGTACCGTGACGGTAACTCCATACCGTAGGTTGCCCACTCATAGGAAAACGACTCTATTGCAAGGGATTGGAAATATCTTACCGAATTCTTAGAATAGAGACTACGAACCGAGACTACATGTAAAAGCGCGCTTTTACAAAGGAAAGGTGCTTATAGCATTGGTTCGCAAGGGGAGATGGGTATTGATATTAAAGTATATCGTGGAATAAGCTACCAGACTCACTAGTACTAGCGACAAGCCTACCGAATGTCTTCAAGAGCAAACTGGTCGCATATAGCTGAAAACTGCTGACATTTAGTACGTCTTTTATGATCAGTACATTTACACACAGCATTCTCACTTTTGCCCATAGCAGTTATACACACTGCACAAAGTTCACAATAGTCTTCAAATGAGATCAAGGAGGTGGGCATTAATTGGAAGAAGAAGAGAAGACGAAGAAGCACGTTATTTAGCATTGTTTATTGCGGTTGGACTTGATATACTATAGTATGTACAGCAGGGCACAGTACGATATGTTAACTATGCCACTCAGCTGACTGTGTAGAGCGAATCATTAACAGCATTCGATGTAATTACTTAGTCAAAGACGTTGTTTAAAGTTTAAAGTCAAAGCATCAAATACAACATCTTTCAGTAGTAAACTCAGCTATTTTCGTACACCTGTCAAGAGCTTTCCAGACTCTCAACCCATTTTAACTTAATTTGATCTTTCTTTTTGTGGATTGAAAAGGAAAAACATTGAAATTGAAATCGTGGCTTTTTCACGTTATTTGTGTAATTTGTAGGGCTGCAGACTCGTGCTGATAACACTGAATGCGCAACGAAACCCTGTTTATTGCGTTTTTCTCGTCGGCGACTATCATGCAAGATAAGGAATACCCAGCAATGAAACCATTGACATATTCAGTGATGCGAACAAAGGTTTAATAAAGCTGCAAATACTTCCTTAAACTGTCTTAAACCAGTAAACTTTGGAAGAAAAATGTGTTGGCAGGCTGGTTTCCTTATCTCGACTGTCTTGAGTTGCAAGGCTGATTGTTTGCCATTGAATATATTCAACAATGCGAAAAACGTAGTTTTCACTGCAAACATTAAGGCTTGTTTAACAAGTTACACTAGGGAGCCCGTGACACTATGCCGGAGATAAATGAAGTTCAATAAAGTAAAACAAAAGGCTTGTATGCCGTCTGCTGGATAGAAGCGGGTATAGTAGTGATTAAGTAGTGGTTACTTCATAAATTAGCTGTGCTTAATCAATTCACGGTTCACTATTTTATCCACCGATACAGATAACAAACCTATGACTTCTGTTCGGTTCTCAGAGGCCGGCTTTTCAGTCCAGTACGTATTTCTCTAGACGAAATGAGATTATGAGCAGTTCTTTTATCGCATGTTTGTTCGTGTAATTCCGTAGAGTTATCATTATTAGAGCTGTGTTAACAATTGCTATTCATCGTCTAAAGGTTTTAAGGATTCATTAGTGAATTCAAATGCTCTGATATATCTCGTACGAGATAACCGGCGCTAATCATTGAAGCACGAAAGTGAACAGTGATATAAAGCTTTGTTATCAGATTAGAAATCAAGGCCGAAACGAATTTTTTTTTTACCACTTTGTTACCAAAGTGAGAAGTGGATGGGAGAAGAAACTTTATTGAGGGAATATTGAAACATCAGTCGGTAAATTGCGCTTAGCAAACTGACGATGATCTAATTTAGGTTTTGAATGTTATCTAGGCATTTGGTTCCACACAGGTTGTAATTGGGGGCAGGCCAAATGCTACCTCTCGTTCTGTTGACGCTATTCATAAGGGAATTTTTAATTTGATTTTGACCGTGGCGCGTACACCACGAACGACTGTCAATTGTGTTTTAGGTCACATATATATATATACCACACCTGGTCCGCCAACTCCAAGGATATATTTCTTTCAACGTCAATCATTCTCCCTTAACCATTCTAGGCAATTAACGAAAAAGGAATCAAGCAAGTTCGTAAACAAAGTTATTTATGGAGCGTTTAGTGCAGGCCTAAGTAGTTGTTTTGATCCTATCCCTCTCGCTACGCATCAACGTGCGTATTCTTACCGATAGGTAAATACACACCCACTTGCGAACTGCCTTTTACAGCCATCAATAATTAACAGCTTAGAGTCAGATAGTATGCAGGTTTTCTTTCCTTTTTTTAAATCCATTTCACGGTTCAAGATTTCGAGGTGTTAGGAACGTACGTACCGGCATTGTGAGGAACCATTCAGTGTTCGACCAATCTCTATTTCTCTTTCAAGGTCCCGACTAACTTTTGAATTCAAAATGTTCTTTGCGTATCAATTCTCGATGGATTTTTATGTTGTTTAAAAACAACCGTGTTGGATTCATAAAACCGCACCTATTGTTGGGTCTCAACACAATTATCGTTAACCTAGCTCAACCATCAAAAGAGAGGACAAATAAACCCAACAACCAATAGTATCCCTTACATCAACTTCAAATCAAGTTTGACTTGAATACACCTGTAGACGTGAGTCATATACGCATGCGCAACGTCCAACCAGCTTGTTGTGTTGCTATGGCACCCACCTGGGACAGCTGTCAGGGGATTGGTTTTGTTTCGTGTTTGCTTAAAAGCTTTGCCTTATAATAAAACGGCAGTCCCGGGCTTCAGTCACAGCGCACGACACAGATTTGCCGAGTAACACTTCGTGGTTGACCGTACTCGACTATGCCTAGATCATTCTTAGTTAAGAAACGAACCACAGAGGGTCAAACAATGGAGACAAGTCTCCAATCTAAACTAGATTTACCGGCCTCTCTTCTGGGTAAGAGATTCGTGGCACTGACGCTGCTCTTTTAGGGAATTCCGCAGTCTGCATTTCACCTAAATTTGCAATGTTTAACGTTCGCTTTGTCGTTGTTATGTTTTCTTTTCGTTGTAAGACAATGAAGCCTGTAAGTCTAATATTCAAGGTTTCTTTTTACACAAACAAATCTTGATATTAATTTACAGCTGAATGTTAGCTCAAAAAAAATCATAGCTTTTGATTTCGTGTCGCACAAAGCGAAATTTTCCCGAAGTAGGTTGTCAGTGGTTTTGGTTGTAGAATCGAATACCTCAAACACTTATCGATATTTTATGATAAAGCAGCAAATTATTGACATTACTATTGCAAATACAACATAATTCACAAGAGGAATATTTGCTCTTATTTTCAAATCAGATTCCCCAAAAGAAGATGAAACAATCAAACCTAAAGGTGGTGAGCAGAAGAAGCCATCAAATCGACCCTTCGATATCGCTAATCTAACACGTCCGGACAAACCCGCCAAGAAACCCGCTGCTGATGCCCAGCAAATTTGGAGATTGCAACTTCACAGTCAACATGTGTTCAGTGATTTAGAGACCCGCTTTCATCCATCAGGTAAATACAACCCCCATACAACCGTTTTATCATGAACTTTTGCACGATTCTTCCCGTGCGACGTGCCCTAAACATTCTTCCAAACCATTCAGCGACAATCTGACTCAGTAGAAAGATGTTATAAAAATTTAAACTGCAGATCAAATAAGTTGACTAATTGTCACATAGCTTGATAAAAATGGGAAAATATCACTTGATGTAGATTTCGTAAACATCTTAAAGTGTACTGTACTTTATAGTTACTTGAGTAAGATAACATTTCTGCTGAAAATCTTGTCAAGTGTATTCAAATCGTTTGCTATTCAGTCGAAGTCACAGCGCGTAAATCAGAACTGCGAATTTTGTACACAAATTGTCAGGAAATTGCCAGATTTATTGCGAAGTATGTACAAACGCGTTTTTAAAGCTTAAAACCTTTAGTTTTAGAAACAAAAAGAGAGACATAAGTGTTTCAATGCGTTGGTCATCCATATTTCTTTCATGCCTTGACTCTGTCCTTGAGGATTTCCTCCAAGTTTTTAAATATTAAAACTGGAGCTCAGTTATGCGTGTAAATAAGTCGTAATTAAAACCACGAAACTACGAACAATAGCACAAAGACTTCAAGTTTAACTCGCTGCGGTTTGATTGTTAAGGATAGACTTCACATTGATTTGTATTGGGCCTGATTAAGACGGTATTAGAATCAAGCTTGAGCTGTATTGTCAAATTAATTTGAGTTTGTGTGAATGACTGCATGACTAAGCAGAGTGAGTTTCTGAGTTAAGAGGATATCACTTCTCCACTCGTTTTTCTCTTCATTTCACATCTAGCCGTGATTAATTCGAAATCTGTTCCAATCAGAGGGAAATTCTTCACAATTACAATCACATTCACCTGCAGTCTGTACGACATTTTCGTAATTAAACTATTCGCTGCTTTACATTTCACGATATAAGAAAATTATTCGGCAAAAAAAAACCCCGTCTGTAACGTAAATAAATGTTGGGTTGGGATATCATTATTTAAGCAAATATAAGGGCAGTATATACCTACAATAGTTCATTAATACTTGAGAAAACTAAATCTCACTAAATCTCAACTCTTTATTTCACAAATTATGCTTATGATCCCAAAAGCCGACTGAATTAGTGTGTGCTCTGTGTTTTAGGTTTGCCGCTGCAGTATCCACAACACTTAATACAGGAATCTTACAGTCCTTACGTGATGTCGCCGTATAGTCGATACCACAGTCAATTCTGCTACTCATCGGGATTATACGATGTCCCTCTCACTTACCCCCGATGGGCTCCATTCGTAAGCAGATTGTCAACATCTTCCATGTCATGTCGAGAAAGTGACCGAAGCCTAAGCACTTTAATATGCCCCGCCCCTCGCAGACCAGCTCTTCTATCGCCATCACCAGCCGAAAAGAAAAAAACAGATTCCCACTTGCATGGAGAGTCGTTCGAGTGTTTAAGTTGTAAAAAAGTTTTTAGCACTTCACACGGCCTGGAAGTTCACGTTCGACGCTCACACTCAGGCAAAAGACCATATGAATGCACGCTGTGCGGGAAAACCTTCGGTCATTCATTCAGCCTTGAACAACATCAGAACACTCACACCAACGAAAAAACATTTGAATGCAAAGAATGTAGAAAGATATTCAAACGATCGTCGACATTATCGACTCATATGCTGATTCATTCAGATACAAGACCATTTCCTTGTGCATTCTGCCCTAAACGGTTCCACCAGAAGTCCGATATGAAAAAGCACACATACATTCACACAGGAGAGAAACCACACAAGTGCCAACAGTGTGGGAAAACATTCAGTCAGTCATCCAATCTCATCACCCATAGCAGAAAGCACAGTGGTTTTAGACCTTTCTCCTGCCCGACTTGTAAACGATCCTTCTACAGAAAAGTAGACTTAAGAAGACATACATACACCCATGATAATAATGATAATAATAGCTTATAAACTTGTATGTATAAATAAACAAATATCTAAAGGAACAGTACACTGAAGAACTCTATATTATAAACAAACATTCAAAACTCACGAGGGAGTACATTGATAAAAATTAATAAAAAAGTGGAAAAGTTTGAACAAGACCTTTACATATAGGTACTACTGGCTTTATAGACCCGCCAAGATCTGGCCATCCTCCTAATATGCTTTATTTCTGACCATATTCTCAGTAGTCAATCTATAGTAATAGTACTTCAAATGTAAAGCGCTCATAGCCTTGTTGGCTTGAGTTTTATTACTAAAGGATGAAATACAATAAAATTAAAATTACAAGCAACGGAGTTGATGTTTTCGGTGCAAGGATAGCCTGTGACTGAGTCATGTTATCTAGTTTGGAAAGCTGAAACACAATCATTACGAGCATATATGCGTAGAAATAGTTTTCATAAAAGTCTTCATTGTTTTTCTTAGTGCGAAATGCACGAAGCCCAACCGTTCTCTGTGGTCGTTACACAGTAGAAAGTGAAATTTTTTTTTGCGCATGTGGCCGATGGCGAGTCTTGTTTTATACCGTTATTCATTGTTCTTGCAAACTGCTATTTTAGAAGGACAGAGTAACTGTCAACAAAGTGTTAGCTATAGATCACTAGCAGTACTAGCGGTACAAATTCAGCACAAATAATTAACAAGGAGGATTTTCGCCGAGAATAATGAATGACAAAATGATGCTCTTATAATGAGAAACTCTCGTGTGTCCAAACGTCGGCCTCTTTTACTGTTGAAATTACAGTGGTGTATTTTCTCTTTTCTATCGATAAAGGCTAACTTCGCTTGGTTAGATTTCAAACCAGAGAGTTTTGACAAGTTTGCCTTACTGCTGTAATATGACCATGCGACCTATTTCTCAGGGTTAAGGTAAAAGTTTGGCAGTAAGTGATATATGAACGAAGATAAAAGTGGTTCTTGCTTCAATTGACAAGAGAAAAGGTCTGATCACTCGTCTTTCAATTAAAATCAACTTTGCACGTGGTACAAAGAATTTTGTTCCATCTCAAAAAATTCTGTTGTGCAGCTGTCGTGGGGCGACGTTTAGTGAATAGTTCAATTATCCCGAGATAGTTGAAAACTCATGCGGCAAAATAAAACAAAAACAGAACCTTAAAATTGATTATCATTTTTTACACCAATAAATAATTTTAAGCAAATGCTTAAAGTTGCTCGTTTTGAAGCAAGTATGAAATGAAACTGACAATTTCAGTTTTTGCTGTTGGTTTTAAAAAGATTTTCACTGTGGCAAAACTGGCAAAAAACTGGTTACTGAAATCGTACTTGGTGACGATAAAGTTTATGTTTCAGAATCGTGACAAAGGTCTTTGAAATTCAAGCAGGAGAGACATTAAATTAGGCGGTTCCCTCTGCTGGAGGCTTTGTTAATGAAACTACAGTCCGTTTTGTACAGACGTTCAACTTTTCTCTCTATTCTTTTTCAAGACGATTATACAGAGTAAAAGCCATCAAGTGAATTCACTCAAAGGCCAATTCAGTCAACACTGATAGCCAGCATAAAGGGATCGGAACACCGTCTGCAGGCAAAAACATATGTCATACAGATATTTATGTATAATTGGCGCTAAACATTTTTCAATATAATGACAGTTTATCCGAGCTTATTAAAGCGTCAAATTAACTACTCTATTGAACCCTAAAAGAACCACCTTATTAACCATCTCAATCCTGAATGGCTAGTCGAAATATGACCTTCTTCCCAAGTGCGTGTTCTTCACCTTGTTAAACAGTCATTTTGGTTACTAATACGCTCAGTTAGCACGGCATTTCGCCAATTAGCGATGTTTTGTCTAGTATGTAAAAGAGACAGCCTTTCTTGCTGTTTAACCCATTCAATTCAGCCGTTTTACTGAAATTATATTTGACCATTAGCTCGTGTAAGCCTTCTATATCAAGAACGAGTTTTTCTTTGTCTGAAACTAGTTTCACTTTCACTAGTTTCTTAGTAGTTGTGGCTGAGGCTATCCACGCGACTCATTAAACTCGTTATCTTTGAAGCTGTGTACTAAGTTAGTATTGTACTGTGTTCAAAGTATTTGAATACATGTCGTTGAATGCTTGTTATTTCCAAATAAAAGCCGCCCTACTTCGTGAAGATGAATTTCACCATAGCGAAACAACTGTAGTGGTTTACCTTTTGACCTGGTAGATTTGTTAAGCCGGGTTAGGTTTAGGGTTTATGGTGGGTAAGTTATGTGGGTAGGTTAGTTGTAAAGGATTCAACTGAAAGGGAATGAATTGTGAAAATTAAACCAACCCATGGCGAACAAATGCACTTGTTCAAGTTAGCTTCACCGTTACGACTGTTTCTGAACACACAAACCATCTAAATCTGTTTTCTCTTCCATCAATGTATTTAATTCGCATGCTTTGTGATATTCTAATTACAAGTCTTTCTTACTCTATTGGACGCCCTTTTACGGAGCATTTTCAAGCCTAATTACCACTATTATCCCTGCGGTGATCAAATATTTAGGGAAGTTTTACTGTTAGATGTTTCGATAACACAACATCTATACCGAACATTCACAAACTTATATGAAAGAGTTTCACTGTGCGCGCGCCGGAAGACCTTCTATTTAGGATCTCTAAACTGTGCCCAAAGCGTATGTATCGTGCTGCCTATCTGAACCAATAAGACTATCATCAATACTGCTTCCATATGTTAGAATGTCTTGTGATTCTCATGTGTTTCAGTCTATCAGGGTCATATCTTATCGAACTCTGAGATTATTTCACAGTCACTTATTCCAACATAATCTACGGCGTGATCTATCATGCTGGCTGTAAATAGACTTAAAAGTAACAGCTTCGCTGCTTGGACTCGTTCATCTTTCTTTCTTCACCTATGTTTCAGTTCCATAAACTTAGGATTTCCTTGGATAGACCGCAACTCAATTTCCTTTATGAGCTTTTCGTTGACGAAACCCACTAGCGAACCGACTTGTTTCTTAAAGTGAACTACTACTATACAATACAATGATTGAAATTCATGTGTTAAGCGCGCAGCTGTTACACGAGCGTACATAGTGGTGAGCAGACGTCTTTTGTGTTTTAACTCCATCATAGACCTGACTAAGCATCGCAGGATTGCCACAGTAAACCACGGATGTTTTTTCGCGAATTTAACTGAAAGTTGTCGCTATAAGAAAATACAGTAAAGATACAGAAACTAGATTGATTTCTCGTGTTCACACCTTTATAAGATCGTTATCATGAAAGCGGGTTTGCCGATATATACACGTGATCAAGTGTGTTAATTATCTCTTTACACAAGCCACAAAGTAACTTTGAGTCATTTGTGACTTTCACACGGAGAATAAATTCAAAGAAAAGTGAGATAACGAGAATGAAGTGAATATGAACAAAATGAAAAAACAGTAGTTATGGACTCGTTAAGTGTTAAAAGCTACGATTAGAGACGGAAAGATAACGAGTGTTTCACTAGATAGTACCATGTAAATGGTTGTTGATAATACAAACACAAATATACTGGCGAAAATTCCATGCATTTTGTCATCTAAATTAGCTTCGGTATACTGAATAGCAGCTAAGTGGATCAAGATATGAGCAATTTTACTTTCAATGTCTTTCAATTCAGTTCCTCCGTCTTTTTCTGAATCGCATTTGTCGGCAGTTTTGAAGAAATTTGTAGTTTAATAAAAGAACCGGTCAACTCAAACATTTGGTTTTAGCTTTTGTTCGACATTTTACTTAGGAGCGATCGAACTGATGAAATCCGATGAGGTGTGGAATCTTCATTTTTAATTGGAACAAACTTTGTCACTCAGAAGAAAGTAAAGACCCAAGGAACTGCAGTGAAAATACAGTAAAACACAATAATGTTTAATTAGTCTGTTAGTTGTACTATTATTCTACGACAAGTTTGAACATGATATCGACATCGACATATTCAGTTTCAAGAAAAGTTGGAAATAATAATAATAAAGGAAAAATGAAAAATGATAAATGAAAAATGAAAAATGAAAAATGAAAAATGAAAAATGAAAAATGAAAAATGAAAAATGAAAAATGAAAAATGAAAAATGATGGAAGTTTTCTTCGATTACGAAGATGTAAAAAGTCGTGATATATTACATGCACAGGCGCGGATCTAGACCTACACCGTTTTCCTGAAAACGGTATAAAATGTTCAAAGTAGCAGTAATATAGCTCTTTTGAATGGTTAATTTATTCATAAAAAAAACTTGTTTTAAGGTACAAAAACGGCCGGTTCGGAAAACGCTCACCCGTGATGGTGTTCTGTTCGGGTTTTTACCGCGCGTATGTTACAGCGATAAAGTTACAAAAAGTGTAAAACTCTCTTGCTTACTGGTCAACAATGAATGAACATTGGCGCTTTTAAAATGACTGCGATTACTACAACCTTACAGTTATTAATAGTAGAGTAAACTCACTGTTTGCTCACTGATTGCTAGTATACATGAACGAGCAAGTTCAACTGACAAAAAAGAAGATGTATACAATCTGTATGTTGTATAATGTATGGTATAAGCCATGACAAGTTCGCCAATTATTTTCTGATAATCGTCGATTACTGATGAACAATCCGTTTTGAACTTTTTGAAACCTTTTGAACTGAGAAAAAGCTTGTAATTAAGACAATCGTTTTTGTTCATTTTGTTCATTCATAATACAGTAATTGCAAAGTGGCATCAACTCTCAGCAGTCATATATATATATACTATAATCACAATGCCTTACAATAAACACACTTGGAAAGCTGAACCTAACCCACCAAGCCTTAATTCGCTGTCATTTGCACGGCTGCTCTTTGTAAAATAATTCTTAATTATGAAATTCAATATTATTATTTTTTTTAACTTAGAAGACCAAAAAAGTTCGAGTAAAATTACGTCGACATGAACAGTTTGCGCGCAAACAACTAAAGTCAACAGGTTGACAATCTGCAAACAGTCTGCGAGAGAATCACTCAGTGTATTTTATTTCTATTGTCAATGATATTGTACACGTTTGTTCGTTGTTTGATATCAATGACCGATGGTTATTTGAATAGCAAACATGTTGAAGGCCAACAAGACAGTTTCATATAATAAATGATGATGGTGACTGTGGATATTACTGTGTTTTTGTTAGTTTGTTTGTTTACTCTTGTTGATAATGATGATATTCGGCTAGATGCCCTTCCTTTACACACCCTACTTCATGTAGTACAACAGTACTCATCATTAGAGTTCTAAAACACATGAGGAGCTAGGATGAGAGAGGTCGCGCGGGAGGAAAGAGCGGAGGACGACTGAGACAACCGCAAATACAAGTCTCTCCAGTGTCCAAAAGAAGCGGAATCAATGGAAGAACGCGCCTTCTCCAAACCTTGGAAATTCATGGAAATAAGTTGTATAAGCCTTTTTCCCGGCAAAAAGCGGTCTAAGGTTTGGAAATAATTAGTTGGAACTCAAACGAAACTCAACCAGCTTAATCACACTAAGTTCCTAAATTGTCAAATATGAACAAAGGTAATATAATTACTGTACAATATGGCAACCAAGGACATGTCGTGTATGATCGAGTCACAAAAGTAGACCAGTTGGTCCAACAGCGGGGGACAATTACTGCCATTAGTTATTCAAGTAAATGCTGTTATCATCCACTAGAGGCTGCCTTCACTTCGTTATTAATTATTCTTTACTCGCAGCAAGTTCTTGACACAATTATGTCAACGTTGTGAAAATAAGCATTAATTCATGCGTAATTTATTCAAATTCAATTTTAGTTGCTTAACGAATACGTTCAGGTGGTATGTTTAGGTGCTAAAATAATAATAATAATTATAATAAATAATAATAATAACTAAAAAAAGGCTTAATAAGCATATACACATAGTCGCTCCTCATCTTACAAATGTAGCTAAAAATGAAACAATAGAATAATAATGTCTGTATATGGTGTCTTTATGCTTACACCTGATTGGTCGAAAAAGGTCACGTGAGAAGAACAGAATTTGAATCTTTACAAGTGAGAGTACTGAGAGATCTTCACACCGGGTAAGAAGTCACTAAATGTTAAGAAAGCGAAGGGTTTATTTATGACATTAAGCCTTTTTACACAGTGTTAATTAAAGTTTCATTCCACGCACTAATGGACTTGTGTCACCTGTCACGTGACTTTTTAAATTTTCACCGAAGGCAAACGAAAATATCATAACTTGAAAGAGCATGCTAAAGTTAGTAAAAGTTGAAAATTTCAAAGGAATCAAGCAAATAAGACAAAAGTTAAAGGCTTTCAAAGTTTCCCGCTTTGACAAGGATTTGTATGGGTTTTTCGCTTGGAGGGCAAGCGTTGTCCTCCAACATACATTTCCATACAAAAAAGGCAAGGTTTGAAGCCTGTAACTCTTGCCCTATTTACTTACTTCCCTTCAAACTTTCACTAACTTTAGTATGTTCTTTCCAGTTATGGTATTTTCGTTTGTCTTCAGTGAAAATTTAAAAAGTCACGTGACAGGTGGCACAAGCTCATTGATTATTAGTATATAGCTAATTGCATAATCGTTGTCGGGTTGAAAATCATGAAAGCTATGACCAAAAGGAATTCTGGGAAATTAAAACTCTCAAATAACACCGTCAAATGATCGACCTTTTTATCCAGACTTGTAGGATCTTAGTTATATAGCTCATATACCTTCAAAACTACGAGAACATTGAATATATCTGCATGTAATGCGGGTCATGAACTGATTTCCCATCCATCCTTGCGGTCTCAGCTTCTATGATTTATGATTTTCAACCTGACAACGATTATGCAATTAGCTATATACCACTGAAGTGAATAGTACTTTTCCCGCGCTCTGATTGGCTACTCAATCTCGGAATATCCTTGGCTATTCACCTCCGAGCAAAACGCGTCGCGTTTCGCGAGCGTGTTTCTTTCCTTGTAGATAAAGTTCAAACTGCGAGCGTGCGGAATTCACTCTCTAAAGCCATTATTAAAAGTCGTGTATTTTGTAACACAATAAATCGATAAACTGATGTTTTTCATAACCTGTGGACAGTAAGGGTAAGCAGAGCTACAAGTAGATATAAGTAACCATGACTACGCGTACGTGGAAGTCATTTGAGAACCGAAATGCATTACTGGGAAGGCAATAGCACAGGGAGCCCCAAACCGTTTTTTTACCCTACTATAAACATTTCCAGTATGACAGTAACCATGACTACGCGTACGCGGAAGACGTCATTTGAGAACCGAAATGCATTACTGGGAAGGCAATAGCACAGGGAGCCCAAGACCGTTTTTTTACGCTACTATAAACATTTCCAGTATGACTTTTATTTATTTGTCGGTTTGAAATGAGTAGAGAGCATGGGATTAGGGATTAGGGACGCGAGATGAGCTCTTACGGGATTAAAGAAAAGAGAGTCGGCATGCGACAACTCTCCCCAGGCTCCCACAGGAACATTATACCACAGGAACCCCATTACATCTCGTTTCTCATCACTGATCAAAGCAGTTGGGCTACCTGTGCTTTAGTATGAAACCGCTGAATGCGGGTTGACTCCGATCACTGTTCACTCGATCACTGACGACAAACACTCAAGGCCTTGAAATACCAGGTTTCGCATTCAGGACGGCTTTACAAGATCGGCAAGATGTTGTATTGTAGAGAGACTTGCATTAATTAAATCGCCTTTTATCACAAATCAGTTGTGCACTATTATCAACACTTCATCCACAATGAAGCCGTGAATCTCGTAGATATCCCAAACGCATCCTCGGGAACCCAGGGGTATATTCTGTCGCTCGTTACTCGCTCCCAGAGAAATACCCCTGGGAACGAAGTCTGTTGGAACTTGTTGCGAAAGTCAAAATTCAAAATGGCGGTTGTCCTATTCAAATCAGAATATACTTGACCTGACTGATTGGTTGACCTTCCTAGGTCGACCAATCAGAAACAAGAGTAATTTTGACTTCCGGAACAAGTTCCAACAGACTTCGTTCCCAGGGGTATTTCTCTGGGAGCGAGTAACGAGCGACAGAATGTACCCCTGGGTTCCCGAGGATGAACCCTGAAGTCAGTTTACCGGCAGCATATCTATGTCAATTACTCTAAGCAATTGCAATAACCACAGTGTCAATCTATTGATTAAGTTTTTTATTTTTATTTTGTTCAATTTTTATGCCTTCGTTTTTAATCAGGTTTAAGTGGTTTAATAAATACTGAGGTTTAGAATCAAGTTTTTGATATAGTAAACAGTTTTATAGCTCAATATACTGAACATTTTAATAAAAAATTTAAATATATGTTGAGCGAAACTAAGAAACTGATTAATTAGTGGGTTTTTCTTTGAAGTTGATTAATCAAAAATCAAGCTGATTTTAACATATAAAGTTTAGAAAAAGACACTATTTTGTCCGACTATAATTAAAATATATAATCTACATGTCTATATATGCATGCTATGTATAAAACCAGGTCCCAGTTGTTCGAAAGCGGGTTAACGCTAACCCGGGGTTAAATTTGCTAACCTAGTGTTAATTCTTAAGATTTTACCATAGGTTAGCCATATCTAATCCTGGGTTAGCGTTAACCCGCTTTCCAACAACCGGGCCCAGAACGTCAACTGTATACCATTGCGCCCGCCATATTGCTGGAAGACCTGGCAGCGGCGTACGTGACACGTCTGCCAAACTCTGGAATTTATTGCGCGCAATAAAAACAGGGCTGAAAAACACACGTGATCATGAGAAGATAGATAAACAGATAGATGCTTTATAACTATATTGCAGTCTTGCAGTGGCTGAATTACGTTATATTTCGTACCATATATACAGTCATTCTCAAAAAAGTTGTCTAGATGAAAAGACTACAATAATACAATAAAGTCGCGTGATTCATTATGTATTCAATTTCCTCGCGTGGAATATTTCAATTTGAGATGCAAAAGTACACAGCATTGTGAGAACTGAATGTAATGGCGCTGGTATCAACTCGCAGTTCCGCGCGCAGAAATTGAAAACATAGTGAATCACGTGACTTTATTGTAGTATTGTAGTCTTGTTCATCTGGACAACCTTTTTGAGAATGACTGTATATCAAAGTAGAAATCTAAGTGCAATGAGTACATATGCCACAAAGGATACTAATATTGGTAGGTTTTTTAGCCATGTTTACAAAAGTACTATCGCGCGCATATTCTACATAAGCAAACGGAGGTATGTTACACGATTACATTGTACATAGAGTCGTTTTCGTATGAGTAGGAAACCTACGGCACGGAGTTACGGTCATGGTACGCGGGAATGGAAGACATGCATCTGTCCAATCACAGCGCGCAAAATCATTGCTCAACCAATCAGAATGCTTGGACACGGCATGGTCACCGCACGGCACGAACCGTACCATAACTACTTCCCACTCATACGAAAACGACTCCATTAAGCACAAGGAATGGTCAGTTAACTAACTACATAAGTTATTGTACTTATTAATGAGAGCTCGTCAATGTTTAGTATATACCCGCTTTAGTGAGCACCGACGAGAATCTCGGGGAGGGCGGTCACCAAGCTTTTACGGTGCATGAGAAATACTTTGGACTCCCTGTGTTACCCACAAAACCTGTGTTTCTGTTGGGAATTCAAAGTCATGGTGGCAGAAGTGGCATTATCGAATCCGGCACCGCCTTAAGCTTAGTAAGTGCAAGAGAATGCATGGCTGGTATGGTAAATGAATTCATCATGTCAAAGATCCCTACTCATCGATCCTTATTTTACCTGTAATCGTTGGGTTCCCTGTGGTATCACGATGGGAACCGCCTTAAGCTTAGTAAGTGCAAGAGAATGCATGGCTGGTATGGTAAATGAATTCATCATGTCAAAGATCCCTACTCATCGATCCTTATTTTACCTGTAATCGTTGGGTTCCCTGTGGTATCACGATGGGAACCGCCTTAAGCTTAGTAAGTGCAAGAGAATGCATGGCTGGTATGGTAAATGAATTCATCATGTCAAAGATCCCTACTCATCGATCCTTATTTTACCTGTAATCGTTGGGTTCCCTGTGGTATCACGATGGGAACCGCCTTAAGCTTAGTAAGTGCAAGAGAATGCATGGCTGGTATGGTAAATGAATTCATCATGTCAAAGATCCCTACTCATCGATCCTTATTTTACCTGTAATCGTTGGGTTCCCTGTGGTATCACGATGGGAACCGCCTTAAGCTTAGTAAGTGCAAGAGAATGCATGGCTGGTATGGTAAATGAATTCATCATGTCAAAGATCCCTACTCATCGATCCTTATTTTACCTGTAATCGTTGGGTTCCCTGTGGTATCACGATGGGAACCGCCTTAAGCTTAGTAAGTGCAAGAGAATGCATGGCTGGTATGGTAAATGAATTCATCATGTCAAAGATCATCGATCCTACTCATCACGATCCTTATTTTATTCCTGCAATCGTTGGGTTCCCTGTGGTATCACGATGGGAACCGCCTTAAGCTTAGTAAGTGCAAGAGAATGCATGGCTGGTATGGTAAATGAATTCATCATGTCAAAGATCATCGATCCTTATTTTACCTGCAATCGTTGGGTTCCCTGTGGTGTCATGATGGGAACCGTTAAAGTCTGATCTCATCGCATAGTTTCGTAGCTGACTAAACTGCTCTCAGCTCTTACACAAAGACTGAATTCCATTCTAAGAACCTTTGCATGATTTTATAGAGGAAAACAGGGCCGAGTCAATTCAATAAAACTTTTACAACTGTAATTTACAAGTGTAGCTATTGTTATTGGCAGCTAAAACAATAGCTACACTTGTAAATTAGTTGTAAAAGTTTTATTGAATTGACCGCATGTTTCCTCTGTGAGGAACTGGACCTTAATCAATTCATTCAAAGTCTGTCGTTATAAATTGCGGAAAAGACGACGTCGTGTTATTAAAGTCAGGCGAGTTATTCTTTCAACTCGTGGAGATAGTTGTGTCGTCTGAGGTCAACCTTCCTAAAGAACGACACACCACATTCATGACAAGAGAACGGTTTGAAGCCTTTATGCTTACGACAATGCGTGATAAGATTGGATGACTGACTGAAAGACTTGCCACAGAACGTACAGTAGTGAGGCTTCTCTCCGGTGTGCGTATACGTGTGCTTCTTCATGTCTGACTTTTGATGGAATTTCTTCCCGCAA
Source organism: Actinostola sp. cb2023 (assembly GCA_033675265.1). Classification (NCBI taxonomy): domain Eukaryota; kingdom Metazoa; phylum Cnidaria; class Anthozoa; order Actiniaria; family Actinostolidae; genus Actinostola; species Actinostola sp. cb2023. The sequence continues at coordinate 351,856 of JAUJYZ010000885.1, forward strand.
AACTCACACTCGAACGGGCGTGTGTCTGAATGGATGAGCATGTGAGTAGATAGCGTAGATGAACGCTTGAAACTCTTTTGACAGGCATGACACTGGAATGGCTTACTTGAGGAATGCACAATCATGTGTTGTTTTAAGCTGATGGAATTATTGAACAACTTGTCGCAGATCGAACACGAATAAAAACGTTTTTGTGGCGAAGACCGTGGACTCAACTCTAACTGTCCATCACTTGGAATGCTTTGTTCCTGTATCAAGGACATTGGTTCGCTCTCAGCTGAAGGTGGCATAGCAACGGAAAAGCTGTTATAATAACGAAATGGACTTTGGCCATTCAGTGCTTGTCTTGTTTCCGCCCAATGCTGCATCCATCGCGCAAAGGATTCTGGTCTGCTTTGGGGGACGGGCTGCTGGTATGGCCACACTGAGGGCGATAGAATACCGCTAGTTGGGAAGAAGACTGAGTTATGTTTCAAATATCCTTCTACTCTGGGGTGGTGTTGTAGGAATGACGGGGGTTGGATACCTGAGAAAGCAATATTAATATGTTATGATATCACATTATTGCATGATTTTGATACTTTGTATTGTTATCGTAATGTAGCATCATTGCATATAATTGATAATTAAGGATGAAAAACCAATCTGGATTTCTTAATTAAATTATTGTATTGTATTGTATTGTATCATTAATAATCGGCTATGTTTACACCAATTTCACGGGTAGTAATAACCGAGCGCGACTGAGGTCCGTACGGGAAGTTACGGCCCGCTAATTGACCAATAAGAGCGCGCGAAGTATCTGTGCTATATAATAATTGTTGGTAGGAACAATAGATATAGATATACAGCTAATTCAGAAAACGTTGTCAGCGATTGACTTCAAGCCTACGCGACTAGACCGAAAGGGAGTATGGGTAGATATGATAATTCACTTGCATGCTTTTGGTATTTGGTGACAATGGCAGGTGAATCTGTAAATGTATGTCTACGCGCTTTAAAACAAGGAAACAGAAGCAGATTTGATTCATATTCCGTGAGAGACGTTCCTTTTTGATAGTTTATTTATAGACTCATTGATTTTTACCCATACTCCTTTTCGGTCTAGTCGCGTAGGCTTGAAGTCGATCGCCGACAACGTTTTCTGATTTAGCTGTATACTTCAAAAATTAGTGACTGTACCCATGCAATTCAACACGGCGGACAAATAACTGAAGCTGCTGTAAATAATAAGTAAATACGTAACTACTCGTTTACCTTTACTGGTGATGTTAGTCCTTTCAATTTTCACAAGATTTTCATTTTCATCCACTTTTTCACTCGATTCATCTTCTCTCTTCCTTTTCACTTCTTCTCCCGCTTTTTTCTTTCTCTGGTTTCCATCCTTGCAGCTTTGTGTTTTTTGTTCAGTTAAATTATCCCATTGTTTGGTGTTTTCATTATAATCTAGAACATTGAAAATAAAGTCAGTAAGAGCCTTATTACAATAAGCATTCTATTGTTTGGCGGGTGGTTTGTTTAGTGTGGTTTTTATGGATGTATGTTGCAGATATATGGCAGGTAGATGAAGACGTACAATGACTTGTCATGCCGCCCTGCGAGCAGAGGTTCCTTTTCGTGTTTCTATGTTCACTGTGTCTTTTACTAGACTTTTGCTGAACGGCTTTTTGTTTTGGCTGTTACCTTGCTGTTCTTGTAGTTTGAAAGAAACCTGAACAGCAAGGTAAAAGCCAAAACAAAAAGCCGTTCAGCAAAAGTAAAAGCAAAAGACTCAGTGAACATAGAAAGACGAAAAGGAATCTCTGCTCGCAGGGCATGACACTGAGCCATGCACGTAGTAGACGTAGTAGTATGATAGGTTGTCAGTTGAAATCATTTCTTGTGAATACATTATCAGCTGAAGACGTCATGTAGAGAAGCCGACGTAACGTAGCATTGAACTGTTTCTGATATTTTATACAACTCTAGAACTCAATAATTATTTCAAGAAAAGACAACGACCAAGAGCTGCATGGCGGCCATGTTGGATGGCTTTCACTTATGCAAACATCGTTATGTCATAGGATTGATTTCAGATCAGAAACGTCTGGCCGAAATCACTGCAAAATGAACATTTACTTTCCTTTAAAAAAAGAAACGAGATGGTAACATCTAAAATATATTAGTAAAACTGTTTATTATTGATGTTATAGCCGAGAGATATCAGTGTTCTGTGATTAGCTATGCCAGCTAAAAACAGTTACCAGTAACGTTGCAATAGCGGGACGTTTACCGAGACAGGTGCATCACGTAGGCGACTAGAGAAGCTTGGAGAGTAGCCAGATTAATACTATTTTGCTTTCTAAAAGTAAATTGCAAATCTGCAAATTTCGCAATTGATTTCGGCAGGGAGTGTCCAAGGGAGTACTATGAATTGAATTGATTCCCCCCCTTTAATTTCTAGAAGCAAAATATTGCTAAATACAGCACCGCAATACAAAACAAAATGCAGAAATAATAAATAGTTTGGCATATTCACATGAATCCGAAAACATCAAACAGCGCGCGGTGCTCATGTATATCTTGGATAAAAATCACCTTATTTAGCCAAAAAAATCAATTTTCTTTCAAAATTATTAATATAAACCACTGAAGGACAGTAATGCTTCCTTGTAACTTTATTATGACTCCTTTCAATGTTTACAAACAACCTACAAACTGCTCATTTACATAACTTCAATTTCGTCAGTACTTTGCAAACTTTAAAGCCAAACAGCGAAGAAGAGAAACAAAGTTTCACTAATCAAACGAAGCTCGTTTTAATTTCAATTTTAAACTTCGATTGAAACTAAAAAGGAGTCACACAGGGATTTGAAAGCCATAGTGATTAGCTAATGGGTTAAATTAAAACCTATTTACATTTATGTTCATAATCATCGTACTATATTAACTGAAATACAGATATTTACTTTCGGAATCATAGAAAAATTGTTTTGTCCATCATACTTTCCTTTCCTTCACTGGTTCTTTGTAACTACGTACATTAACAGCCTTCAAGCAAAAATGCTACTGAGTTGTAGCGGCTTAATCAGATGAAGTCAATCAGAGGAACTGCAAAGATTGTTAGTGATCTAAACAAACACGAACCTATAGCATTTTCCCATTAAAACCATCTTCTCTTAGATTTCGTAAAAAAATTAACTTGAGAAATTCAAAGAGTATGTACGTGGACGCGTGTATCTGACAAAGAAATTGTTTTCATCCGTGAGCAAAAAAGCGCAACTGGACAATAACAACGCGAAAATTCAGGCTCGCGACGCGACCATAAACACAATGGTAGAACATCGTGCCTGTCATTATATTTATGCGCAAGAACTTTTATAAGAGTTTGTGCTTGCTTTGATCAAAGTGAAAACTAGTGTTTGTAAACATGTCGGTTCCAAAACTTAGTCATGTCTTGCAGGTCGGTTTAATTCATCAAGAAACTACTGCATGCATGCGCGACATATGTACAAATTATGCTATTCCAAGAAAAACAAGATGAAGTTAGGTGTGTGCTTAGGAAACCTTACTCAGACAGGGGCGGATCCAGGGGGAGGGTTCTGGGGGTTGCAACCCCCCCTATGGATATTTTTTTAATACCGCTTGTATAGATATATCTGTCCGTAGGTCTCTCTTGCACTTTCAGCTCTCTCCCTCGTAAGAATAATATAATTCATTCATACTGTTTACACGACCGTTCGACTTCGAGGCCGGTTTGACTGATAACAGAAAGAACCTGCCGTTTTTAGCGTCAAAAACGTTTGTGAAGCCTTCATACTTGTAAGCTCACCCAAGAAGACTCTTCCAAGCATCTTTGTTGGATGTCCAATAAACTCAAAATTTTACTGAAAATTGAGTTTTGTTGTGTTAATAAAACAACTCCAGATCTCTAAAAATTGCATTTTAGAGCTTGTAGATTTCAAAATTTTCTGGGGGGGGCATGCCCCCCACCCTCCTAGTACTTCGCGGCTTTGCCGCTCACACAACACAACGGCCGCAACACAACCCCCTGTTTGACAAAAACCTGGATCCGCCCCTGTCAGAACATTTTATTCTGTTCGCCTGTTAAGGGTTTTGTATATACGTCCCATAGCCTAGAGTTGATCAACAATGTCGATCATGGTTTTAATTAATCAGTCCTAGTTGAGGATAAAGCGCGATAAAAGGGCTTTTTTATACTGATTTGTAGTGAAAATACTAAAGCATTTCCAGAACGAAAGTAAGATGTCACTGAATGACGATATCTTCCTTTCTGTTTTATTCTGAATTGACATGATTAAAAATTGATAGCAGTAACTCGGCACGCCCAAGCTGTTGTTCTGCATTGCCTGATATAACCACTATCAGTTAATATACTCAGTCATACTATAATAGAATAAAATATATGATTGTAATAAAGCAAGAGACAAGGGAACATATTTAGTAAACGTATGCTTTCGTGCCATGCCTTCTTTATGAGTTGAACTATGACTGTTGACAACACGAGTACACTTTTGCAAAGAAGGCACTTAGCGTTCGCTTAGCACGCACTTCAGCTAAAAACCCCGATCTTTTTCCTCCCAACCAAGGATTTACAACAGAGGAATATAAAACAATATCAAATACTAGGATGAAGGTGTTTGGATTTAGATTTCTCTCATTATATTTATTAGTACATGTTTGCTTTCCTCGCTTTACTAGATTGACTGCGCGCAATGGTTAGAAAGTCGTTCCACATTCGCGTAAGTATAAAATCTAAAAGTTGAAACTCATTTGAGAGCTGTAAGGATGACTATGTTCCAAGAGCTTCCTGTAAAACAGATCGTACGTCATGCATGTGGGGAAACAAAAGTTTTGAACGCAAGCCAAGTTCATTAAGAAGAACGCCGAAATACGACAGCACTCAGTTCTATTATCTACGTAGCTACAAGCCATTCTATTAAGGTCTCTAAATCACTAGAATTACTTGAATATAAACGCGGCGCTGTGAGGCGCACAGATTCATGATAATTCTAGTGGTTTCTTTTGATTTGAGATGTAATTTGTGTTCAAAAAATACATCTATTAAACGCCAAATATCTTGTTCTTCGCACATTTCTATTTAGAGTAATCTGCCACCTGTAATTCTCCAAACGATACTGTATTTTTCTTCTAATTTCAAAATGCTAATTAAAATATATATCTTGTATTCTACTGATTTAACAAAACCAATTCTGTTACGAACTAACATTTCTAAACTGATAGTTTTGACAGAAAACGCTACCGTTAATAGCAAATTAAGGCATGAAAAGCTTAACACCACCCCTGGATTAGACTGAAATGCGTTCATTATATAGTAGAAAAGAGATACAGAATCATTTCTACGTTTAACATTCAGGTAAATGTTGTGTGACTTGGAATCTAAGTTTTTTAGACAACTTACCGTGCCCGTGTTTGTAGTGCGATGAATCACTGGCTTTATTGCTTGAATAGAAAACCTTGCCATGGATTTCAGAACGTTTGTTTTGCGGCCATCCATTTCTCTCTTCTCTGGCTTCCTTTCCATTTCTTTCTACTTTTTCCTCTTCTAAAATCAAGTTTTCTACGTTACTACGGTGTTGCGCATTCTATCCGGTTTTGAGTTTTTGATATGTTTGTTAGAGAATTGTGCTATCATAAACTCAAAACAAAAAGAGAAAAACTGTACGAAGATCATGGTTGATATGACCCGAGTACGGTACCACAAGCTAACAGGGTACGGGTATTCAATCACCTACGACATGGGTCATTGCACAACTAGACCTTCACTGGTAGATACAGCAGTGCAAATCACTTGGACAACAACTAACCTTTTCTCGATGGAGTACAGACTTGAACATTTACATCAGAGGAGTTTGCGGGTTTACGCACCAAGAACGAGCGAGGCATGTTTTGAGGCACAAATCTTCAGCACAGCCACCAGGTAAATGTCAGTAAGACCAATGGTAAATATTTGATAGACAGTCCGAAGCTACAGCAGGAGCAACAACTAGGCCTACTACAGAATGATACTTAGAATCCGTGTAGTAGTCTTAACCAAAGTAGACTGTGGTGTTTAATGGTAAGACAACTCATTTCGGCTATGGGTAGGGGATGTATAATGGTCTATGATATGCTATTATGCACGACTTCTGATTGGAAGATTTGCATTGGTCATTTACATGTTTCACCTCGGCCTTGCGCAATCACTATTCTAGTGCGGATCTTCGCTGAAAGCAACAGTTGTTAATAATTAAAGTTGATAGGAAAAGTTTTCTAGTTTTGAGAATAACACGTTTTATACAAGGAATTCCTCTAATCTAAGTCAAACTTTAAAGACCTCATACACTGAACTTTTGGGTACATTTTGCTTCATTACGTCGCCTTTTAGAATCAGGTATAGCATAACATTATTTCATTTAGCACGTACTGCTGCTGAATGATTGCCAAAAGGGTGCGCGTACATTAATATAGTGCAGATTCTAAACTAGAGCGGGATGCCTCCTAACGTAGTACTGAGCCTTATACAAACGCTGCGTGAATCATATGCTTCTGCTTATTAGCCAAACACAGCATTCATTCAGTCAACCATTTATAACAGACATTACATACAGCATTCCACGACAATGAATAGTATTCCAAGTCCATTTATATGACAATTTATCTATCTATCAAATCAATTTCGGTCACTGTTTCAAATCCAATAACGACGACCTACGACTGAATCTAAAGACGTTTTTGTGGATTTATTTTCAACTTTAGTCACGGGCAGCAACGGTCATACGACTACCACACCTAGTCATCCCAACACGCGCAAGTCAGACCCATCCCCCTTTAACCGTATTCCCAACCCCTCCCCCCAATGCATGGGATTCATTTCAGTAGCCTATCCAGGCAAAATAGGTTTTAAAGTTTTGAAGCAGGTTTAGAAGATGTTTTCTATTTGTACTTCTGGGTTTGTTCCTGTCTTATAAAACAGTTATAAATTCATGGAGTAAGTTTAACTCAATATATACCACACCTAGTAAAGTCTCCTACTCTCCCCTCCCCTCAAAGGGTAAACAGAGGAACCCTTTAGCTCAATCAACTTTACAGTTATTCTAGATAACCATTACCATTTTATGTAATTTCACGTTATTAATATATAGTATTGTAGAGTGCAAACCGTATGTCCGTGAAACAGTACTAACTAATTAGTACTAAATAGCACTGATGAAACAATAGAATACAATGGAGATAACACTATTTAGTACTATTTAGTAATAGTACTATTTCACGGACATATGGTTTGCACTCTATTGTTTCATAATAAGAAAATATCGTTCTGTTTCACAAGGTAAAACCGAAATTTGTGTGTGTGTGGATTTTTGTTTTTTTGAAAATATTTTTTTGGCAGAGACACTAAAGGGGTACTTTCTTTCTGGACGTAGACGTGTAAAATAGGCAGTATTTGTCATGTTAGTTTTAATAGCGGAAAACTGAGCCATTACACGACACGGACTAAGGCCATAGTTTACCTGTTGCCAGACTCAATAAAAGTCCCGCGGGTCAGTGGGTAGAACAATGGTGTTAACGACCAGAAAAGTCCCGCGGGTCAGTGGGTAGAATAATGGTAGTTAGCGACCAGAAAAGTCCCGCGGGTCAGTGGGTAGAATAATGGTGTTAGCGACCAGAAAAGTCCCGCGGGTCAGTGGGTAGAAAAGTAGCCCGCGGGTCAGTGGGTAGAATAATGGTGTTAGCGACCAGAAAAGTCCCGCGGGTCAGTGGGTAGAATAATGGTGTTAGCGACCAGAAAAGTCCCGCGGGTCAGTGGGTAGAATAATGGTGTTAGCGACCAGAAAAGTCCCGCGGGTCAGTGGGTAGAACAATGGTCCCAGTGACCCGCCAATACTAATATATTTGTGAAAAATAGAGCTTTATTCTTATTGTGAGAGTCGTAAATTAAATACGACTGCGGGCTACCTGTGGATCAGTGAATAATGGTTTTCTGCGATTCTGTGTCATCGCCATTATTGACAAAACCTTGGAATAAAAAACTGTTACTTTTATTAAATTCGTTCAACAAAATATCCTTACAATTAGTTCAACTAGAAACAATTGACATTTTAGCGTTTAAAAGTTCATGTCTATAAATCTTGATTAAATTTTAAGAAATAATATTTTTAAACAAGACATGTTTCGGCAGTGCGTACTGCCATCTTCAGTTGTGAATACAATGATAGGAATACTATATATATATAGTGTTGGTCAATAACTACATGATGGAATGTGTATTACACACAGGTAATAATAAATACAATGATAGGAATACTATATATATATAGTGTTGGTCAATAACTACATGATGGAATGTGTATTATACAGGTAATAATAAATTAACGTGGTGCACTTGTTGGTTGAGAATAGGGTTTTCCCATTTGATGTGCATGGCCTCCTTTAATCTAAGATGGAATTTGGAGGATGCAGAATCTATTACGCTAAACGATTCAGTAGAACAAGCGTCTTTACATGCCTGAGATGACATTAGGTGTTTGTATATGTGAGATCCCTTATCGGTAAGGAGGTGTTCACGTACGCGTATGTATAGGTGACGAGATGTTTCACCTATGTAAGTAACATTACAGTTACCACAACGAAATTTGTAAATACGCGATCTGAGTTCCTTAGGGAAAGGGTCTTTCATCTTTATTAACATAAATTCTTCATAAAACTGAATTTCTAACTTCTATTGGTCACGTGTGTTCTGACGACTGCTTGATTCCTCGTTTCCATGGAAATATATATACATTTATAAAAGCTTTCATTCGTCACGTGGTTCTGACGAGGTGACGTCACATCTCTTTGCTTCGTCGTTTCCATGGAGATAACCCTTGGTATGTACATGGGCGTGTCTTCTAAGGTCAACTTTCCTGTAAAATGCTCGCCCGCAGACTTCACAGCCAAACGGCTTGAAACCAGTGTGTTTTCTGCTGTGAGTGATAAGATTGGACGATTGGCTGAAGCATTTCCCACAGAACGTACACTCGTGAGGCTTCTCACCCGTATGGACCAGGGTGTGCTTCTTCATGTCTGATTTCTGATGGAACCGCTTGCCGCAGAAGCCACACGAGAACGGCCTGATATCAGCGTGAATCAGCATGTGTGTCGACAGAGTTGACGATCTTTTGAAATGTTTTCCACATTTTTTGCACTCAAATGTTCGCACCGACGTGTGCGTCTTCTTGTGTTGAGTCAGGCTCACAAAGTGACTGAATGTCTTTCCGCATGTTGGGCATGAGTAGGGTCTACTGGACGTGTGAGACCGCCGTACATGGACCTCAAGACCGTGCGGGGTACAGAAGATCTTTTGGCATGTTTTACAAGTGAAGGTATCTTGGCCGCAAGAGTTGTCATGTGTGTGGCAGACGTCGACGTCTTGCATTTCAGCTGCTCCACACTGCTCGGGTTTACGGCTTACTTGGTCTTCAAATGCTATTGGTGTGCTTTTGTCACGTGGTAGATCTTTGGAATCAAAACTCCCATAATGCATCTGCTGATTGAAGTTAAAGACGTCACGTGGTACAAAACCACGCGTATCAGCCTTGGATTCGGGTTTGATAACATTGTTGCCATGGCGACAGTTAACTGGGTTACTGACGAGACTTGGTGGAACTGTTGACGTATAGTTGGTTGCCATGGCTACTGGTTTGTCGTAGACACGCGTAGGGTATCCATTATGGTGATAAACGTAGTTAAAATATTGCCTCGCGTCAGCATTCTCTGGGTATATCACGTGATGCGGGTCTCTAGGGTTCGCATAGTATTGTGGGAAGTTCCAGAACATTTTCTGATTATCATGCACAGCGGTCTGTGTTGTGAATGCATGCGCAGGCCAATGGTTGTTTTCTGCCCTGACGTGTGGTAATTGAAGAAAAGGACTTGATGTCTGTAGCAGCGAGTAGGAACGGTTGTCATGTTGTTTAACGCCTGGAAAAAAGACGTGGGATTAAATGTATTGGACTTTTGTTGCTTGGGTACACTAGCGACTCGAACACGACGCGAGCATAAGCGCAAGCACAAGCATGGACGCGTCTGTATTCTTACACTTGCGTCGGGCCATGTTTTCAGAGTGAAATAAGGAGTAATACTCGATTTTGTGTGGCAGGACAGAGTTTTCGTAAATCCAGTAACAATCTGAATACACTAGCGACTCAAACACGACGCGAGCATAAGCGCAAGCACAAGCATGGACGCGTCTGTATTCTTACACTTGCGTCGGGCCATGTTTTCAGAGTGAAATAAGGAGTAATACTCGATTTTGTGTGACAGGACAGGGGTTTCGTAAATCCAGTAATTTTTATTTTAGGGTGATGTAGTGATGAAAGAAACTTTTGATACTAGTCAAGTAACTAACATATAATTCTACGTCTTCGTTTACATCAATGGATTTTCGCACTAAAGGAGATAAGGTTAATTCACGGTTAGCTTAATTGATTCTGTTCTATATATCGCTTCAGTCGGCCTCAGTATTTAGCAATCAAAGTTTCTCAATCTCAAAGCGATTCAAGGTGGGCCAACAACCTAGGATAATCGCCATAAATACCAAGAAAAAGCTAAATTAGCAGTAGTTTCACACTGTGTAGTTAATTGTAATCTATGGCAAACGAGCTCGGTTCCACTCACTGCATATGTAAATATCTACCTTGACTAACTATCACGCTGGTTTGGATGCAATAAAGACATCATGGTCGTGACATCGGATGATGGAAACTTTTGATTTTAGTTTCAGTTGGGTTTCATTAGGTTGTGTAGTCAAATCTAAAGTTGCGTCCAGCTGAGAATTGTCGCCGTTTAGTTGCAGACATTATTGGTGGACTAACTGCACGACACAACGTACCTGTACAAGGTATTCATAACACTAGTTTGACGTCTTTGCCGGCATCATTTGAGGCTGATAACCAACTGTGATTCATTAAATCAAAAGACTTCAAACCTTCATTAAGGTTTTTTCCCCTGATCAACTCGGCGGCCAATCAATAATACTTTGGGTATTACAGCCATGTATAAATACGGTACTTAAGGATTTGCTGTATACTGAAATGATTAATCATAAGGCACGAGTCTCGGCGGCGATGGTTTAAAGTCTTTAATTAAATGAAGACGAAAAACTGATGATTGCTCCTTTTGAGCTTCTTTACATGGTGTTTTGTGTTATCAAACTTGCGACAGAGTTCGAACAAGAGAGAAAGAAAGAAGAAAGAGAGAATGAACGAACAAACACGCCATTCATAAAAATCAATAGAAGTAAAGTAAAATGGGCACTTCACCGTGTGTTTAGCGATACATTGACTAAACAAATATACTACAAAGATTGAAGTCGAGTTGCAATTACAAAGATTTGTATGAGAAATAAAACTCGTCTCGCCTCGTCTCCATGCATTAGCTATAATTCAAATGGTTGATTTTACGAGATTTCGGTGTTACTAAACTATGTACACTAGAATATGATAGCTTTACTAAACTGGTTTAGTATTTTCTCTCAGTTTATGGAAATTATGAACTCTTTTTGCATCAATCTTCTCTAGATAAATATAGAACTATTATGGTATAAGCCCGCAGTGAATGCCCCATAATAAGCGTCAAATCACAACGTATGCTTAGCTTATTGAGCCTAGTCGAAGCCTGACTAGAATATATTTGTCGCCTTTTCAAAAAGAACACTTACGGAGAACAGTGATGAAGACAAAGACTAGAATTGGTAGCACTCAAGACAAACCTTTCAACAGAGACAGATGCATGAAGAGAAAGTTTAGTACAAAGAGCAGGAACTTGCTGGATAGAATATTGTTACTCTCTTTAGAAGCAGATGACTTTTTGCTCCTTTTTCTTCTGCATATTGTAATAGGGCGGTGTTCGGTTAGAGACATATGGCTAGGTTATAGTGTGGGGCTTGGGGTGAAATGGGAGAGGATATACTACTTAACTATCGCATGGTTATGTGCAACAACTACACATTACTTGATAAAGAAACTATGACATTGTAAACATTAAACTACACATTAACTGTTTGTTATGAGGCTACGAAAGCTGACTTAGTTAAGTCAATTTCTTTCTTTCTTCCTTTCTTTCCTTTCAATTTCTATTTTTTCATTCATTCATTCATTTATTCATTCTTTCATAAACAATTTTATACTTTCTTTTCTCTCTCCTACCACATACTTCTCGTACTATTATTTTGCCATAATCCGTTGACGGAGTATTTTCTACGGGAAAAAAAAACTGAATACAGTTTGCTGCTATGTTCTAACTCTGATACCTTTAATGTCCACCCCGGCCAGCCTTCATGCTAAACGAAACAACAACATCTTCAAAAGGTATTCACGTATGCAGTGACATCAAAAGGTTAATAAAAGGACTTGTAAACCCCAATAGTATTTTCAGGACATCGGCTCACTGATGACAAAAAACAAATCCGTAGATTTTGGGCGAGTATTTTGAAACGAAATAAAATCATGCAAACTGATTTCGAAGCAGGAGTTTGGCTTTATATTCTACGAGTGTCACTCCATAAGCGGTTGCATCAAACTAAGGACGAAAGTAGCGATGATAAGAGTTCCATCTATCAAAAAACTACGACAAATGTTGTCGCTTGGATTCATTGAAGAGCAGTTCGGATTTGCATCCCACTTTAGTCGATTGCTTTTTAATTGATGTGAAGAGCATAGGAAGCCAGCGTGGAAATCTTCAACACGCTATCATTACACGATAAAAAACACCGATAGGTGGTGATTCCTTCATATCCTAAATGTACAGAACCATATCTTAGAACAGTCATGATGGGGCTCTGTCTGTACGTTTTTGTATACGAACCTATAACTGGCTTACATGCTCGATGCCTATTTCCTGAGGCGCTTAGTTCTTCATAGGCACAACACTTCACTAGTTTAGTCTACTTAGCGCGATTTTGAATCCTGTTTTGACGAGTAAATTTCAAAACTGACTGTGATTTGAATGGAGCGATTTTTGTTGAGAGAATTTTCATTGAATTCACTGTGTACTAGCTTTGTACAAATACTGCCAAAAAAATTACAAGTTCATTTGAGCAAATAAAATGTTTCTAAGCTTAAAATTCATGTCGAGAGATGTGATGTCAAACTGACAGTCGTTTTCATGCATGTGCGCCGTCTCGTTCAACTTCAAATCAAAGTCGAGCAAAAGAAAATGGTCAAAATATTTCACCTGAAAACCAAACGATACTACGCTTATATACTTTCTGGTATAATTGTTGCTCTAAAATCGATGGATAATTGAAGAAAACCAAACGATACTACGCTTATATACTTTCTGGTATAATTGTTGCTCTAAAATCGATGGATAATTGAAGCAGAAAGTATATTTGAAGCAGAACTGAATTAGCTGGTCTATTAAGCGATGACGCTGCTATGCGGATAAAGAGCATTTGCAGTGAAATCAAGCCCAGTGTTTAGCTTCCTATATCAACATACAAAAAATACATTAACGACTCACTATATTAAAACTATAAATCACAGTTTATTCCTATAGGTGATAATGACTGCCGTCTTCACACGTCTTCCCAAGTAACTTTAATAACAGTCACGAAATTGCGTCCATCTCACTTGCTACCGTGTCAAGACGGACGAGACCACCGCAGTCTTCAAAATGATTAATCTAGCCGATCTACAATATCTTATCTCTCCATTCGAAGCTACTTCTGAAACGGAAAAATCTCAAACTACTTCAAAACACCTGATTTCTAGAAACTCTTACTGATGATAATCGTATAAATGCGGATTGCTATTTTAAATGACAGGAGATTTTAAGTTTCATCTTAACCGAGAAAACTGAAAAACTGCCGAACTAGAAAAGATATAAACACAAGAAGAAGGAATAACTCTATTTTTCGAGAGTAAGTACTTTGTTTTCGTGAGTGAGATTCACTGAAGTAAAATTTTGATGACAATAGCATTAATTAATTCATATTATTTGAATAGCGAACCGAGCGCATAAAATCGTCGCTCTATTCTTGTCAGCGACTAGCAGACTATCAGTCCAGACTCACTGGCCAAGCTTTCTTGGCAAAACACTTCACAGCATTTCAAGACAATGTGTGTGTAATTAAGCGAGTTGTCATTATAGAGCTTCAGGATACGACAGCCACAATTCATAATCGCGAGATCCGTTCTCCGTCTCTTTGCATTAAAACCTACGTGTTTTTGCTCCCATTTTTTTCCCCCACTTGATTTGACTTAACAGAATATTTGCGGTCCCATCAACAACGTCGATGTTAACAAAAGCTACTCTACAACCAGCTCATCAATTATTAATTTACTGTACAAGATGAATAGAAAGATGAAGAAATATTGTGAACTGAAGTGAAAATCAATGTTTGGATATTTTGAATGAGATCACTTCCTTAGTTTCCAGGTCTCTCAAAGAATCACTCTAGAAACCATTGAAAGCATTTTCCAAACCATTCTGTTACTGAGTATTTTTATCATCCATTAATCGACAAAATCAAGGAAGATTTCATGAATAAGGTAAGTGCTTAAGAGATGTGGTGTTTTAGTAAATCAGTTCTTTTGTGGGGGGGAGGGGTCCGTGTGAAACGCCTTTGATTTTCCGTTAATTCTGCCGAAATGTGTAAGACAGATTAATTAGGTTTAGGCAATGTGAGCCAACTGATTAAAGAATAAACTACGACCGATATAACAATATCTGTTTCTCCTGTGTTTCGCGCTTTTCCTCGTAGGCAGTGGATTGAATTACTGCGATGACCAGAGGCAATGAATAGTGAAACTCCTTTGTGCATCACTTCTCTATTCCTTTTAAAATTGAAAAATTGTCCAAATTGTCCAAGTGGCGGTTTTTAAAGATTTTTGATCGAAAAAGTGTCCAATATTCAATCTGTGTTTTAAGCGTCTTTTGTTAATAAAAAAAATAAAAAATAAAAAAGCCACCCTCTATTTGATGTAGTGAGAGGCCTTTCAAAGCCATAGACCGAAAAACAACTCTCAATACGGAGTATATTAGTGATTCAAGATGATTTACTCTGTGATTGAAGAATAGTTGTTATGCTGTCTAAAAGCAGATGGCGATAGCCGACGCATCACTAGCCTAATCAGTCTTCAATATATTTACCAATTCCCGCTGGTAAAGATTCGTAAAGCAGTGAGATCCTTATGCAAATGACCCGTGCTTTTTAACAAATAAACCACGAACATCAAGTCCAATATCGGCACTCAGCTAACACATCGAACGTTTGATCATATAGATGAAGAGCGGTAAGAAATTATTTAAACAGTTGATATCAACTAATGTGGTGATATTTGGAGTTTCCTAATGAACAACAACTAAAAAAAAACCTTAACCGAATCATACTATGATAGTGCTATTAGAACTGTGCGATCAAACGTTCCATTTCAATCGCACGATCAAACGTTCTATTCGACTCCACGATCAAGCATTCTATTTCAATAATACTTGAATGACCAAATGTTCAGTTACAATTTGACACGATCAAACGTTCCATTCAAAATACATGATCAAAAAAAAATCATATTCATATATTCTATCAAGACTGTACTTTAGATACTAGTTGAAATGGCTACATTCTCTAGTCTCCCACTTGTTGTGTATAGTTTTTGCAAGATCAGCGCGGTTGTAATGTGACAATTTTGTGTTACTGCACTGTTGTTATCATTTGGCACAACCTAATTGATTCCTCAAACGATGCAAAGCGGAAGTCTACTAAAGGAACAAATCTCAAACTGGTTTTCGTTCATTTTTATGGATTTGTCGATTAATAATTAAAAGCAAACAGATTTTTACGAGAGATCGCAAAGTCTTTTACCTTGGTTATTAACGCACGTTGCATTAGCGGGCTCAGCTCTCAGTGGACGGGAGTATTCAGCGCGCGGTACGTCGTTCGTGCTTGAATCCACCGTGATTTGGTTTTTAGTGAAAACATCTGCCTCTGCTTGGGAAATCGCTGTTTCTTGACGAGATTTGTCCACCAGCCCTTTTTCTGGAACACATTTATAATACTTTCTCAGTCGTAATAGGGTACAATTCCAGTGTGTTGGTATTAATGGAAATGGAAATGGGAACTAGTTGATAGAATTTTAATTTTTTTCTCAAAACATTTTGTTATGGTTGGATAAAATAAACATTTTTTGTCCTCTTTCAACTTCTAATCACTTGGAATCAAAGAATAAGGACTCAAAAACCACACCAAATCACCAGACTTTAGAATTGAAGAATACCTTTTCAAATACTTGTTCACTTTTTAGAAATATGATCTCGACATTAAGTTAGTTTGAGTTGCAAAATAAAGTTCTACCAACCTGGTTGTGGCTTGGATTTAGTGCTGTCACTCAGTTCGTCCTGGGTGTATTCAAAAGGCCGGGGTTTTTTTCGTACCAGAAATGATCTCGGCATGATTTGCGAAAAAAAAGGCAAAACACCTAACTAACTTGATTTCAATTGGAAACTTTTAAAGTGTAAACAAAAACGCTTTAAAAAAAACTGCCGGGATTTCTGCTTTTTCTTCTCTCTCTATTCTGAATCAGAGTCTAAGTCGTTTAGAGGCAAGACGTAGTCTAAACTGCGAATTTATTTACCTGAGAAGCCATACAAGTGTTACAGTGATTAGTGACTGACAGGTGTCTGTGGCTCCTGATTGACTAATGACATCACACCAGTGTTTTGATTGGGTGAATACGCACACCGCTCCCTACACTAATAAACTCGCTGCAACTGATTTAAGAGTTATTTTGGCAGAAAAAGGAAATTGAGGTCCGTATTGATTAGATAGATAATCAGAAAATGCTCTCAATAGCTTTTGTGGTTAGAATCAAAATCTACAGATGAAATTAGAAATACAAACGTTAAGGCGATACCAATATATACATTGTGTATTCGGGTTCCGTTTTGAATGTCTACCAAGACGAAAAACACCTTTTCTCCCCGTCTTTTATGACGTCTTAAGGCTGTATTTTTGTTTTCAAAAGCGTTACTTGTTCAAAACTCTTATCAGAACAGAACTCTTAAGACGCATTAAGCATCTTTGGCCAGCAGTTCGACACACCTTTTCCAACCGCAACAGAAGCTAGGGGGCGTGCTCTTCACCAACGGAATAAAATCACCATTGATTAAATGTAGATTCTTCATTTCAACTTCAAGCCAATATAGTTGTTTTATCAATTTACTATGATTTTATCCACTTTACTTCATCAAACCCGTCCATCGGAGAGAATTCCACTCTAATTGACGGTGCAGCTTTACATTTGGGTTCAAAACTTCAATCGTTAAAATATCCGAGTAGAGAAGGCATATTCAAGGCCGTATTCTCAGACAACTTATCGCATGTTCTGGCGCTCTTCACACACGCTTACACTTACTGTTTCAATCAACTTGATTACTTCGCTAATGAGTAAAGTGTGAATCCTTTATACTTTATATAGTGACTAAAAAACTAACCCTTGTCAAGCGCGTGCAGCTACTTCAACGATATTCACTTAATGGTTTTTAAGGTTTGTAGTCAATTAAACCGCGGCCCCAAAGTAGGGAACCTCACGCAGTTACTACCATCAATATGGCTCCTTTATCAAATAGTATGCATTAATACACCACTTTGACAGCACCACGCTGTCTTGCGCTTATTTATAAGATACCCCAAAGCTACCAATCAAGGGAAGGTCAATCAGAAAGTGTGTTCAATTTAATATTTGGGATTCAAAGTCCTTGAATTCGCCCAAATCACGATGAACAAGAACAAAAAATCATAGCCGAGAAAACCCTTTTTATTCATTCGACTTCATGTTTTACTCTTGAGTTTCAGTGAGTTCAATTGCATCTACGATTTCTTAGATAGGCGGTCTTGAGTGGGTACTTGTAGCGTTCAAACTCGTGCTTCTCGAAATACTATACTATCTGTGGCGCGAGCTTTGAACTACAATCGACAACAATCGACAAGCATCGATCAATAAACGACTTTAAATATTGGATGCTTTTAAACCGCTATCCAAAGACAAGTGTGTTTGAGACACTCCACACAACAAATAGAAGATGGTTTTGAGTGGAAGGTAGCGGTTACACAGAACAAAAAGAACGCTACTAAGAAACTACAGCTTGATGACCCCAGCTAAACGGCGATTATTTTGGATACGAACTAAGAACAAAGGAACCAACCTAAGTGAACATCTATCAACATAAACACACTGGAATACTATTTGGCGCTAGATTTTCTAAAGATGATAAATGAACTTTTTAAACAAACTTTATTAACGGGAAATGGGAATCGCATCATTACTTTTTTTTCACTTTCTTCTTATTAGATTTCTGTATGGGTTACGCTCGTGTCTGTCAATGTGTTACGGTTTCTCCAGTGATAGAAGAAACGAATTGAGTGATTACTGGAATGGAAAATGAAATCCAATCAACTTGTTATCCCACCCACCACACTTCGTCCGCCATTAACGTTTTTTACTCAACAAACTAACGTTTTCTATGTTTCAGAAATAGATAGAAAAGGATTTCTACATGTTATTTAAACTAATCGCGATGTTTTTAGCACAGAATTCGTTCATGACTAGAAAACAACAAAAGGATTGATGTCAAAGCTCATGTCATTGACTCTAATTTAATAATCTAAAGGACTGACGAACTAATGACGCTACTGATCCAATGAACACAACTGACACATCCTACAACCACTAATAAATACGAGAAGAGAAGAAAATGCTGGCTCGAAATAATGAGTGAAGGTTTCTTAGACATCAGTGATTCAAAGACAAACTGTAATGAAGAAGGCGAAGTGAATGAACTACAATTTAAAATACACCTTTCAGCTAATCTAGTTAATCAAGAAAACAGCAACTAAAACCCCAGGCAAATGACGACGCTACATAGTTCTAAACCGTAAATAAAGTTTCTAAGCGGGAGAAAGAAATATCTATTAATGATGAAGTTCGTTCATTTGTGCTTGATTCTGATGGTAGATATCAAACGCTTTGTAAAAGACAATTTCATTACACTCAGTTTGATCATATTAACCGAAGCCTGCTGATTGCGTTCAAATGTAATAACTGTGGACAAATGCTGAGCAAGAAACAAAACCTCTAAATACTTGGCAGATAAAAAGATCACAAATATATTTAATCGAAGTATTATTTCCGTTTAGCAGCTAGAATTAAGAGTGAAACTTTCATTGTTTTTGTTATAATTTGGTCTTTGATGTCGTTTTGTTTTATTCTCAGGCTATTTGCAGATCGACACCCTTTCTTGGCTGTTGGCTGGTGTGCATGCATAGTGTGTGAAGAATAACTGACCGACCGATATCCCCGCTAAGTTGTTTAGTAAAACTTCGAAACTAACCCCAATCAGTTCATCAATAAAATCACACTGAATTCTCTTTTATTAGCCGGAAAAATCTAGAAACTTATGATTATTGCAAACGCCCCTAGAGACTTTCTTCTCACAAACGTTTGAGAACCGTGTTTACTCGACTGTTTTCTGCAATTCCAGAATATCCTGCAGTCAACAGACCAAGTACGGGTAACGAACGGGCAGGGATGGTTACAATAAGGAATAAATAGGCGAAGGAAAATACAGGCATCTGGGAGATACTAGGCCGGTTTCTCGAAACTAAGGAAAGCGTCTCGATGGTTGTATAAGAGATATACACGGCAGGTTCAATGTAGATACTTATATACCTGCTAGTACTAAGTTTAATATTCTCTAATTTACCTTTGATAGTCAAAAGGGTGGCAACTCGGCTATATATTAAACTGAAGAGTCGTTTTGAAACTAATAAAAATAATGATTTTTGAAAAGGAAAATGTTCCCAAAAATAATTATGTACTGAAGTATAATTCAACTCCTAACATCAAGATATAATTCTAGAGTATGCCATTACAAGGATGAATGAGTTTGAATTATGAGTTTAGTTTTGGCATTGTTGTGAATGGAATGGCTACTTAAAAGAGACACAGGCTAACAAGAACATGAATGAACGCAAGACACAGGGCACACGTGTCTAGCACAATGTCCACGCGTCGCGGGTACTTAAGTTATACACGTCGTAATTGTATATTACGATCATTAGTCATTACATTAAGTACCGTCTGAATCGCTTTGAGCAGCAGTCTTTTTAGTGTGGCTTGGGACGTTCAATGCATCGTTGACTAAAACTCTTAAACTGAAGCAATAGAAAAGCGTGTGTGTGTGGACATCGTAACGGTATTTCATTGTTCATGATATAATAGGTAAAAATGATCTTTATAGCTTGGCAAACGTCGTTAAACATTGATATCAAAATAGAAGTAAAAACTGCTGACAATTACTGATTTTTCAAGAGAGATTTTACTGAAATTAAAAATCTTCAGTATATGTCATTTTTACGGAAAACCATTGCAGTGCTGGCTTTGATGTGATTGACATGTGTCATCAAGAAACCATTAAAATGCCAGAAATTAATCGGGGTTCCAGGTCCAATTTTCAATCATGAAAGTTTCATAAAAAGACACAACAAAACAATTACCGTTACAAGACTACAACACAAAGAAATACAATAAGATAAATAGCTTGTAAACAACATTTACGTATATTAATAAAACGTTATAAAATACAAGTTCATACATGGAATCAGTTATGACCAGCAGAATGAATGCATCAGCTCTAAATTAAAAAAAAATGAAGTTGAACAACAAAAAGACTGCGTTTGCCCTAAAAACCTCAGTCAGTTTCAGTTTGAAAGTAAACTGTCTGTCTGTCCTCAGAACTCCTGCTACAGCCTGGACATAGGAAAAGGCGGTTTAGTAAACTATTTTAACCGTTTCTTTTCTGACTCTTATTTTGCCTTGGAAAAGTTTGGTACAAAAGAAAGCCGTTCTTCCGGCTTTTTTTACTTCAGTCTCTTCAATCGCATTTTTTTATTTTGTAAAATAACTTTCATGATGCCTTTTCAGCGTTAGTTTGCATTTTATCGATTTTGAAAATGAGAAAAAGGTTTCTACAATTATTTCAACCGTTGTACGATAGCTCTACACTGAACAACCCCGCGCGCTCTGATTGGCTACAAAATGACGAACGCTTTAATGACTTTACTCGGCTGGTCCAATCAAATTAAATGGAGGGAAAATTTAGCTTGACCAATCAACTTGCTTTCCTTAAAAAGTTAAGTTTTTAAGGTAGAAACTTTTTGGTTCTTTCGTTGAATCACTTCGTAACGTGTAAACTAACTCAATATTTTCTATTTTCGTACCAACAGTTTTCAAGGATGTTACACATTTGAAACTGGTTGAACAAAACACAACATAAAATGCTTGTTTGTAACAAAAGTCCACCGAGAAGAGCTTTTTAAAACTAAGTAAAATTAACTCTGTTTTCGTATTAAATGTCTATTTGTCAGGCATCGATTGAACATTTGATGTTCTTTAAACTGGCCGTTGAGTTAATGATCGGATGTTCCTGTTATCTTTGTGTACAGTCTTAACGAAAGCAAACAATTTGGTAATGAACAAGTGCAAGGGATGTTTCAATGTGTATTGAATTACACTTTCTCACAATGAAGCGAAATCTGATTCACAGCTATAAATCTTTACTTTGAATTACTAACTGAATGGAGCCGAGAAAACAAGATCGAAGTGCATGCGTGGTTCGTTCTAACCAGCTGTAAAATAAACCTTTACTGCGATTCTCAGTATTATGCGAACTCAGACATTCAAGCAGTCGGCTGGAACTTGGTTTTTCGCTGCCGTCAATCAACATAAAAAATCAGTCAACTTAAAAATAAAAGTCACAAGACCCACCAAATGGAAACCAAATATGATTTTGAGCTAAATTATGGATCATTTGGTCGAAGAATGTATTTAGTTTTGAATTTGTTTCAGTGAGTTTTGAATTTGATTGACAGCAGCGAAAAACCTAGCCTGCGAATACAGCCGCTTTTTTCGCTCGCTATAGGGGTATTCGCAGGCTACGAAAAACCAAGTTTCAGCCGACTGTTTGAATGTCTGAGTTCGCATAATACTGAGAACCACAGTAAAATAATAAAACAAAACTCCTTGATAAAAGTTAGTTGGTGTTTCAGTAGCTCTACCTGACTACCTTATTGGAGAAATAACTTAATTAAAAATGACACTAAATATTTTAATTAATTGGTATTGATTAACGAATGACAAGTGTAAAAATACTCAGTGAAGGCATTGTTTAAATTAAAATTGTGACTATAGACTACTGTACATCCTTTACAGAAATCAGGTAGAATCATAAAATCTCAAGTTATTATTATTATTATTATTGTTATTATTATTAAGTTACTTTGTAGCTGGGAATATGTTATATATTACCATCTCTTTGAAGAGAGTGTTATCAAAAATGAACACACCAAATTTGAGTGAAAAGTTATAGCGATTTGAAATCTCAAACATTTGTACAGAAATCGAACTTTGGACCTCCAGCCTCGTTTCCATGTATTGTGAACCTTTCAAACGCTTATATACTACTAAGTTATGATGGTTTCATTTTTATTTTAAAATGCACTTTTGGGGTGATTACTAAACTGTGGATGCTCTTTCAATCTATTGTCTACCATTACTTAACTCGTTATTCTTTCAGTTTGTGCAGATATATACAAATTTACGAGGAAGCTCAGAGTCTAGCTAGTGCCTCTGTGTAGTGTTATACCGACACATTGCATGGAATACACGACAAATACCATCCACTACTGAGGAAGCAAAGTTACTATATTTATGGCATTACAACTCACAGGCATAAAGATAAAACTAGTAGTAAGAGATTAAACACGAGGGCGCACTATAAAAGGAGAGGTACCTAGGGTAAGTTCGTTGGATCTGTCAATCAAATCTACCGAGACGTCACAGAGAGAGGATATCAAGAACTGCAAGCTCTATAAATCAATCAAATGAACAAGAAACTGTGGAAATAAGTACTAAAACGCACATGGATAATTTTTGTTGTGTAATTCACTATCACTTTCCACTTTGGTAAAATAAAATTATGGTACTTTGAACTGGAACCGTTAGCCGTTTTGAAGTCGCACGGCTCTAGTATTCCAGTCTGCTTATCGTTTCTTTCGTACGTTAAAATTTACCCGCCAAGACATTGAAATGCCACTTGAGAATTAAATATACTCACAGCATAGGTTTCGAAACCTTACCGGCCTTTACCATAAAAGTACAGAGATGTACAAATGCTCGACACATTTACCTCGTAACAAGACGCCTTCGCGGCGAACGACGTCGTTCGTCTTGTTATATGGTGACGACGAAGACGAACGTAACTTGTGTAATGAAATTAACACTCGTCGCTTTATGTAGAAATGACCGAACATAGTTTTATGCTTGGAAATGCTTATTACAGGCAAAGAGGATTTCGCTTCATGAATTTGTAGGACTGGATAAGAAGTACGGACGATGTTGATTGTTGTGATACATGGCGCGCGAAATTCAAAACATTCTTCAGTACGCGTGGTGCGAATGAAAATCGTATAGATAACTACCGAATACGAAAAATATTGACATGTCCGTCTATTATAACTGTTTTAGACGTAAATTTACAATTTCTTCATTGACTTTGCTGTTGAAATGTGACTTTATTAAGAAAATTATTTTACCCCGTTGTTCAGCCATGTTCAACCATTGTCCGACATATTGAAACTCATTATTATTCAAAAGATTGTGGGTGGAGCGATGCCCTTTTATAGTGCGCCCTCGTGTTTAACACTAGAAATCTGACTGCTGAATAAGTTACTTAGCGACCGAGAATGGCTGCCTTCACATTATAAAGCACTCAACTCTTGTACTGTGTGTTACCGGAACTATAAACGCTCAACCTGGGAGACTAAACATTAGTCAGAAATCTTTGCACGCTAACGTTGATTAGAAATGAACAGTCATTTCAACAATTACGATTCGATGTTGGTTGATGTTGGTCATTTTCAATTCTTGCAGCCGAGGCTATTCAGTTCCGATAGAAAACGTGAGGGAAAACAACAACAGAAGCAAACTTTTACAAGTTTAAAAACTGTTAATCAAACCAATTAAGCTCCAATCTTTAAACTAAAGGATGAAGACGATTAAGTGTTTATTAATCAATGGGATCAATTAACAATCTACGTACTGTCACCTGGCCGTGGGAGAGTTAGTCCATTACGACCTACTTGCTTGTAGTTGTACAGGTGCAGTGGACTGGTGGTTCTTCCTGTCAGGCTGAGTACGACTATAAACGAAACTTTCCAAAAGCTATTTACACTGAAATGCTAATTACGATATTTACTAAGTATACGGATAGATTGAACAAAGATTCGCCGACTCACTGCCGATAAGAAAACTCAGTTTAAGGAGGTCGAGAGGTTTGATTTTGGAATGACAAATCTAAAGTGAAGGGAATCAAACACCGTTTGGTAAAAAAATGATAAGAAAAGATGAATAAAGCCGCGTTCTTACCGTGATGTAGTGTTTACCTAGGAAAGTTTTCGTGTTTTTCTTCTTCATTTTAAAACATCATGTCTTTAGTTGTGATTTGTAGCATGATTTAATTTCCATAACTGAAGTGTTCTCACAAAATTTGTACGCGCGCAAAGCATCTATATATGGTGGTCAGGACCTTACCCATAATTCTTTAGGTTTACACACGTGAAAGTTAAGCGAGGTCAGGGGACAAAATATTTTAAAAATGCCCCCAAAAAATTGATCACTTTGAGGTGGCTGAGATATCGGAGTTAAACAACCAACACAGTAGGGGAAACTTCTTTTAAAATCTTTTTTTACACACAGCGAAGAGCTTCACTCAGTGAAGCACCATTAATCATATGGTTTCATTGTAGTATAGCATTCCAGTCAAGTACGAGTTCTGTGAGGTCTAGCGGCTCATTTAGTCAATATTAAAGTAGGAATAATTAAGAAAGGAATAAAATAACGATTGTAAATCATTTATTACATTTTGTAATAAACACTTGTTAGAATTGAAGCCTGGTTTGAAGTTGTGATGAACTAATGTAGAGTAATGAACCCCATCGCGTCGTATCGAACTACTGGGGTGCTTACCATTTACTCGAAAAAACATTCCGGTTGAAAAAACAAATGGTATGTGTCATTCCGATCGGAAGGTTTCGGAAAACCCGGTCTAGTGATTGAGGTAATCCACTTTTCCCGCTCTTTTCATTTTTTTCCGTAGACGCGTGTACCATTCGACCGAGTTTTCCGGAATTTTCCGATCGGAATGACACATACCTTTTTTTTTCAAACCGGAATTTCCGGTTTTTCCGAGTAAATGGTAAGCACCCCGCTATTCAGTGGATTGAGGACTATTTAAAATCCCCTTTATGATTACTTTATGATGTACAAGTGTTCTCCATTGCAGGGCCGTAGCCACCCGAGTACAGTTGGTTTCAACCGGACCACTTTTCGAATCAAACAGTTTCAATTTATTTACATTTTTAATTATTCGGATATTTTTTTAATGAAAAACCTGATGAAGTTTGAAAACCGGACCACTCAAAAACTGACCGGACCATGCACTCAAAAACTGGCGGCTACGGCCCTGCCTTGTATAGAACGTACTAATTTTCGGATGAAACGTGATGAAAAAGAAGATGCATATCAAGCAAATCTACTCAATTTTCAGTATCATTTGTGACAGGCCACGTACATTATCACCATTTTAAAACACAGGGAGCCCAAATATCATCCTGGGGCTATTCTTTTCCTCCTCCCTCCCATTAGCACGCGCATCCATTCCGCACATCTCACTTCTGACCACTTATCAATGTGGTTTTGTTGTTTTATATTATCTAAAATACTTTTTAACAACTTTACCAAAGATTTCTTAAAGGAGCCGACCCCAGGGGCGGATCCAGGATTTTTTTAAACAGGGGGTTGTAGTGGTATGAGCGGCAAAGCCGCGAACATCTAGGGGGGTTTGGGGGCATGCCCCCCCAGAAAAAATTGAAATCTACAAGCTCTGTAATGCAATTTTTAGAGATCTGGAGTTGTTTTATTAACACAAAAAACTCTATTTTCAGTAAAAAATTTGCCGGACTCGGGTTTATTCAACATCCAGCAAGGAGACTAAAGAGAAAGATACATTGAAATATTGACTGTATAGCAATAAAAACTTCGTGTGTACACACACATATAACTGCCATTGATATACACCTATTCCAAATATCGTTGTCCGGGCCGAAAGCAACAAGCAACAAGCTGACGACCGCAAAGGATATTGGGAATCTCCTAATTAATTTATTTATCCGTTACATCCGTTGTACTTGAGAAGCTATCCCTACGAGCGTTGAATAGCAATCATTTGCAACTATTCGGCCATTTGAAAATGCATGTTGTCAAAATGTTTACGGATGAATAAGGAGAAAGTCCCAATGCCCTTTGCAGTCGTCAGCTTCTTGCTTTCGGCGGGGACAACGATTTTTGGAATATGTGTATTTCAAAAACAGAAAAGTGATGCAGCAAACGATCGCTACAAACATTCAAACCAAAGTCGACTAGAGTCTTGAAGGCCTTCATAAACTCCTTCCAAGAAAAATATAGCCGATTTCCTTAGCAACGACCACATTTTATTTTCCCATGAGAGTCAAAAAGACAGTCCTGAGTCATTAACGGAGTCATAGCAAGATCATTGTTATTTCACTCTTATGGCTTATCAGAGCGAACTATATTGGGTATTAGCATACAAGTTGCGTCTCCATCTCCGTCATACCTCCCTGCATAAACTGAACCTTTTGACGCTAAAAAAGGCAGGTTATTTCAGTTATCAGTCAAACCGTCCTGCATGGAAGTAGCCTGCGCTCTCGCTATCTAGCAGACGACTGTCTGAAAATCAGGCTACCCTCGAAGTCGAATGGTCGTGCAAACAACATGAATGAATTATATGAACTATATTATTCTTACGAGAGGGAGAGAGCTGAAAGTGCAAGAGGGACCTCACTACGGAGAGACATACTATACAAGAATAAAAAACATCCATAGGGGGGGTTGCAACCCCCAGAACCCTCCCCCTGGATCCGCCACTGGACCCACCCAAACTGCTTTTGCGCGCGACCGCCATTTTCTATGACAAGAGTTTTATGACAGTTGTATTCAATCCGTGTAAATCTGAAACATCGTTGTTTTTATAGTACCAACGAACATTACTTGTTGTTTCTTAATCTTTAATCTCTGTATCAAGCAGTTCTTTTCGTCAAGAGACTGATATTGGAAGGAATTATCACTAATTATTTGTGATAATAATTTCCACTTTTCTGCTCGAAATAGTAAGACATTCAAGTCACTACTAAGACTACAACACATCGAGATATCGCAGACACAAAATAATAATAATATGTTTCTTAAAAAAAGTCATTCGATGTCGAAACAATAATAGAAGTGCGCAAAGCACTGTGGGTGGGTCGGCCCCTTAATCTTATGGTTAGATAGCCTGGGCACACATAATATGTATACTATAGCATCCTTCGTTTCGCTGCCGTCACAATGGTAGGTTAAAATTTTGGTGAATTATCATGAATTTCTCGTGGGATCCCGAGTCTATACAAATAGGTATGGATGGAAAGCTAATTTATGCATGGGTCTAAGTGGCGTTGGGTATTTTAGGTTTTCAGGTATAAATGTTCACAATAGATAAAGGTATTCGAGTGAGGGACCACTCGCCAGCGAGCTATATCGATCCTGCCTCGTCACTAACTGGAAATATGCAAACTGATAAATCTAAATGATATCAGAACATTATAAAACTTTGAGATATTGATAAGAAAAGATAAAGGTAAACTTTTTAATAAGTTAGAAATTGAGGTGCGGGATTGCGGAAAAAATATGCAAGCTCAGTAAATTAGAAGTTGAGTCTGTTCCTTAATTTGCATAATCTTTCAGCAATCCCGCACCTTAGTGGGTTTCCTGTGGTTGATCGTTTGCATTTGCACAGGGAACCTAACATTACGTATTTCGCGCGCGCGTGCTCTACCACAGGCAACCCATCAAAAAGACGCAAATATATTTTTATCAGGAGCCCTGGGGCCAGTTTCTCGAAAGACTCGATAACTTTACGGACCCGAAAAGACATCCCTGAAACTGCTCAGACACTTACTCTACAAAGCTGTTCTTTTGACATGTTTTTAATATGAACAAACTTTCCCTTCATGCAACGTTTCATGTCTGTAAACTACTTCGTTTTGAAGATATAGATTTTTAAAGAAACACTTTTCGGGCCCGATAAGCTTTCGGGGCTTTCGAGAAACGGGCCCCAAGGGTTTCTTTAAAAATCTATATCTTCAAAACAAAGTAGTTTACAGATATGAAACTTTGCATGAAGGGAAAGTTTGTTCATATTAAAGAACATGTCAAAAGAACAACTTTGTAGAGTAAGTGTCTCAGATTTCTGGGACGTCTTTTCGGGCCCGTAGAGTTATCGGGTCTTTCGAGAAACGGGCCCCTGGGCTCCTGTTTTTATGTATTATTTAGTAGCCTCAGAAGCAATGGTTGGGCTGCCTGTGGTCTGCCCTGCGAGTGCGAAGTATTGAGAGTTGTTTGGGGTTTGGAATTTATAATTACAAGTCAACAAAAATATCAGTGTTAATACTTCTTCGTTCGTTGGGAGATACTTTATGCCATATCTGGCTATGACATGGACTGGAGAGTAATATTTACATTCAAAGACAACATAGGAAGAATGAGAAAAGACTACAATACAGAGCACACACGAAGGCAGAACGCGCACATTGTATCCCATCATGTGCACTAGTATACTCTGTCACTGTCATTCAGGTTAAGCAGAAAACTCAACTTACACTTACCTGGGAAACAATCTTTGGACCAGCAATAGGATGAAACTCACTGAATAAAATACAAGCAATCTTATTGATCATTTTCAGTCAGAAAAATAGAGCACGTCGCAGAGATCTTCCACCGTTTTGTTAATATTTCTCGAAAGACCCGATAACTTTACGGGCCCGAAAAGACATCCCTGAAACTGCTGAGACACATACTCTACAAAGCTGTTCTTTTGACATGTTTTTAATATGAACAAACTTTCCCTATATATACGGTGGGAAATCATATTGTATTGAAGAGACTCCGTTGTAAAATAAAAGCTTTGATTGATTGATTGATAATTTTTAAATTCAAACACATTTTGACCAAATAAATTTCTTCAAAGTGTCAATTGTATTTTTTTTTTACAATTTTGTTCAAAATAGGATATGGTCGATATGGCCAGTTAATAGTTAACTAACGTTTAACTGACAAGGCAAAAATTTAACCGACAACTGACATATAGATCTCCTTCCACCCCCCTCCCCCCTCCCTTCAAACCCTCGTCCACCTTCCCCTAGACTCGGTTGTTGAAAACAATGACCACAGGCAGCCCACTCACCTTAAAACAACATAAACGCTATGATAAGGCTACGTGAGGCTACGTGAGGCTACGTGAGGCTGTTCAATATATTTGTAAGTCTAGTAACCACCTGGATACGGCTTTCTCCGCAAAATCCGATTCCATTGCTATGACGGTAATAGGCGCCAGACTCAACAATGAACTGATCAATAGCTTGTACACGAACGAATACTTACAGTTGTCATCGTATTCTGAAATAAGCCACAGAAAGGAAGGAAAAAATTAGCGCAACAGATCACTGAATGTTCACTGAATGACTCACTGGGAGGAAACGCCTTCATCGCGCAAGCGATTTGGTGCTCGCAAAGCATTATGGGTTTCCTGTACAGTCGAGACTCGAATAGTTGTGAATCGTGTAATGTAGTGAAACATACTTCAATCTTTGTTATTGCTAAACTATTGGACCGATTGCTGTGATATTGTTCTGTATGAAAAAGTATGAGTTGGGGAACAGAACTGTGGGTAAGGATCTTTGATGTCTCTGTGTACAAGTGATAAAAAGTGATATCAAATAGCAATGTTTCATGTCGGCCATTCCTGGGGTTATAACATGTTTGAAGCCCGGGGTTTGAAGCCACATAGTTTGCTGTGATTGTAATATTAATACTTTATCTGTGATTGTAGGATCAGTTTGACTTAATAGGAGGGCACACTCATTCTGGGATAGACTTTGTGGACAAGGTTTCTAAATTTGTGAAGGAGAGAGTTCAAATCGAAACGAATTATGCAAAGGAATTGAGGTTTGTGACGAGGCGTGAGCAAAGACGTAACACTGCCATATGTTGGAGTTTATCTAGTTTCCACATCGATTGATCTATTGCTTATTTGTTTGACTGTCAAAGAGAAACCAGTACTGTGATTGAGTGATACATGCAGTCTCGATCGTGTCAGTGTTTATACATTTTACATATATATAACGAAACACCTCTGACTGTCGTTTAGAGACATTTTACTCTACATATAACTTTGAGCTTACATAGATCTTATTTATACTCACTGAATTACATCCTTTTCGTGGATTTCTTTTTTGGTTTCTGTTTCGCAATATAGCTTTAAAGTAAGTTTAGATTATAGTCCGGAAATAGACATTTTTTGGTGATAAAATCATGTAATGTCTGGTCAAGACAGACTACAGCAGGTCAGTATAGGACAGTATACATGTATATACGAAGTAAATAGTGGTATACAATTGATTAAGTTTACATCATTCTTAACCATGCTACAACTGTACAAGTGAAACTCGAAATCGAAAGCCTAGCTATGTATTTATGAAGATGATCGTGCCAATTAGATGTAATTTTGTGAATTAATGCTTATAACCACGCTTGTGGTTTGCTGTTGAATATTAATGTAATTTGTTTTCAGCACAAATCGTGTTATTTTTGTCACTTGCAAGATTTTCACTTTTACTTCCCCCCTTGGGTCTTGTCTGATCTCTTAAGCCCTTTGTCATTATACTAGAGTACATGTACATGTATGTCTTTGATCTTCATGCATCCAAACAAAGAAACTGTGAATTTGGGGATTCAAACACATATTGTTTATATTTCCCACAATATTTCGCATGTAGCTCAGTCTGTTTCACTCAACACATTGCAAGTGTATGCAGTATGTTAACACATGGGAGTATGTATGCCGTACATGTAGATCTATCATATACCATTGAGCATGTGCCTGTACCTGTGTTTATACTCATTACCGGCCATGCAACAGGTATACTTCACACTTAGTATATATATACACATGTATAAAGTATACAGGTGTATATTCCCTCATGACTTTATGATGTGAACATTGATAATTATACTCCACAAAATTACACTTACTCATGATGCCAAGTACTCAAAACGCAAGAGAAACATTTAATAATAATAATAATAATAATAATGGGAAGCTTTATTTAAGCAGGGAGCACCTTCAGTAAACTGTTCTCCCAGGTGTCCCTGACATCAATAAATGTACAATATACATCAATAATACAATATAAGATAAATAGATACATAACAGATACAATACATATTTGAATGCATAATACTAATATAAAAACTAGATTGAAACTATTAATTATTGCATGTTAAATTAGATTTAGATAAATTCATTAATTAACTAGTTATATAATACATGTACTTAATTCTCTGATTTGCTTCTTGAAGCTTGATATAGAATCAGAGTCTTGTACGTTTTGGGGAATGTGTTCCATGAGGTAATACCAGAGTACATTTGTACTTAAAAGTGTATTTCAGGTATTCCATTTTCGGTTTTACATAATCTTATGATCAATCAGCTTAGCATTACAATGAGGCCACCTACAGTGTATATACATACCTTTACGACAATGCTACATTTTTATTACATGCATAAATTTAGCTTACAGTATTTTGGGAATTTCTTGCATCAATCTATAGCTTCAGCAAATGAAGCCAAAATGAAATCTGTTCTGTTCTCTGTTCATGAAGGCAATATACACTTGAACCATAATATGGAATAATGTGCGTGTCAGGAATGAGGAAGGAAATGAATGGAATTACATGTAATCTAGGCAAATTGATATAAATGTAATATGAGAAGACGATCTGTATGGGGTTTACATAACTAGAGCACAATTGATCCAAAATGTTTAACTGAATGAGAAGCCGATCTGTATGGGATGCATTACAAAACTCGAGCCACATATCGAATCCAATGATGTTTAACTGAATGGAAATGAATAATAATTTACTATAAATAAATTTGATGCGACATTGCTTGTTAATTAGCAGGTGGCAGCAATTTGCGCAATCTATTTATTTATTTGTATCCATTATTTACACTATTCATTTGTCATTCTTTCGTTCATTCATTATTTCATTCATTTTTTTCATTTTTTTTCATTTATTCTTTTCCATTCATTCATTCATTATTCATTCATTCAATTCAACCATTCTATCATTTATTTATTTGTTCATCCATTCGTTCATTCAATTCATTCTTTATTCTTTTATAATAAAGATTCGTTTTTCAAATTTTATTCTGTTTTTATAGTTACGCAAAGGACCTTTCTATTTATATTTTATCTTACAAGCTTTCGGCACCCCATCTTTCTATCATCTTTGCACGAGGGACTGTTCATGTTGCGCAATTCTAACGAACTTTCAGTTAACGATTTTATGCAAACTGAAGATGAACTGAAAGTTCGTTGAAGATACAAAAAGTTTTGTCCTTCATTCCCTGATTTGATGCAGTTTGGGTATCCAATATGGTCCCCGTTAAATTTTCCTCTCGGATATATAATAAATCCTTTACGTAAAGGATTTAATATATCCGAGCTTTCGGGCCCATGGCCCAATCAGGGAATCTTTACTTTTATAACATGGCATTCCCCTACGTACGAAACGGATATATTAAATCCTTTACGTAGAAGAAATGAATCTTTATTATAACATGGCACCTACGTACAACGACATATTGAATTATAATAATAATAATAATAATTTAATAACTTATAATTGTAGCGCATATTCCATGGCGAAATGATCAAAATTGGCTTTGAATCAAAATAAATCAAACCTTGTATTAAGCGGTCACCGTCGGGGAATGGCCTACTGACCGCTTAATACAGGTTGACCGCTTAATAGAGGTTTTTAGAAAATACACAAAATAAGCCATACTATATGGCTATAAACATATTATTTCAGCCCAATATGTTATTTATGACAAATCCAACACCATACGTACATCAAGGAACAGTAACAACAACCGAATATGCCTAACAAAATGCAGGCCCCGTACGTAGGCTTCGTCCATGTAAACTTCTGTGAACACAAATATGTTGTCTACATGTCGTTGGGCTGAACGGGGAAGAACTCCGTTATATGCTCTTCATATGTCCATAAAGGGGAAACATAGGCGGAGGATATGGACTAGAGGTTCCTTGTCAATATCTGGCTGGAGGACAAGTTCATAAAAGAAAACTTTGCAGTGCAAGAAAATAGGGCCGCACATAGTTAGGAGATTTGCTGAAATCATAGTTTTAACTATGCTGAAATGAATGCATTTGCTGAGTGACATCTGAATTGCATTCAGTTTACTATAATTTAAAACGAGCTGTGAAAAGAAATTGCGGGTAGTGTTATGTTTCGTGTTTACGAGGTGACCGTTTACAGTGAGGACACACTAACCGGGACCACTTAAGCAAAACTGACCAATCAGATTACACCTGAAAACAATCACATTCCAACAAAAGTCATCTGCGCCAATCAGCATTATAACTATAATGCTGATTGACCCAGACAACTTTTGTTGGAATGTGATTATTTTCAGGTGTAATCTGATTGGTCAGTTTTGCTCAAGTGGTCCCGGTTAGTGTGTCCTCACTGTAACACAGGTCAGAGACAATAAAAATGCCTCATTGGGGCCTTTAAAGGGTGACCGTGCCCGCTTAATACAGGTGACCGCTTATTAGAGGTCACATTTACAGTAAATATGAGGAGAAAATTTCAGGACTTTTATAACTGACCGCTTAATAGAGGGTGACCGCTTAATACAGGTCCGCTTAATACAGGTTTGACTGTAGTATTTTAATAATAATAATAGTATTTTAATAATAATAATAGTATTTTAATAATAATAATAGTATTTTCCATTCATTCCCTGATGATGGGCCAGAGGCCCGAAAGCTTGGATAATAAAAATCCATTTATGTGGAAGAAGCATCTTTTACAGTGAAATAATGATACCCACATACAACGACACTCTTAATTTAGTATAATAATTATCGTGTAAAGTAAAATAATGTATTTTTGTTGTGCAGGAAACTTGCCAGAACTTTTCAACCCAAGAGAAAAGAGGAAGAAGATCAAAAGTGAGTTTTGAGCATAGAATTATTGTACAATCTGTAAAATATAGCATGTATTTTACAATAACAGAGCGAAATCTCGCAATCTGATTGGCTCTGAGCCGTTGTCAATAAGAGTACTACAGTACAGACACACTTTATGATGGATTGCTCACGCACGGAGCCAACGCACGCTTGAAACAGTTTTTCTATCAAGTGCTTTCCTTGTTTTTGGATGTTTTTTGACTTTGTTATTGTAAAAAAAACAAATGCCATCTTCAATTTGTTAAATTTCATTGTGTCATTGATAAAATAATCTGTGTATTATTGTTCAATACGTTTTAAAATTCTATTTAAGGTATACATTCCATAAGGCTTTCATTGGTGTTGTCAAGGAAACAGATGATCTAGCTGGACAACATGAATTGATATCTGAAAATTTGAATGGAAAAGTTTACAAACAGTTACAACAAACACATGCAGAACTCAAGAATGAGAGACGAAAGGTACAACTTACATTGTACATGTATTCTAATATAACTTACACAATAAAATACTTTAAGGGTTAGAGAATGATATGAGTGCTTTACCGGCAAATACATGAAGGCGCTGGTTGTAGAATTAATGAGAATTCAAATACTGCATGAGGAGATCTACACTTTAGCCAAGAATCGGTTAAATAGCAGCTGAGATATGGCCAGTTTCAAGAATAAATAATTTTCCTTGTCATTAAATCACTGTATTTTCGGCTTGGTTCTTAAATGTTAGGAACCAAGCCGAAAACACAGTGATTTGACAAGGAAAGTTATATATTCAACCGGCCATATCTCAGCTGCTATATATTTAACCGATTCCCATGAAATGTGGCATGTACATTACATGTACACTTCTTTCTTGATGTTCTAATGAAATTGGGAACCAAAAGAACGATGCAGCGAAAATTAATTTTATGACGTCATCACTTTAGTACTCGATATGCAGTCACAATAATACAATATATTTTTCAATTTCAATCAAAAAGAGC
The DNA here is from genome assembly GCA_033675265.1 of Actinostola sp. cb2023. Taxonomy (NCBI): domain Eukaryota; kingdom Metazoa; phylum Cnidaria; class Anthozoa; order Actiniaria; family Actinostolidae; genus Actinostola; species Actinostola sp. cb2023. The sequence goes on from JAUJYZ010000885.1 coordinate 387,108, forward strand.
AAGATACAACTGTAAAATCAAACGTGTGCTTATATAACGTCACTGACATGTGCACAATGCCCCCTAAAAGATCCCACATTTGAAGAACACTCAAGGATTCTAGGACCACATTTGAGTCGTCCCAAACAGGAAGGTCAATATAATTTAATGTGACACTACTACATGTACAAGTACTACATGTATCTTTATATAAAGAGTTCATACATGTATATTCTTTTCATAAAGAATACTAATGAGAGTGCATTAATTACCATGAACGTGATAGATTTGATGAATATGACAAATTTTTAAAGTAATAATAATTAATGAGTTGTTGAAGTCATTTTAAAATATTTACTTTGTCTTCTCTTTGCCAGCACCTAGCAGAAGCAAAGAAAGTTCAAGATGCATTGGAACAGTCTGTGCGAGCCCTTGAAGCTGTATGTCACATTTATGTAGTATTTTTAAATGAAATAGTTAAATTTAATGAATAGAACAGTAATGTCAGTAATATGTTTACCTATTAATTCAGGTCAAAAAGGCCTATGAAAGAGCAAGTGGTGAAGCAGAACAAGGCTTTGGTGTTTTCAAAAAGCAGACCAGGATATGAGCAAGACAAAACTAGAAGTTGAAAAGGTGATTTCAAATGCTGCATTATTTCATTTGCTGTTCTTCAGTTTATAAGTCAATTTCAGCACATTTTGAGCCTCATGATACATGTATGTAGCAACTTTATTTAAATAGAAGATGACTCTCTGTATGTGCTTCTATACAAAAATAATGCACACTGAGGTCTTGAAAGCATGTTAGTGGATGCACGAGCAGAACGCGAGTGCATTCGGCAGCTTTCAAGACCTCAGAAGTGCATTTTTTGTGTACATTGTATAGAAACACAGAGTCGAGTCATCTTCTATTCGCTTTATAACATAAATCTAGTTTTAAGCAGGCTTTCTGCTTTGTTTTCGCTGCTCCATGCTTCTATAACATAATAATGCACGCTCAGCAACTAATCAAATCTCGCATTCTTGGGAGGTACACATAGTTTATATTATACATACAGTGTACTGTATTGCTCCTGCATCGAGACAACTGTGAGACTGACATGTACAGGTACTCATGACTCTGTTAGATGAACCATCTCAATTATATTACAGTGCAAAGCAACATCAATGGAGAAAGGACAGGCAGCTGAAAAGGCAAAGGATGAATATCGAATTCAGTTGGACAAAACCAATAACAAACAGACTCTTCATTATTCTACTGAAATGCCTGCTGTTTTCAATGTAAGTATGCGTTATGCTACATGTACAGTATGTACAATAATTGTGTTTTGAAGGCCAGGTGCACCTGTGTCAAACTGTGTATCCTGCAGATCTTACAAGAAGTTGAGTAGAGTCATTGAACTCTCTTTTGCCAAACACCCATCTAAAACAGATATATAGCTCTCTAAGACATTTGTCTATAAAGTACTTCTCTCTCTAAGACTGACACCACACTACATGTCACTAAGCCAAACAGCAAATGTTCCAAGGGTGTCTGGCATGTAGAGAGTTCACTGCACATGTGAATGCCTACAACCATCGCGGTGGGGAAAAAAAAGACCCGAAATCGGCCAAACAATTTTTCAACATACAATTTTAATCCAATCAGACTGAAACTTGGCAACATGATAGTACATGACATGATTGATGGTTCTATGGTTTTTGATTTGCAGGATTTTGGCGGGAAAATGACGTCAAGAAAATGTCAACAAATTTTGAAATTCAGACATACACTAATTTGATCACTACATTCGAAAAAACATCTTAAATTAGAGATATAACTGAAACAATATCTCAGATATCGTTATTCAATCCAAATATCTGATTTTTTGAAATTTGAAATTGCCGCCATTTTGTGCTATTTTTAGTAACAAAATGGCGGATTTTCAAATTTCAAAAAATCATATCTTTGGATTGAATAACGATATCTGAGATATTGTTTCAGTTATATCTCTAATTTAAGATGTTCTTTCGAAGGTAGTGATCAAATTAGTGTATATCTGAATTTCAAAATTTGTTGGCATTTTCTTGACGTCATTTTCCCGCCAAAATTATGCAAATCAAAAAATCCAAAACCATAGAACCATCAATCATGTCATGTACTATCATGTTGCCAAGTTTCAGTTTGATTGGATTAAAACTGAATGTCGAAAAATTGTTTAGCCGATTTCGGGTCTTTTTTTTCCCCACCGTGCATCTACATGTAATTCTATAGGATCAATATTTTCATTGATGAATGAATGAATAAACCTTTATTTAAACAGAGTTGTCCTTTCAGTGTATATAATACACTGTTATCAATAGGAGCCCTAATCAATAGTTATAAATAACAATAATAATAATGTATAATTAATATGAAGAGCTACATGTGTACATGTATGTGAAGTAATGATTTTTTTTAATCTTGAATGTATGCAGGAGCTGCAGTCAATGGAAGAGAAAAGGATTGCTAAAATAGGTTCATTGCTGACAGAGTACTCGGATATTCATTCCAATGTGATGCCTATCATACAAACTTGTCTAAATAACATGAAGTCAAATGCTGCTTCTGTGGATGGTTCAAAGGTAATTCATCTTCTCTCTTGCTTTCATGACAGTACCTTTTACATAATATGTGTTGTAAGGTCTCATGTGTTCTCAGTATGTTGTTGGGTACATGTACATTTGTATATGTGTATACATTCTGTACATGCATGTACGTATACACAACTTTCATGGTTCGAGACAAATGCCAGTATCACGAAACTTGGGAAGCTCTAGTAATGCAAGTTGTGCCACTATATTATTTGTTCTGCTGACATAAGCCATTTAAGCCTCTGGCTTTGGCCTTAAGCCACATCTACACGGACAAGTTTTCCTTGACAAGGAAAAATGGCCATTTTTTTTTCCATCTACACGAGCAAGTTTTCCTTGACAAGGAAAAATTGGCGATGTTTTTGTCATCTACACGAGCAAGTTTTCCTTGTCAAGGAAAACTTGCTCATGTAGATTCGGCTTTACTTTTGTATTATCTGGACAATTACCAAATATTAAATAAATCAAATCAAATCACTGTACTTGTTTATGGTGCTTGTGCATTTGCACATCTCATGTAGTGTAAATCAGACCTTGGTCAATAAAAACTCATGATACAGTGTTATTGTAGGATTCTGCAACGCTTATTGAACACAACAAAACAGCCCTAACACCACCTGCGGATATAGCATTTGAAGAATATGGTAAAACTGGTGCCACAAATACACCATCTAGTAGTAAAAAGAAAGACAAAGTGAAGAAAAAAACTAAAACATTTGGATTTGGAAAATCGAAAAAGGTAACAATATTCAGTAAAGTAAAAAAAAAAATTGTCCATCAATCCAATTTATTGATCATATTCTTTTTTCATCCTTTTCTTCCCTTCCCTTCCTTTCTTCCCTATCTCAAGCTCCATCATAATTTCCTTCCTTCTTTCTCCCTTCCCTGTTTCATTACTTTCTTCCCTCCTTTCTTAGCTCTTTATTCATTATTTTTCTTGCCTTTTTTCTCTTCTAATTTATCTCTTGCTCCCACCTTTCTTTGTGTCTTCAATTCTGTTGCCCCTCTGCCCAGCTTGTCCCTTTCATTCTTAATCCATTCTTCCTCTTATCCTTTGCATTTGACTGGATGCTGATGGGTTGACAAATCTTTGAATCCACCTAGGTCGAAGGAGATGGTAACGACTTTAACCAACTTCCACCAGGAGAGCAAGTGCGGATTTGTAAGAGAAATATTAAGACATTTGAGCAACAAGTACAACAGCTCAAGTCTGGAAGGTTAGTTTTGTAATAATGGTCAATCATTATTCATCACTAAAGCTTGTTTAATTTCACTGGAAATGCAAGTACAAGTAAATGTACAAATAGTGTTATCTCTATGTTTTTTAGAGTGCAATTTAGAAAAGCATGAAATAGTACTAACTTTAATTAGTAGAACTAGTCGTTGCTACATGCAAGTGGAATGCTGCGAGTAGAGGCTAGGTAGTAAATGCTAGTCTTTGTTAATGTATTATTTATTTGCAAGGAGTTTATTTGTGGATAATTTCATTATTTGAATGTTACTATTTGTGGTGTTCCTGTTGTTTTTTGGGGGGGGGGGGGGGGGGGGGTGAGGGAAATTTTTGTGTGGTAAAATTGTAAAATAACATTGTCAGAACTACTTTTCCCTGTATTAATCTATATTGGACAACAATGAATGGAAATGATCATATTTTTGTTGTATTTTTTATTTATAAAAACAATTTCAGGAACTCAATAAAACTAATGGCTATTGATCGAAAATAGCAAATTGTATTTGAAACAATAACAACTTAACACCCTAATAGGTGATTGTGCCTCAATGGGCTCTACCACAACGGGTAGATCAGTATTTGTCACCCTAATAGGTGAAACGACAATGGACGATTGATTTGCAAAGTCTCCCTCGATAGGCGATTTCATAGGCGATTTCACGGACCAGCAAGCACGATTGAGCAGATAGTTTAGCGACAATGTATCTGCATCTGGAATAAGTTGGTTTTCAAGGGCATTAAGGTGCATCCTGTCTCCTTCTGTTAATATTTCATCGATTGTTCGACTCCTCCAGTGTGGCAATTGGCACGTGAGCTGAAAGACTCATAAAAGCACATTGTCTTCCCCTCGAAATTTCACTAAATCGTTCGTCACCCTGATGACTGCTTCCAGCAACGAATAAAGATGCGAAAGACATTGTTGTTAACATAGAAAAGAACACTTACCTTGCTATAAATGTAGAAACGAACCAGTCGAAGCACGATGTGGATTTCGCAATATAAACCACGAGGTCATGAGCAGTGACGTCATAAGTCGAAGCATGATGTGGATTTCGCATATAAACCACGAGGTCATGACCATTGACGTCATACTCAGAAATCATCTTGATCGATTCCTCAAATCTCGAATCAAGCTGGATAATAAAGAGCCCAGTGACCACGCGTCCACACACAACACAGGAAGCCCATGTCCGGAATAGTTTCGCTGCTCGCTTCGCTCGCAGCAATTACACAGGTGATTATAGAAAATCAAGCGCGCTGATTGGTTGAGAACTTCGGACTATTTCTTGATAGTTACCTACAGCATTTTGACAAAATGGCTGCCAGCTTTTGAAATATGAAATAAAATTTATTTTCTTTAAAATGCTTATTTATTTTTATAATATTCATTAATAATTCATTAGGCAGCTGTCCAATCTGTGCTCAGCATTCTGGTCACGTGGCTACCTTGTAACTCCCATACAATTTCCAAGAAACTAAAAGCACGGGGAGGGTTTGAATAGTTGGCAGGGAATAGGTGGGGTTGATTAATTACTGCAATTGTTCATAAGTATGATACAGAATAGTAATCAAGCTTATTAGTATTCTGTATCTGATACAGAATACTAATAGACCTTATTAGTATTCTGTATCAGATACAGAATACTAATAAGCTCTATAAGTATTCTGTATCGATCAATTCATTATATGAGAGGAACAATACATTATCCTAAAAGCTAATTAAGAAAAATCAGTACACGTTAGATTTTGTCCCGCCGTTTCTTTAATGTAACTCTCTTCCTCTATTACTTACTAATGATACAATCATTGGATTTCTAGCTTTGTGCGGCAATTCTTTCACAATCTCAAATAAATTATAACAAACTTTGAAAGACACGAGATTACTTCAAATTAAGGACTTCGCACAGTTCTCGCTAAATATTGCGTTACTTGCTACATTATTATTTTCAAGAACCTCGAATTAGAAGATGGTAAAGTAATGTTATTCGAACTAGAACTTCATACGGAATTTATGTGTCAAAAGAAAGTCAATAGACTCTTTCCTTATAATGATATATATCTTGAAGTTGCAGTCAAGACTCTTTCCTTGCTACCTTGTTTTTACGAGACATCTGCCAGACTTCAGAAATCTTTACACTCCACTTCGGTGCTAGTTTGGGCACATTCCCTCAACAACTGACTCTCTTGTGATACACTTTTGGCAGTTTACGAAATTTGTCAGCCATCGTCTCAAACTGATGCCCGTCTTCGCTCTATGACCTTCCTGTGAGAACTGTTCTTGATTTGATTGAAAAGAATCAAAACTCCGTTTGCATTCACAATTAAAGCGCCCTTTGAAAACCAAACAAAAGTGTAAAATGTATTCTAAATGAAAAAGCAGGCATATTACATATTTGCCGTATTTGTTCTTTGTTATGTCTTAATGAGCTATCAACTCTATTCAAAAACTACCAAGTATGAAAAGGAATAAAACATTTATTAAACAATCGATATCTTAATATAATACGAAACTGCCTTCATTGTTTAGTGCGGTCAAGCAATCGGAATGAGAATTGAATGCTAAAAGAACAGTTATTTAATTATTATATTCTTTTCATCTCAATCAGATATTGACTACAATTCTGGTTCAAACAATGATTAAACAATATCATAAGTAATTTACAATATTCGTGACAATGTTGTATCTTATTTACAATCTCTCGCCTTCGGCTCGAGATTGTAAATAAGATACAACATTGCCACTCATATTGTAAATAATACTTATTTTTTCAAATAATCACCTGTGTAATTCTACTAAAACAATTAGTCACCTCAGGCTCAGTGAATAGCAGTGAATATTCACCTCGCCTTTGGTGACTAATTGTTAAATAGTACTAAATAGTGCTATTTCTATTGTTTTCTATTGTTTCATTAGTGCTATTTAGTACTAAATAGTTATTTAGTTTTCAAGCTTTTCTAAATTGCACTCTATGTTTCACTAGTGCTATTTAGTACTAATTAGTTAGTACTGTTTCACGGATATATTGTTTGTACTATTTAGTGCTTTGCATGGTTTTAGTGTTTGTACTCTAATCGATAATAATATTATTGATCATTCAGAGTAGGTATGGAAAAGATGGCATTAGTTTATCAACAAAACCCTTCACTTGGAGATCCAGCTTTAACAGAGGAAGAACTGGTTGCAAATGGTAAGGAATTGGATAGGTGCGGTATGGAATTATTCAAGTACCAGTCCTATTTAGCTACTATAGAAAACACAGCAGCTCCATTACAGCCGCCAAGCTATTCAAAGTCCTCAAATGCACAGCCCCCTCCAGCCCCATCTGATAATGTTCCCCCAGCACCTCCTCCAGCACCCAGTCTTTTGGTCCCACCAGTGGAGGAACCCGAGGAGGATGGCGAGTTTGACGAGGAACGATGTAAAGTACTCTACGACTTTGAAGGTATGCTGAATACTGAACAGTTTATAATGCACTGCTATCAGTGCGCGCCAGCGATATTTCAGAGTTCTGGTGGTTTTCTGTAGGCAGTTACATGTATCTGCAAAAATAAGCCTGCTGGCATAGGTCAGCGGATAGGTTGTTATCCAGGGGCAGATCCAAGGGGGGGGGGGCATAGGGGCCCCCCCCCCCCCCCCCCCCTCTTTGAGTTGGGCCCAATACATATTCGCCCACGTTTCCCCACCATTTGATGCCCAGATAGGATGGAAATTGAATTTTCGAGCTTCTAGATTTCAAAATTTTCTGGGGGGGCATGCCCCCACACCCCCCTAGAATAAGGGGCCTTACGGCCCCTTAGTGGTGCACCCCCCTTTCAAAATCTCTAGATCCGCCCCTGTTATTTGTAGGTTACTGCAGTGCTGTCATTTTCATTCATTTGTTGTTGTTGGATTGCTTACATCTTTGTATTATGAGTCAATCCACATAGACATGTATAATAAAACAATTATTGAACTCGGTTTTGATGATATCCGGAATTATCAATGTCTCGGCAAATGTTACACTTACCTCTACATTGTTACACTTACCTTTACATTGTTACACTTACCTCTACATTGTTACACTTACCTCTACATTGTTACACTTACCTCTACATTGTTACACTTACCTCTACATTGTTACACTTACCTCTACATTGTTACACTTACCTCTACATTGTTACACTTACCTCTACATTGTTACACTTACCTCTAATTCCGGATATCATCAAAACGTCATCCAATAATTGTTTATTCTTGTACAAACCTTTTTCAATATCCTTAAGTTTGAAATGCTGGGGTACATTGTGTAGATCCAGGAGCAGTGGCTGCTGCCACACATTGCGAACTGGAAACGAAGCCAAATCGCAGATTGACACGTAAATGATTTCCTGAAAGAACCTATTGTTACTTGCCTCATTCTTCAACTGAAGAGTTCCGATACAACTACAGTTGTCAACGAATTTTGACTTCAGTTCCGACCCAGTGGCGACTGAGTTGCGACTCAGTTCCGATCCAGTTGCGACGGAGTTGCGACTCAGTTCCGACCCAGTGGCGACTCAGTTCTGACCCAATCACGACTGAGTTGCGACTCAGTTCCGATCCAGTTGCGACGGAGTTGCGACTCAGTTCCGACCCAGTGGCGACTCAGTTCTGACCCAATCACGACTGAGTTGCGACTCAGTTCCGATCCAGTTGCGACGGAGTTGCGACTCAGTTCCGACCCAGTGGCGACTCAGTTCTGACCCAATCACGACTGAGTTGCGACTCAGTTCCGATCCAGTTGCGACGGAGTTGCGACTCAGTTCCGACCCAGTGGCGACTCAGTTCTGACCCAATCACGACTGAGTTGCGACTCAGTTCCGACCCAGTTGCGACGGAGTTCCAGCACAGTTCATTCAGCGGCATGGTATTTTGTAATTGTTCCTCTTTACTCTCAACAACTTGGTTTGTTCGTTGCAGGTACTAATGATGGAGAGCTGCCCGTACACGAGGGCGATGAACTGGTCGTAACAGAGGTAGACACTGATGGTAGTGGATGGACTAAAGTGATGGGTAGCAATGAAAGTGAAGGATATGTACCCACAGCGTATGTCTTAATGCTTGATTAAACAGAGTATAACACTGGTCAGCAGTTTGTTCATCGTTATACTTGGACCAAATCGATGAAAGCGAACCGAACCAAGCGATTCTTCTTTTTAAAATTTAAAGATATATAAATTTAAAATATTTTTGATTCATTGATACAATGTAATGTTCCAAAGACGTCGCCTGTTGAGGTCGATGGAAGCGTTGGAGATTGTTTATGGATAAGAATGATGGCTGACTTTGGACCGACCGTTTGTAAAGTTAAAGCTCCAAAAAAAAAACGTTATTGCTGACAGATACATCTAAATAATAAGCACCTAATTGCTACTCCGTCCGTAGTACTTTATAACTCTACTTGTTGCTCAAGGTACAATACATGGCGCAATATAGCGCGCAATAAGCCAGTTCACGCTGTCGTCCGCCATTTTGAATTGGGACAAATTTATAGAAATGTGGACCACTTTGTCTTGCCGTTACTCCGCTCGATTTTGTTGGATTTTCAAAAATTAAACTTCGATAATCAGCAGGCATGCATATCAGTTGTTGGAGTGAAAATAGGACCTAAGTAGGTGTTTTAACTACCTTTTTCGAGTCAATCTTCTTTTCACTTTATAGCCTTCCAATACCCATCATATTATAGGACATAAAAAAACAAAGAAAACATATTTTCTAAAATGGTAAGTTTTTAAAAATCCAACGAAATCGAGCGGAGTTACGACAAATCAAAGTGATCCAGATTTCTATAAATTTTGTTGCGTTTGTCCCAATTCAAAATGGCGGACGACAGCGTGAACTGGCTTATTTTGCTTGTAGTATAGTGACCACCTTTGCAGTTTTTTCGAAAAATGCTGTAATACTACACGACCTTACCTCAGTAATATCACATGCAACAATTCAATGCAGAGATGTAACAAACTACATAAGGTACAGACACACCGTGAAACATTGCGCACAATATTGCTGTGAATACGATTTCAGCGTATGTTCACCTATACAACTGTTGTAACCAAGCTTATTGAAGTACAATGCAAGATTGCATGCAACAAATTGTAGAGGTAGACAAACTAAAATCGTGCGATTGCCGGCAATATTGCCGTGCTATGTTGAACAGTGCATGCATTGCTTGCATTATTGCGCACGTTTCACCATGCGTATATACCTGCAAGTCTTTACCAGCAAGACGAGTATCTACAGGTTGTGTAACAAAACAATGCCCGTTATTATTTTACTAATTTTACTCATAAAATAATGTTGCTGAAGTATTAAATGTTTTAAATGCTTATAGATGAAGTGTTTTTAATCCTCCAATGATGACGTCACTGGGACGCATTTCAAAGCAGTGACGTCATTGTTGTAAATGAATCGTATTTTACAAGTTGGTAATTAACATTCCCAACCAATTTATTTGAACGAAATAATAACAGAAATGCATATTGAGTTAATTAGTTTAATGTAGTTTCGATGTTTACAAGTAATAAATAAGTAATAAATGGTTTCAATACTTTATCGACTGCATTTGTTTATTTGTGTGTAGGCGACAGGATAGTAATATTATCGACATACATGCACGCTTCAGCGTTTTTTTTAGGTTAACTACCAATTTACACGATGAGAGAGAAAAGAAAAACATCACAAAATGAATAAACAAGAAAATAATCAAGTAGTAACCCAAAAGGGTGGGGCGCGAAAGGGACGTGAGTACCCAGGCACCCCCCGCAAGGATTTTTTAAGCGATTAAAAAAACCCAGAGAGTACTAAAGTGTGACGTCACGAAACAATTATTTTGATTTCATACATTTTTGATTTCCAATTCAGATAGAAGTTCACGCACCAATATTTATGACAATCGGTTAAATAGCGGTCGAGATATGGCCAGTTATAATTTGAATATATAATTTGCCTTAACAAATCACTGTATTTTCGGCTCGGTTCTTAAAGTGCTCCTAACCCCTTTTACAATTGTATTAAATATTGAATGTACATGAACTGATCAGCTACAGGATTAAGTTTTTTCTTTGTTTGAACCTTGCATTTAGGAGTTATGGAGGTTTGAAATCTGGATATGCAAATCAGATGACGTCACCCCGGGCTTCATTTATTATACAAAAACGCCCTTGTGCAAATTATTAACATTTTTGAACTTGTAAAATATTTTTACAAACTATATAAATGATTTCATATAAAATTTTCCCCCATATCGGGGAAGAGATCTACTGAAAACAATGAAATAAGTTAGGTAAAAAGCCCGGGGTGACGTCATCGAATTAAAATATCGAGATTTCAAACAACTATAACTCCTAAATGCGAAGCTCAAATGAAAAAGCACTTAACCCTATGGCTGATCAGTTCATGAACATTCAATTTTTAATACAATTGTAAAGGGGGTTAGGAGCACTTTAACGTTGGTGTGTAAACTTCTTTCATGATATTATATCAACTCTATTACTAAAGTCTTTAAGTAACGCTCCTGATAAGAACTGTAGCAAGAACAATAGGCCCGCGGCAACGGGAGCCGTTAGTAAAATCCGATGTCGAAGTGATAATTTTAAATCCAAGGACAGTCTTATGAACCGTTAACAATAGAATGTACCAATGAAAAGTCAGCGACAAAGATATGTTGTCGGGGAGCATGCGCAAACAAAATTAAGCTTGCTGAATTGAAGCTAAACGACCATCATCAATCAAATGAACTCCGCGGTCATAGACGTACTACTATCGCTTGTTCTGGTGCAGACGGCTGCATGTAGTTCAGTCCTATTCCGACAAGATATTCGGCATCAGCTATAGGGTTAGCTTTGTTAATCAAACCACGCAACAGCCGTATAGATATCGTCCTATCGAAAGGCATTTTTGTAAATATGTGTGTGAAATAAACTTGAACTTGCATATGATAAAGATAAGAGGAATTAGAAAAGAAAGCTTTGGTAATATGTCTAATTTCACTAGCTGAACTTCAAGCAGTTATGGAGTCGGTATTTTTCTTCTGTTATGGGAGAAAACAAAGTGGACTGACCACTGATCTGAATTTATCAGTTGTGGATCTTCAGTCGTGCACGTTCAATGCCATGAATACAAATTTGTATTCCCATTTTCTTCGATACTGTTTTTACTAAAATCATTTTTTATTATAACTTCAGGCCGTAGATCTGCTATTTTCTGTTTCGCCTGCGTCCATCTGGTTGTTAGTAATTATCTCATTATTTCAATCATTTACATCAGTAGTCTCATGAGCGCCATGTCGATGGCAGACCATACAGTATGGTTACACTCTAGTACATATAAATAAACCTTGGTGACGTGAACTCGCACTCTTGGTTGCTAAGGCCTATGACGTCATGAATCGTCCCCAGTCCTTAGATAAATACGTATACAGACAAACACTTCAGGACATGAATTTTAGAACCTACCTATTCCATATACTGTACAGGACAGCGCGATCAAACTGTCTGCATGTGAATTCAAGATTTCAGCAATATTCAGTTTCCTCGAAGGTTCAAAATATGTTTTGAATATACATGAAACCTAGTGTTTGGACTGTAGTAGGAACAATGGGAGGTTAGAACTGCATGATGTGGTCATGTTCGAAAGCGAGTGTAAGCTTTATAAAATGCTAAAACTTAAATTATAGACGCACAATTGAAACTGAGAGTAACCGAGAAGCAAAAACAAATATTCAATAAATGTAAAATGCGCGCGCTCTTCAAAGCATGGCATTAATTATAGACATTATACTAGTTGGAATTTTGGACATTTCCAAAGAATTTCCAAGCCAGGTTTGAAAATCGGTATCGGAAATTGACAATAGTTTATTTAGTAGCAGAATTACAATAAAAATATAATGTAATTCAATTTGGTGAGCTCAATTTGTAGCTGTTGTACGCGCAATGAGCGCAGGTCTTTGTCGTTTTCTAATCTTACCTGCTAAAAACCATAGAAACTCAGTTATGTTTATATATATATTTTATATACTGAATGGATGACAACCTGGCGTGCAAGTGTCGAAACGGATTTGGAAATACCTGCTATCTGACTAGTGACAGTTCACGCTAAACCGACAACTGGCCGAATTTGCACTGCATACTACATTTTATTTTTGTTTTCAGACGTCGTAGTTTTTAAAACAGTATTATCTCAAACGATGGTTATCTCTACTGTGGCTATACTCACACTTGGACTGCAACTCCATTCCTGTTTTGCAAGCCCATATTGAAGAAAAGTTAAACTTTATGCTGTTTTAAAAGTCTTAGTTGAATTCAGATGCTACTCCATAAAACTCGGCGTAGAAAAGATAACAGCGGGTAGTGTTAACAAGTAATAGCTAGCTCGCTGCTTTAGAAATGCTGTTCAAATATAGCTAACGTCAGTTCACAGAGTGCTCTCCATCGATCCCCCTTCCATTGGATTTTCCTCGAAGTGTTTTTCTTCGGTCTGTTTTCCTTCTTCGATTTGTTTTTCTTCATCACTCTGTTTTTCATCAGTTTGTTTTTCTTCACTCTGCTGTCCTGCGTTCTGCTGCGGTTTGCTTTGCTTTTCCTCGGTGAGTTTTACTTGACTCGCCGTGTTTGCGACATCCTCAGTCGGCATTTTCCTTGTTTCGTAAGGATTTGCATATAAGAACTCCAAACCCAGTAAATAAGCCAACCCAAAGTAGGAAGCGTATATGAGTATATTCACCAACCCTGTCAGATCTACATTAACCAGTGGTAAAATCATCTCGATGACTTTCCAGTAACGTCAAAGCGCTCTAGCAAGGACGAGCTAGCGGTTATAATACACAAATGTGTTTACGCGACAAAGGCAGTGCATCTAGTTAACTAAGTAGTATTGCATGGAATATTAATTGACTGGTGGCATGATATTTGCATCTCATCGCAAAGGATTCTGGGCCGTATTGGTGTTGTGCGCCCGCGATCTGTCCTGAAATGAAGTTGATTTGTTATTTATGCATGTGTTATTTATTGACAGTTTGAAAGAAAAACTACAATAATACAGTACTCCACTGACCTGCAAATAGCTCTAACTAAGTTTCCTGGCTCTACGTAGGTAATTAGTGAAAACAGTATCGCGGGGATAAATGTTCGCATTGGAAATTCCCGAGCAACAGGCGAGCAACAAGTACTTAAACAAATGTCTCATCTTTCTCCACTTCTAGTTTTATTTCATTCCCGTTTTTCTTTCCGCCGAGATAATATATAAAATAAATAAATAATAAGTTACTTCGCTGGTGACCTGATTGTAGCAGTCCTCTCCCTCCCCCACGGGAACATTCTTGAGGGGAGGGGTTAAATATTACAATGTAACACGGCTCTCATAGTCTCCCTCGCATCCGTCATTAGTTCCGCCACGCAACGCTCTCGGAACTAAAGACGGATGCGAGGGAGACTACGGCTCTGATCTCAGGAAGAGCATTTTTTAATGATGTAGACACCGTGTGTAAATAAAGTTTTATTATTATTATTATTATTATTATTATTATTATTATGCTTGATGGCAGGCGTTTTTACTAGTTCCGTCACGCAAGGGAAAATAGGTCACGTGACTTCACATTTTAGCTTTTATCCTAACTGAACACGAATGATTTGGCCAAGCGGTTAGGGTAGATTTGTAAAGAACACATTAAGACAACACTAATACTGCAAAAACATCCTTTTGTCCCCATTGGCCCATTTTGAAAAAGGCGATTTATGACGTAACGTGTCACGTGATCCCATATCACACTATTTACCAACAAAATATTAATTTCGACGAAATATGTCATATGGCATAAAATCGTTTCATTTGTTTATATTTCAAGTGTACAGCCGAATTTCAAGTGTACAGCCCGGCGACATGTCTGGCCTAAGTGGCCTGAGGTGACGTGCGCGGGTGGCATTCCGCTTCTAAACTACGTCGGAATAAGTCCCAACATGCCACGTACTGCGATACGTGTGACGATCGACGGAATGATACTTCTTCTTGATTCACCATTAAAAACAAGGTATAACTAACCCAGCCTCTATACTTGTTATTTTACCAGCTGAAAGCTGGTGCAATTGGAAGTGAAATGAAGACTTTGACGTCACTGAAATGACATATCATCCTCTCCGATCCCGTTGATCCCGTTATGCTTTCATATTTGACGAAAGATTAGCTTCAAGGATTTCCCGTGCATATTATATTACACCAAGAGGTCTTTATGCGGGTATCTTGACTACACAAACGTAACTGCTAGCTCTCGTCAGTTTAAAAAGTGTTCTCAGTTTAGTAACAGGTTTCTGGTGGTGTTTGTTCAGGTACGTGGCGGATACGAACGGCTGAGTAAAGGTACGTAATACTGATATCATTGTGATTATTCATATATCGGTGTACTCGCTAAGGTTCAGTTGCAAATTCACTTTCAGAATACAACAAAACTTCTTCAAAGTCCAAATGTCTTTCAAGGTTTTGGTTATTTTGAATGTAGTAGTCTGGTCGTGTTGGGCTTCGTCTCCTAAATCGGTCAGCTTCTCGAGTGAGTATAAAACCTGTTATTTTTTAGTTAAAAATGTGTGCAATTGTCTTTCACTCATATGCAGTAAGTACTGACCTTCAATTTCGTGCAAAAAAGAATAAAAATGAGAGAATCGAAAATTAATAGAAGTAAAAAGCCAATTACGATCTTGGGAGTCGAAATGTCGTATTCTCTCGCTGTACGTCCCACTGTTTAAATGCAGTCTACATGACGGCCATGATCAGTAGCATAATCCCCCACGAGTAGATTAAGCTTGGAAGAAGTTTGTAGCATTACAGTAAAAGGCCGCATATAACAGAACCTGTATTTTTCAAGTTAGCCTAAAAAGGTTCTTATATAATTGGTGCTTACTGGGAAATTAGACTATTTAGGTTCTTAAACAGGTTCTTATTTTCTTAAGAAATGGGGTAGACTCCTGAAAAGATCTGAAATGACATTGCAAGGGATCCGACTCATTTTCATTGCCTGGTAGAACTTTTTTATTTCATCAGATTTTAATTCCTAAGTAGTAAATTATAAAATAAGAACCTTTTCGAATTTTAGGCTAAAATAGGTTCTTATGTAAAGGGGGTCTAAATGGGCAATCTTAGCCTAACAGGTTCTGTAACGTGGTTGAGATCAGTTGGATTTCTTTGCGCTCGCCCCACTGACTCCTTATATACCGGCGCTTGCGCGCCCGCTCGTCTGGTCAAATGCAAAACTCAGTTTTGATCAGTTTGATATAAAAAAGGTTTAGATATACGTGGCAAAAAGATGTATTCTTTCGTGTTTTAGAATCTGATATCTCCCGTAGACATTCATGGTTTGGAATGTGGAACATGCGTGGCACTTTTTCACTGTAAGCGTTGATTGATCGAGATGAGTGTACCTACTTACCTAAGGGAAGCTACGTCCGGTTCTACTTCCGTCAACGCGAAGTAGTATTTGCCAGTGCCTTGGTACCTGGTTTACTGCGATTCTCAGTATTATGCGAACTCAGACATTCAAGCAGTCGGCTGGAACTTGGTTTTTCGCTGCCGTCAATCAACATAAAAAATCAGTAAACTTAAAAATATAAGTCAGAAGACCCACCAAATGGAAACCAAATATGATTTTGAGCTAAATTATGGATTCATTTGGTCGAAGAATGTAGTTAGTTTTGAATTAGTTTGAGTTTTGAATTTGATTGACGGGTAGCGAAAAACCAAGTTCCAGCCGACTGTTTGAATGTCTGAGTTCGCATAATACTGAGAACCACAGTAATAGGTGTAACAAATAGTAGAGCATTGGTGGTCGACGGTACTTGCTGGGTTTCGCCCCGAGTTTTCGTCAGGTGAGGTCAGTCATTCAAGCCGCCAGCGCCGGCTTTGACCCTGAGATAACCGTAGCGACCACCAGCCCTCGAACGACGTGGTGGTATTTCCGTTATATATACATGAACTCTAATATACATAAACGGTGGCCTGATCCAAGCAGCGCTAAGCCAACCAGTTATGACTACTATCATAAACGGAAACACAAATCTGCTTGACCCTCTTGATGGCCTTAGACTACACACCGTCAAATGGCCCGGCTTTAATTTCCGTATTTATAGAGCTCCTGCCCCAATCTAGTCCCCAGAGCCCACGTTCCTCTGGGGACGATATTGCTCCTACCCTCGCTTAGTTTCCTATGCACCCGTTCTTAGTTTCGGGATCCCTGTGCTCTGAGTGCTCCCCCTCAGACTCACTCGATTGGCCGGGGTAATTAAGTAACTGATTCCTGTCCCTGTCTAGAGGTTGCTTTGATTATGCAGGTGGTTTTGCCGCAGAATGGGCGAAAATCAACTGGACACAAAGACTACTCAATAAATTCACTATTTCATAATAAAGATATGTTTCTTCTACGTAAAGGATTTAATATATCCGAGCTTTCATATTCACTATGGTTTATCCTAAACCTCGCACGCGCATGCTCAGTGTACTACCTTACAGTGCAGATGGCAAGCACATTCACTGACACGTACGTGAAACTTCATCGGGTGAAGAAACCGGCGGATATAGTTTGTATAAAGCCAGTCGACCCGGAAACACAAACAGAAACCATACTGTGAGCTGTGTTTACGCACAACTGTTTCCAGTTGTATAGCACACACATATACACATATTTCGAAAAACGTTGTCGGTGAACTTGACCGTCAAGCCTACGCGACCAGACCGAAAGGAAGCATGGGTATGTCAACATATTTCAATTCTGACATGGCCAAGTTAAGTTCTGCGTTGTACTCTCGCTTGATGGTTATAAAAGCACAAATAGACATTCCGATGTTGCTCAACGTGATCATAAACATCAAAATGTGCCATCTACCCATGCTCCCTTTCGGTCTAGTCACGTACGCTTGAGTTAAGTTCACTCATAACAACATTTTGTGAAATAGGTGTATATATAGGACAAAGGTCGGTAGGATGTCTTGGCAAAGTTTGATCATTTCGTCTTCACATTTAAAGCTTGTATAAACAGGAAACAGGAACTGCGCTTAGTGAGTAACTAATTAGTGCCGCTTGCGGTTTGTGGTTTGTAAAAACGCCCATACGACAATGCTCGTCAGACCAGTATTTATGACCCCTGAAAGGTACCTGAGTCTCTTCTAAGTGGGCGTGGCATGAAATAATTTTCACCGCTAAGAGGTATCAAGTCTTAAAATTCCTTTGCATTTTGAAGCTTCGCAAAAACAAAAGGGGGTCGAAATGTAATTAAATTCTGCAACTGTCATTATTTTATTTGCTGACAGACACCCTAAAAGGTACCGACTTGGTGTCTTGGTGGTCCTTTTAAATCTGAGACCTCCTAAGCGGTACCAAAAATAAATAGCGGATTTGAAACCCTAAAAGCGAGTACGACGAGCATCCCCGTCACCTCATGTATTGGAGTCCACCCCCCCTCCCAGGGCGCGAAAACTCTCCAGCAGCACCTAGTGCGAGGATCAGTAACTGTGAAAATATATCTAAATCTAAATATAGCATACTCTCCCTTCCCTCCCTCAGCACTGAAATGCCAGAAATACAAAGCCCCCTTGAATGGTAAGATGACGTGTGCCCAAGCTACTGGTTCCAAGGACGTGATTTGTTCTATGTCATGTGACAAGGACTATGACGTCCAGTTTCTGGCAGCAGCAAATTACATTTGTCGCGATGATGGCAAGTGGAGCGCCACGCCCACTAGTATTGGGTTACCTTGGCCTGATTGCATTGTGTATGGGTAGGTTACATTAGCACCATTTATAATTATAAACTATACTACTTTTGTTTCCTTAATTCACCATCTGTACGTATACTTTATAGTAAGAAATGAGTGTGTGCGTGCGAAGAGAGTCATGTATCCTGTACATTTATAATTATAGACTACTACTATTGTTTCCTTAATTCACCATCTGTACGTATACTTTATATAGTAAGAAGTGAGTGTGTGCGTGCGAAGAGAATCATGTATCCTGTACATTTATTGACGACAGTGATTTTTTTTATTACCATGAATTATAAAAAAGCGATTATATTTTTAGTTAGCCTGCGTAGCGGCGCAACGGGAGTCCAGTTGACTCAATCCCCCCCCCCCCCCCCCCCCCCCCCCCCCCCACCCTTCCTCCTCCCTCCCTTGTCCCGTTGCGCCGCTACGCAGGCTAAAATAAAGTTGGCAACAGCTAATTAAAATGCCCTATACAAGGTATAGTGTTTTATGGCGTGCAAACGGTAAATTGTACGAGTCGCCATGTACATGCTCTTCGGCGCGGGCTCGGATGAAACATCGCCCCACCATCCGAGCCCGCACCGAAGAACACCGCTGGATTCTCGAGCATGTCAGCAGTACTGCTACAAAATGACTTGATATTTTATTCAAGTTTATTTCTGCACCAATTAGCATCGATAGCTAGCAGCTCTATTTGTCACCCATATATGTACACTTACGATCATCTTTCACATTTTATTTGTAGACCCGATGACCCAGTCCCCTAAAGACGACGATTTGAATGAAGGCTTGGACCATCAGCCTTGTTGGCTGGAAACTGATTCATAAGTAGTTTGACGAGTTTATAAAAATAAATGATGAAAATAAAAACACCAATGAAACATATTTTTCATATTTTTGTGATATTTTTCATATTTTTGTGTCTGTTGAATATCGTGTAATTATAAATGTTATTACTCAAGAAAGCAACGTTAAATATTACAATGTTTTTTACAAACAAAGAAGCCGAAATATGTAAAGAATTTCAAAAAAGAAAAACAAGAACAAAACAAAAAAAGAAAGAATGAAAAAAAAATGTCACGTCTGGGACTCGAACCCTGGACCCCCAGGTTCAAAAGAGATGAATGCCGGTAATTTATCCAAAAAAGGCCCATACTCCCAGACATTATGCTGGGTCACCGTATGTTACGTATAGGATGAAGATTTCGGCCCCATCCGCGCTATCCGGGCATTACACCAATCAGCTTAGTGATCAAAGAGGGAGGGAACAGTCGGATCCTAGTCCCACTAAATAACTGCCCCGCACCACTAGGCTATCGTGCACGCTTATTGATTTGGAGGACAAATTAACCTAGTGTATCTTGTGAATCGACTGTCTATTGTTGTGCAAATTACTATGGTGCCGTGGCTCGCACAGAAACACAGCGCGTAAGAAGCACAAGGCTATGCAAGGCCCGGGTTCGATTCCTCGCGGCACCGATTTTTTTTTTTTTACTGTTTGTTTTTGTAAGAACACTTTTATACTCACGAAAACAATTATTATAATAACTGTAATTTTCCCCTGTGTAAAATAATCAGTTAAAAATAATTTTAAAAATGTTAGGTTATTTTTGTTGACTAGGCCCATTTTGTAATAACAGTTATCATATTGAGATGTGCCCCTAGACAATTTTGCTCATACTTTGATATCCTTGCGCTTTTTTGTTGGTAACGCGCGAAAACCAAACTTGTTATACGTTATCAGGCACCATCCAGCGCGGGCTTCCTGTGGTTCTGAAAACTTTAATACGCGCTTTATGACGTCACAATCATTTATGACGTCATATATGCAAAGACTCTAATTTTTCCACGGTAAGTACGCTATACAAAATTTTTTTTTTGTGGTGTTGAATGTGTCTAGTTCGGACATTGAACATATCATATTCTCTTTCAACTTTTTATCTCAAAATGAATTTTACTCTTCACTTCTCCATTACAGGCGTATCATTTTGGTGAATTATGAAAGACGAAGACCTGACCTATTTTTTGGAACCCACTTCCCATCACGAAGCACGAACCGCGGAGACCTTGGCACGAAATGACACCCATTTCTTTGCAGGCCAATGGCATCACCAAGGAAATCACGTGACTGGGATCTCTACCGCTGCTAAGCAACGACCTGTGTCATCATTGTTTCTAAGTCTTGCTGTCATGACGTCATGGTTACCAATAACTCTGTTCGTCATTTTTGTGCTCGTCACTTTGACTTTCACATTCTTGGGTTATGTCGTCATCAGCGGTTCACTGATTGGCTGTGGACTGGTTGTCTTGGCAACTGCTCTTGTACTCCCATTTTGCTTAGCGTTGTTCATGACGTGTGCTATCGAGTGTATGAACCGACTGGTCAACTTTTGCTATTCGACGATCCAGCAATTCTTCAAAACGATTTCTACATCCTTCACAGTGTATATCTACTATTTTGAAGGCTTGGTCCAAATAGCAGTGCGAAAGATGAGAGATGAGATGGACGTCAGCTGGACTCTTCCACCTCGTCTATGAGAAAAACTTAGGGCCGGTGCATTGACCTCTGGAATATTGGGCTCCCTGTGTAGTACCCGTCAAATTCACAACTGGTGCAGTGGAACAAATCTTATTTCTTCACGTCTCTTTTAAAAAAGAGACGTGAGCGACTGCAACAATGAAATATGGACTATTGGGTTCCCTGTGTGTATTTATATTATTAATTATATTATTGTAAATCCTGTGGTATTGAAAATCAATTGAATTGAATTTCAAATGTTGACTTCCTCCTGTCCGGCACATTCGCAAACCAATTTAAAAAAATGTCATTTCCACTGAGGACTCGTGCATCAGAGACGAGGCTCGAATCTGTGACCGTAGAATCTATATGTTTTCACTTCACCCCCTCATACAACCAAAAAGAAAATCGAAATAAAAGGGTTAAAAATGGGACGATTCTCCCGAGAAATTCTGAGAAGCTGAGACATCGAATCGACTTACGTAGAGGGTGAAGATTTCGGCCCCACCCACGCTATGCCGGTACTATAGGGACCAAAAGGACACGGTGAGGGAGGGGATACCGACTCCTAAGTCGTACCTCTAGATATCCTCTATTAGTATAAATAATTGTTAATTAGACCGTTGCTCTATCGAGACACACATAAATGTCTATTTTTTGTAGTCTATTCAACCAGGAGCCCATAAGTAGGAGCCTCCATCTACCATACTGGGTTTGTGAGACGACCTGTGACCGGATCAGGCTATTTTTAGAACACCTTTTCCCGCGAACTAATCATCAACCAATAGGAATCCCCCATGGGAATTAAACAGAGTCAATCAGCATGCAGGAGAACGCAGGTAGATGATTTGTGTTTATTTGTGATATATGAACAAAATGATGGACGAAGAAATTGGCGAAATTGAAGAAACTGAAAGTGAAGAGAGCGATAGTGATAGTTACAGTGGCTCTTTTGCAGAGTTTAGTACTTCATCGGAAAGTGACCAAGAGTCTTCAAGTTCATGTTCTGTTTCTCAAGGAACTAAAAAAACATCAAATAATAAACCTACGAAGCCAAAAGCTAGAAACTCCGTAACAAAGCCGAAATCAAAATCCCTGGTGTTAAAATTTCGCGGGAAAACTGGTGTTCTAAAAATAGCCTGATCCGGTCACAGGTCGTCTCACGAATACATCCCAGATGGAGGCTCCTACTTATGGGCTCCTGATTCAACTGATTGATATTATGCTAATGCTCAGCCTAATCTAGCCTTCTGAGTTAGGAAGGGCCTTGAAAAGAGAGGTAGGTATTTCGTGTAAGACCCCACGAAAAACTTAACTACTATTATTATTGAAAGGTAACTAATATTATTATCCTGTATTTGGGTAAAGAAATAAAGAAATATAGAAATAAAAAAGAAGTTTTAAAGGTATGGGTTACTGGGCTACCTGTGTATTTATTGAGACGAGCCGTGAGTCTGGATTGAGACATACACAACATGGAGATCTTTGTGAGTTCTTTCTTCTGTCTACTTGTTATTTGTTTTCTGTTTTATCTTCTTACGTTTGACAGAAAACAATCCAGCAACGATCCTGCATTCAAGGCTTTTCAAAGGACATATCTGATCGTATATTTACTCGCACAAGGTAGAATTTGTATGTTTTGTATTCAAAATGTTGATTTCATGCTAAAGTTAAAAGTAAATAGAAGATCATCTCAGTTTGATTGCCATAATGGTCACTAGTTTTAAAGGTACTGCAGATGATGATAACTTACTAGTTACATAATGTAGTGATCGAGATATTCTGCTAAACAGTAAAATTGGCAATCAAACTGAGATAAGCATAAGTTACAATATCTTCTCAGTCTCGTCATTACATTTGTATTAAAAATTGTTTTACAGCACTGTAATTTTGAAATCCATAATATAATGAACTTTTCTTGTCTTGATGGACATTTTCTACGACTCAAGTTGGTGTTCAAGTTAGTGACCGGTCTTGAAAAGTTGTAAAACACCTCGAAGTTGTAGCAGGATAATGTATTTTACTCGTGTGGTGTCATGGCGACCGCGAGACGTGGCAGTCCGTGTTTAATTAAATTATAAAGGTTTATCGTTATATGTTTATAATATTATGTATTTATTATGAAATTCTTTAATACTCGTATAGACATAATAATAATAATAATAATATTAATAATAATTGAATAAGGATTACAGCAACAACATTAATAATACAAATCATTTAATAATTTAATATTAATTATTATTGACTTGTGCCACGTGACTGAGGATTCAAGCCAATGTTCGAAGGCTTAATTGTTACAGACTTACAGTCGAACCTCTCCACAACAGCCACCTCGGGACAACATTTTGTGGCCATTGTGTAGAGGTGGCCATTGTGTAGAGGTGGCCGTTGTGTAGAGGTGGCCGTTGTGTAGAGGTGGCCGTTGTGTAGAGGTGGCCGTTGTGTAGAGGTGGCCGTTGTGGAGAGGTG
Organism: Actinostola sp. cb2023; assembly: GCA_033675265.1. NCBI lineage: Eukaryota > Metazoa > Cnidaria > Anthozoa > Actiniaria > Actinostolidae > Actinostola > Actinostola sp. cb2023. Next base: position 410,679 of record JAUJYZ010000885.1, read on the forward strand.
GCCGTTGTGGAGAGGTGGCCGTTGTGTAGAGGTGGCCGTTGTGTAGAGGTGGCCGTTGTGTAGAGATGGCCGTTGTGTAGAGGTGGCCGTTGTGTAGAGGTGGCCGTTGTGTAGAGGTGGCCGTTGTGTAGAGGTGGCCGTTGTGTAGAGGTGGCCATTGTGTAGAGGTGGCCGTTGTGTAGAGGTGGCCGTTGTGTAGAGGTGGCCATTGTGTAGAGGTGGCCGTTGTGTAGAGGTGGCCGTTGTGTAGAGGTGGCCGTTGTGTAGAGGTGGCCGTTGTGTAGAGGTGGCCGTTGTGTAGAGGTGGCCGTTGTGTAGAGGTGGCCGTTGTGTAGAGGTGGCCGTTGTGTAGAGGTGGCCGCTGTGTAGAGGTGTGTAGAGGTGGCCGTTGTGTAGAGGTGGCCGTTGTGTAGAGGTGGCCGTTGTGTAGAGGTGGCCGTTGTGTAGAGGTGGCCGTTGTGTAGAGGTGGCCGTTGTGTAGAGGTGGCCGTTGTGTAGAGGTGGCCGTTGTGTAGAGGTGGCCGTTGTGTAGAGGTGGCCGTTGTGTAGAGGTGGCCGTTGTGTAGAGGTGGCCGTTGTGTAGAGGTGGCCGTTGTGTAGAGGTGGCCGTTGTGTAGAGGTGGCCGTTGTAGGGTGGTTTTAAAAACGATAAATGACTAGCTACGTTGCTAGTGGCCGAGACAATTAGAAAACCCTATCGGCTATAGACGTTACAAAGAGGTCAGGGGTGGATTTAGGGGAGGGGTGCATGGGTAGCTCCCCCCCCCCCCCCCCCCCCCCTCCAAAAATAAATAAATTAAAACCACAACATACATGTATATAATAAAATAATAATGGAAAATTATAGAAAGATAGAATGGATGACAACTATACTACATACTTATATCTATTAAATCCTAACTCACTCGATACTGACTTACCAAAATTATAATTTAATATGCACATAATAATAATAATAACAATAATTATTTGATTATAATGTTGTTGTCACTAGGTGCGGATTGGCTGCAAGGCCCCCATGTCTATGCATTATATTCAAGTTATGGTTTAACGTCACTACAGATTAATCAGTTATTTGTAGCTGGGTTTGGGTCGTCAATGATATTTGGTACTGTGGTAGGATCATGCGCAGATAAGCTGTAAGTAAAGGATTTGATGGACTGTTACATGTAATCATATATAATCAATATTTATAATCAATTATATGCCTTCGACTCAGGCCCCGTCCACCCTACTGTGTTTTCGTTTGAAAACGCATCGTTTTTATATTGTTCTATATCCTCAAGGGAATCGAAAACAATCAGCTCATTACCAGAAACAATAGGAAAATGCAGGTTAGCGTTTGAGTGTGGACGGGGTCTAAGCCACATTGAGCTGCATCCTTCATAATTCAGCTACTGGCTGCAAGGAAGGACGAATAGCCCGCCTAATAATAATTATAATTCAACAAGGATGTAATATGGTATGTACATTTGTTCAATTTGTTTCCCAGGGGAAGAAAGCTCAATTGTGTTCTGTATGGAATTCTTTATGGCTTAGATTGTCTTGCAAAGGTGAGGTAGAGTAACTTACAGGTCAGCAAAAAAGGTTGCTACATTTATTTATGTTCATGCCCCATCACTGAAGTGATCTTTAGTGGGTAGAAAGTATACTCTCACTATCCATGGGTGCGCTATGCCATGGTAATGTACTGTGTGATGCTATGTACTATCGAACATGTAGTTAGCCAATCAGCCTTCAACATTTGTTTCATATAGAGACAAGTACAGCATTGCGAATGGTTACACTTATGGGCAACAATGTATATGTATACAGTAATCTACACTAGACACGACATAGAGTTAGGGAAGTCAAAATAAATGTGTGAGGTGTCAAATATGAAGAATCAAAACTTGTGAGCAATTAGCATAGTGAGGTTGTCACTGGGCTGTTTAAAATCTCACTTTTTATAAATCAAATATTTCATTGACAGCATGTACCCAATTTCTGGGTTCTAATGATTGGACGTCTCATGGGTGGCATAGCAACATCTATCTTGTTTAGCGCATTTGAGTCATGGCTTGTCTGTGAGCATACCAAGGTACTGTACTGTGTGGAATATAGCTGGAGTATGAGTATGATCATATATATATCATTATACTGTACTGTGTGGAATAGCAGGAGTATTTAGAGTATGATCAATCATATATTTATAATTACGTAAATTTGAATTCTTATGGTTTTCAAGCCTACATTTTCCTTAAAATGACTGTACATGTAGCTTATGTGATGATGATGATGATGGTGGTGATAATGATGGTGATGGTGGTGATTATAATGATAATGATGATGATCATGGTGAATATGGTGATGATCGTCATCATCATCATTCATTATTATTATTATTACAGACTATTATTATCATTATTAGACAACAGTGTTGGATTGCATCTAATTCAGATTTTAAAACTAACTCATCTAATTTCGATTGTTTTGAATGCAGAGAGGGTTTAACAGCAGCCTGTTGTCTGTTGTGTTTTCTCATGCCATCGTAGGCAACTCTATTGTTGCTGTTATTGCTGGTTTAGTGGCACAGTTTGTAGCTTCTCAATTTGGTTTTGTGTAAGTATCTACATTACCAACTACAATGATTGATTATATAGTAGGAGCAGTATACTTACTTACTGTATAAATAGCAGTGTGATATAATGACATACCTTAAATATAGTGCATAATATCCTCATGAAATACTACCTAGAGATTGTTACTGACCACTGAGCTATATCACAGTTTATTATATAGACAACCACTGGATATGAGCAAGCGTGCACTCTGATTGGCTACTCTACTAGTAGGCTATCAGCTCATATACCACAAGTAGAGAAAGTTGGAGATTTTCAACAATGGCAGACCAGTTTTGCTAAACTAAAAATAAAACCAAATGTTATATTTCTCACAATCCAGTGGTTGTCTATATATATAATAAAACAATTATTCCACTCAATCTCGTCGTACACGGCTAGTGCCTCATTGGCTATCAGCTCATGTATGACTCGATTTCGTGGAATAATAATTAATAATAATAATAATAATAATTATTATTATTGTTAAAGTAGAGTAGACAGCTGTTTTATATCGCTTCAACTAGCTAGTAATGCAGGAACAACAGCATTCAGCCATCAATATGCATCTATTTAGTCTGAGCCAGTGAATTTCTTTAGCTCATACATGTACTTACAATGTATATATAACATCACTATAGATCTATATATGAAAGTGACTTTATGACATATATTACTCCCTATATTACTCAACACTTCACAACCCAACAAAATAGTCTGAAAGACTTAACTTTAAGTCTGTTAATAGGTGTCCTTACAGCTGGGTAGGATTATTGTAGGTGTCACACGTTCATGGACAGACATACCCTGTACCCACCCATTCAAGCACAATATTCTTTACTAATTACATTCCAGAGCTCCATTCACTCTTTCGCTGATGTTACTGGTTTTACTAAGTGGATTAGTGTTTATTTTATGGAATGAAAATTATGGAGATGCATCAGGAGACTTTTCTAACTCATTTGTGAAGGCCGTCAGCACAATAAAAAATGGTGAATATTCTACAATGTAATTCTGGCTCCCTTTAATAACAATCTTTCTCTCCATTTAACCATCCTTCTCTCCATTTAACCATCCTTCCATTTAACCATCCTTCGCTCCATTTAACCATCCTTCTCTCCATTTAACCATCCTTCTCTCCATTTAACCATCCTTCTCTCCATTTAACCATCCATCTCTCCATTTAACCATCCTTCTCTCCATTTAACCATCCTTCTCTCCATTTAACCATCCTTCTCTCCATTTAACCATCCTTCTCTCCATTTAACCATCCTTCTCTCCATTTAACCATCCTTCTCTCCATTTAACCATCCTTCTCTCCATTTAACCATCCTTCTCTCCATTTAACCATCCTTCTCTCCATTTAACCATCCTTCTTTCCATTTAACCATCCTTCGCTCCATTTAACCATCCTTCTTTCCATTTAAATGCATTCATCTTTGTACTTTCAACCTATTTCCATAATGTGGTTTATTTATCCATTTCTCCGGCATTTTGTATGTTTTGTTTTCAGACTCTAAAATATTGTGTTTGGGTTTGATACAGTCATTATTTGAAGGTTCTATGTATACATTTGTATTAGAATGGACACCAGCCCTGACGCCAGGTACTTCAACACATAGTCATTTTTGTATGAGTGGGAAAGTGACAGTACCATGCCGTGCTGTATTGAAAGAGTTTGATTGGATGAGATGCATCTGCACGCTTTTTGATTGGTTCAGAAAGGAAGCCATTTGAGTGTCACGGTACCATAGGTTTCCCACTCGTACGATAAAGACATGATAAACAGTATAACCCGCACCCAGATTTGGCAACTCAAATTTTGGAAAAAAAAAAAAATTTTCCAAAGAAATTGAAGAAATCAAAAGTAGAGTGAGCTGAGAAAGCTTCATTCTTCCATTCGCTTACCTATTGATTCTGTTTTAACTTTTATTTTCAATTATGAATTTCAGTTGAGGAACTTGGGACTAAGGATGTTAAACAGACAATCCCACATGGCTGGATATTTGCATCTTACATGGTATGGAAAAACTTGTGAAAAACTTGTGTTAACACAGGGAACCCAAGCAAATTTGTTTTGTAAAAATAAAGTACTTTTTTCCTCTTTACGCCTTTGTTGTCTGCTAACTTAACCAAAAACCACCAGGAAGGTTAAGTTAGCAGACAAAGGTGTAAAGAAAAAAAAAGTACTTTATTTTTTAATTTTTAATTATAACATAGGTATGATATAACGCGCACTCTGATTGGTTGGTTAGCGTGTGTCCGTAAGCCCACGGACACACGCTCGTGCCCATGGACACATGCTCACGTCATCGGCATAGCGCGCGCTCTGATTTCAATCGGAAAAAAATTGATTAAAAAGCAAATCGTTTTATTTGAATTTGCAGTGACTATGTTATAAAAGAAATGGTCAACGCTTTAGCTGTGCGTCCATCGAGTTTATGGAGCACTTGGGAATTTGGGAGAGCACTCGTGAAGCTAGGGTTGCTCTCGGCTACGCCTCGAGCAACTCTTACGCTTCTCTCATGCTCTCCCAAATTCCCGCGTGCTCCATAACTCAATGGACGCACGCTAAGCGTTGACCATTCCTTAAATGTTGCAAAAAAAATGCTTGGGCTCCCTGTGTTGTAACTTCGCATAAGTTACACTCAGGCTCACACCTGTCAATGATTCCATGAGTTACAACTAGTTCTACTAACTAAAGTATATTCCTGTATCTTCTTCAGGTTTCCATTATGCTGGGTTCTTGTATCTTTAAGTATTGGTGTAGAATAAGCACACCAGAAAGCTTTATGAGGTAATTATAGTCAGTATAGAACACGGTGTGGTCACTGCCATCACAGTAGTGGTCTCTTATGGGAGGTGAATGCTAGTAATTATACACCGAATCGAAATATAGCGTCCAATTTGAACTGCCATTGTTCTAGACTGACTAGCCTCGTGTTCATGTGGAAACACAAAAGCGTTTTCACATGAATGAGAGGCTAGTCAGTCCAGAACAATAGTTATTCAAATTGGTCGCCATATTTCGATTCGGTGTATAGTATTTGAGAAATCATGGATATGCAAAGTTTATAAAGTCGTTGCCAAGGAGATGTGCTCTCCTACAGTAAGACTGCTTGGGCCCGTTTCCGGCGAAAGCCTCGAAAGCTTATCGGGCCCGAAAAGGGTTTCTTTAAAAATCTATATCTTCAAAACAAAGTAGTTTACAGACATGAAACTTTGTATGAAGGGAAAGTTTGTTCATATAAAGAACATGTCAAAAGAACAGCTTTGTAGAGTAAGTGTCTCAGATTTCTGGGATGTCTTTTCGGGCCCGAAAATTTCACGGGGCTTTCGAGAAACGGGCCCCTTGTCTAACAGTTATTTTACATGGTTGATTTCCCTTTGTTAGGTTCGTATTCGCTGTTGCTGCTATATCTTTAGCTGTTCCTATCGTATTACCCAAGGTAATTCATTAGTACTTCATATTAGGGGTATCGAATGGTCAAGGCGAGACTTTGCCAGACTACGAGACAAGGCATATTTTTGCGAGCCCGAGACGGTTTTTCACCGATTTCCTTTGTTTTCAAAATTCGAGATTTTTGCGAAAAAACGAGACTTTGAGACCCGCAAATTTTGACCGGAATTTTGCGAGACTCTGACTTTTTGCGGGAACCATTCGACATCCCTCATATTTAATGCCATTATTTTCTGATTTTTGTGTTTTAGATTAAATATGTTTTCAATCTTGTTTATTCTCACTCCAGAACCAGACGTCAATATTTGTAGCCTTTTTAGTATTCGAGGTTTGTGTTGGTAGGTAATGCGACGCAAACGATGTAAGCATACTGTACAAGACGCCTTATGTCACTGACAAACTTCTTATGTTCGCGCTAGTGTTTGCGTTTATGCTTGCGTCAGGCCGTTTTTATATGACACAAACTTCTTATGTTCACGTTAGTGTTTGCGTTTATGCTTGCGTCAGGCTGTTTTTATATGACACAAACTTCTTATGTTCACGTTAGTGTTTGCGTTTATGCTTGCGTCAGGCCGTTTTTATATGACACAAACTTCTTATGTTCACGTTAGTGTTTGCGTTTATGCTTGCGTCAGGCCGTTTTTATATGGCACAAACTTCTTATGTTCACGTTAGTGTTTGCGTTTATGCTTGCGTCAGGCCGTTTTTATATGACACAAACTTCTTATGTTCACGTTAGTGTTTGCGTTTATGCTTGCGTCAGGCTGTTTTTATATGACACAAACTTCTTATGTTCACGTTAGTGTTTGCGTTTATGCTTGCGTCAGGCTGTTTTTATATGGCACAAACTTCTTATGTTCGCGCTAGTGTTTGCGGTTTATGGCATGCGTCACAGTGAAAATCAGTCTTTAACGCGCACATCATCCCCTAAATGCTTGCAACACCTATCGATGTAGTTTTATCATCAAAACAAACTTGTACATGTATCCTGTCTGTTGTTCAGGTATTTTTTGGCCTTCACTGGGCACGATGAGGTCGAAGTATGTCCCCGAAGAAAGTAAGTACCAAGAGTTCATATAAGTTATAAAGTAAGTTTATCGCTTGGTAATAGTTCGTAAGAATGTTCATAAGTGTCTTCAAATAAATGTCACACACGGAATGAACAAGGTCTTGGATCGTAATTATACCCAGGGCCCAGTTCCTCTGAAAGGCCGATTAATCCTGGATTAGCACTAGTCGGGCTTTCAGGAACCGGGGGCCTGGTCATTTGTACGCTAAGCAGAATAAATCATGTCAGATCCCAGTGGCGCAGTGGTTAGAGTACCTGACTGGTATCCAGGAGGTCGCGGTTTCAATTGCCATTTCAACACGAGGAGGAGGGTGGGGTGGGTGCAGAGGAGGGTGGGGTGGGTGCAGAGGAGGGTGGGGTGGGTGCAGAGGAGGGTGGGGTGGGTGACGAGGAGGGTGGGGTGGATGCTGAGGAGGGTGGGGTGGGGTGGATGCTGAGGAGGGTGGGGTGGGTGACGAGGAGGGTAGGGTGGGTGACGAGGAGGGTGGGGTGGATGCTGAGGAGGGTGGGATGGGTGACGAGGAGGGTGGGGTGGATGCTGAGGAGGGTGGGGTGGGGTGGGGTGGGTGACGAGGAGGGTGGGGTGGGTGCAGAGGAGGGTGGGGTGGGTGATGAGGAGGTTGGTGTGGGTACAGAGGAGGGTGGGATGGGGTGGGTGACGAGGGTGGGGTGGGTGCAGAGGAGGGTGGGGGGGTGATGAGGAGGGTGGGGTGGATGCTGAGGAGGGTGGGTGGGGTGGATGCTGAGGAGGGTGGGGTGGGGTGGATGCTGAGGAGGGTGGGGTGGGTGACGAGGAGGGTAGGGTGGGTGACGAGGAGGGTGGGGTGGGTGCAGAGGAGGGTGGGGTGGGTGATGATGAGGGTTGGTGTGGGTACAGAGGAGGGTGGGGTGGGGTGGGTGACGAGGGTGGGGTGGGTGCAGAGGAGGGTGGGGTGGGTGACGAGGAGGGTGGGGTAGATGCAGAGGAGGGTGGGGTGGGTGATGAGGAGGTTGGTGTGGGTGCAGAGGAGGGGTGGGGTGGGGTGGGTGACGAGGGTGGGGTGGGTGCAGAGGAGGATGGGGAGGGTGACGAGGAGGGTGGGGAGGGTGATGAGGAGGGGGTGGGGTGGGTGATGAGGAGGGTGGGGTGGGTGCAGAGGAGGGTGGGGTGGGTGATGAGGAGGTTGGTGTGGGTACAGAGGAGGGTGGGGTGGGGTGGGTGACGAGGGTGGGGTGGGTGACGAGGAGGGTGGGGTAGATGCAGAGGAGGGTGGGGTGGGTGATGAGGAGGTTGGTGTGGGTGCAGAGGAGGGGGGGGGGGTGGGGACGAGGGTGACGAGGGTGACGAGGGTGGGGAGGGTGACGAGGAGGGTGGGGTGGGTGATGAGGAGGGTGGGATGGGTGAAGAGGAGGGTGGGGTAGGTGACTAGGAGTGATGTTTGTATTATTCGAAACAGTGATATTTCTGACAGGATTCTTGTTCACTTGTAGGTCGCGCTACCATAATGAACATATTCCGTATTCCTTTGAATTTCATCGTCATCGTCATTTTACTCCAGGTATAGTGACACTTTCATTGGTTGCATTGCCATGTTTAGATCCCTTTCTTAATTTTGCAGGAATAAATGATTGAGATGTGGTATGGGGGAAGGGGGGGGGGGGGTCAAAGTTGTATTTTTATCTGTGCGTTGCCCCCCTGATTTCAACCCTACAGCTGCACCCTTCAATGAATTGGGAAATGACTTGACGCATGCGCTGTGTTATGTCATCAGATCTCCAGTCACGTGATAGTGTTCTTGTCTTGCAGGATTTACCGATGGGTGTAGTATTCAAATGTTGTGTCATTTTTCTGTTCTCGTGCTGCTTGCTTCAATATTGGATGTTTACAGTCTGTCCGCACACTCCACCACACTCGACCAGAACAGAAATAATATTAGGTACTCATTATCCTTATTACTTGTTAAGCCATGTCATCTCTAGCCTCGCTCTCATATTGAGGCTTGTGCTACAATTCCCGATTCCCCTTATGACGTAACGATACCACTACTACCAGAATCCTTTTCAAATTCTTATTCTTATTCAAATGTTTTAATTCCTATGAGAGTACCAAGGTATGGTGTGAATTAGAATAACAAAAGAAGCTACGAAAAGGATTCTGGTAGCAGTGGTATTCCATAAAAAAACTTCCAGTTGTTTCAAATGATTGATTTTACCAAATGAATTAATATTGTTTTGTTTCGTATTTTAGAAGACGATGATGTCAACATCACGTGATCTCGCTAACGCAATGCAAACTGGGAAACATGTATGTTCAGTTGGTTCGACGTCACTCGCCCCAGGCTTCCGAATCTGAAAGTGGAGAACATTGTGACTTTGAATGCGTATAAAAAAATACCGATTGCTCAGAATCAAAAATAAATTTCGCACAAATTCTTAGGAATTCAACTACTTTTATCCAAATTGGAACATTTTAGGGGGTTAGGGGCACTATAAATAAGGGAGCGCAACACTCTCACACATTATACATGTAAATATATATCAATTGAGGGATTCAGCTTTGTAAAGAATTAAAGCCATTGTATTTCAAATCAGTTGTCAGACTATTGTCATTCATGTATAAGCAGTGTTAGTCGTTCATAACCAGACTGCGGGCCGTCTCTAGTTTCTATCAGCCAACATATCGAGTCTGAATAACCATCGTGAAATAATGCAGCAGGGGCGGACTCCCCGGCATAGTTGTGGGGATGCTCGTTGAAATAAAGCTGCCTGAATCATGCAGGTTTCCGCTCATGATTGCGTAATATTGCAGAGTGCGCTCGCTCTACACAAATACTATGCACGCATGTGTACATCTGTGTAGTTTTATATTCTCGATCTGCTGTCATGGATCTCAAGCACGGTGACCCTATAGCGTGGTTTTGGGTTACGCTTAGATTTGGGCATCCTCGGACACCCGGGGACTATTCCGTGGCGCGGGGGAGAGGGGACGGGGAAAAATTAAGCGAGCGCGGAATATTACAGCTGTGAATTTTTTTTTCCGCGCGTGCATACTCCCATTTTCTCCCGTCCCCCTCTCCCTCGGCCCAAGACTGCCGAGGATGGGATTCGGTGAAAATAAACTCGATTGTTTATGGTATTGTGGTTGAACAATGACTGGTACTTCAGTAGGTCAAATTTTATCATCGGACATGCCCACTCAATGTAAGTAAGTAATTAAGTCATTTTTAATCGCGGTATTGCTATAACGCTAATCTCAAGCGTTAGTCATGAAATAGTATTGAGCTAATGCATTAGTACTACGCTTATCAGCATTAACATGGAGGTAGGTATACGAAGTTATTAATATCTGTTTTTTATGATATTTGATTCAAATATGAGCCTAGCTGCATATGAATTGCTGGTCTGATCTTTGCCCAGTATCTGAGACGATTCTATGATATAATCATGGCTGTTCTTATATAGCGCATTTCACATTGTCTCAATGCGCTTTACAGCCGATGGAGGACTTTTTCGGGGCTGCATATGAAGGCGCCTACGGCAGCCGAGCAGCTTCAGTACTATCCGGTATGAGGAGTTAGTACATTAGTATGTTATGCCTGCAATTTGAAGTAGGCTTACATTACGGCTGCATGTTGCAAATTGTTCTAGAATTAAAACAAAAGAGTCACGATTGTTCTAAGAGTTCTAATGAGTAATATTCGACGCTTTTATTGCTCGATCCAAGGTTTTTTCATTTGAAATGTCTGGTTAGTTGCACTGAGAAACAATGAAAACAATGCTGAGCCTTGTGCTCAGTTATGCTGGCGTTAGGCCCATTTTCACGTACATTGCGGAGAAAACGCCTCTTTGACTAGCGCTTATGCCTTGCGTCGCTACTAAAAACTCAGGCTGCTGTCCGTACCATTTCAAAATATATATAAAAAAAACATTTAATCCAACAAATACCAATAGGTACATAAGATTACAACAAAATAAATAAAACTTAAGAAGAACATGCAGTATAACTATTAAATATAGTTAAAAAAAGATACAATGACAATATTTTGCAACCACTTTCATAAAATAACAGAATCAGGCTTCATGTATAGATAAAATGTATAAGAACAATTTACTTGTATCAAACAAAAATGAAAAATAAAATAAAATGAAAAATGAAATAGAATGAAAAATGAAATGGAATGAAAAATGAAATGAAATGAAAAATGAAATGAAATGAAAAATAAAATTAAAGGAAAAATTAAATAAAATGAAAATGAAAATAGAATGAAAAATAAAATTAAAGGAAAAATTAAATTAAAGGAAAAATTAAATAAAATGAAAATGAAAATAGAATGAAAAATAATTAACAAATAGAAAACGTTTCCCGTGTTTACATAGCCTGATATAAACACGAGGAAAGTTTGGGAGAAGTCGAGAGCTATTGTTTACACTTTATATCAGGCTATGTATAAAAAACACGGGAAAACGTTTTCTATTTGTTAATTATAAAATAACTACAAGGATTTCTTTCGTAAAACTCCTTTATTTACGCGAGATTTTAGTGATCAAAATTTTAATTCTCCTGAAAGCGTCAGAAATCGTCAGAAATCGCCCATCATCCAATCAAATCTCACGAAAGAAATCAAAATGGCAAAGCGACTCGACAACTTTTATCTGTGCAGTTTACTGTTTTGACACGAAAAAACAATTTTGAAGAATGCTATTTTCTGTCAGAAAATTACAGAAGAATGCTTGTTACACCACAGGCAGCCCAAGCAATGGACTTCTGGAGGCCTTTTATGAAGAAATTTTTTATTTCAATAAATTCTATTAAAACTTATCTGAGTTGTTTATTGTGTCTTACTTTATCATCCTGTAAAGTTTCAGCTCGATCCGAGGCCTATTTACGAAGTTTTTCAATATCTGCTCCTCTCCACATTTTCATGTGGAGAGGAGCAGATATTGAAAAACTTCGTAAATAGGCCTCGGATCGAGCTGAAACTTTACAGGATGATAAAGTAAGACACAATAAACAACTCAGATAAGTTTTAATAGAATTTATTGAAATAAAAATTTTCTTCATAAAAGGCCTCCAGAAGTCCATTGCTTGGGCTGCCTGTGCTACAACTACAAGAATCGCTCTGTTTTTACTCTTTTGTGAGTATAAATACGGCTATCTTTTCTTGATATTTTCAGTCGTACACTTGAGAAAATATAAGACTTATGTGTAGCTATATTAAAGTATAACTTACAAAATGGTTAGTATGTGATTGAGAAAACTGAGCCGTTATATTTAGTTTTCTTCGTTATTGTGGACAGAAATAAGTGGACGATTCGTCGAGTTTCTTGCCGGCCGAGTTTGAATGAACTTGAAGTTGAAGCTCGATTCTTGCAAAATTAATTTTCGGTTTAAAATCATCAAAATCACATCTAGATAGAACTTGAACTTAAAGGGGGACTAGTACGTAAATCGTTCAAAATTTGATTTAGCTGAAACTTCACTGAGATAATCTCAAAGACCCATACAATCACTGGTTAATTTTTTTTCTCAAAAATTCTAATGGAAAGTAATACATTTTTATGAATCTTTAGAGGTGCCAGTGACGTCACTGACTCAACCCAAACTCAGCTCCATACATTTCTTTGTATTTTGTGATCAAAATATCTGAACGGTTTGTTCAGATAACAGCTCTGCACTGAAGAAAACTAGTCAAACAATCAATCCTTAGCACATACAAGGTAAGAAAACTCCTTCACACAAACGTTTAGCTTCATAGAAATAAAATAATTCAAGACATTAAACATGAAGAAATGTATGGAGCGAAGCCGTGATGATGTTTGGGTTGAGTAAGTGACATCACTGACACCTCTAAAGATTCATAAAAATGTATTATTTCCCATTGGAATTTTTGAGAAAAAAATTAACCAGTGATTGTATGGGTCTTTGAGAATATTTCAGTGAAGTTTCAGCTAAATCAAACTTTGAACGATTTACGTACTAGTCCCCCTTTACCTAAACAAGAAAAACTGTAATTCTATGTCAACATCACGTAACCTCGCTAACGCAATGCAAACTGGGAAACATGTATGTTGGTTCGACGTCACTCGCCCCAGGCTTCCGAATCTGAAAGTGGAGAACATTGTGACTTTGAATGCGTATAAAAAAATACCGATTGCTCAGAATCAAAAATAAATTTCGCACAAATTCTTAGGAATTCAACTACTTTTATCCAAATTGGAACATTTTAGGGGGTTAGGGGCACTATAAATAAGGGAGCGCAACACTCTCACACATTATACATGTAAATATATATCAATTGAGGGATTCAGCTTTGTAAAGAATTAAAGCCATTGTATTTCAAATCAGTTGTCAGACTATTGTCATTCATGTATAAGCAGTGTTAGTCGTTCATAACCAGACTGCGGGCCGTCTCTAGTTTCTATCAGCCAACATATCGAGTCTGAATAACCATCGTGAAATAATGCAGCAGGGGCGGACTCCCCGGCATAGTTGTGGGGATGCTCGTTGAAATAAAGCTGCCTGAATCATGCAGGTTTCCGCTCATGATTGCGTAATATTGCAGAGTGCGCTCGCTCTACACAAATACTATGCACGCATGTGTACATCTGTGTAGTTTTATATTCTCGATCTGCTGTCATGGATCTCAAGCACGGTGACCCTATAGCGTGGTTTTGGGTTACGCTTAGATTTGGGCATCCTCGGACACCCGGGGACTATTCCGTGGCGCGGGGGAGAGGGGACGGGGAAAAATTAAGCGAGCGCGGAATATTACAGCTGTGAATTTTTTTTCCGCGCGTGCATACTCCCATTTTCTCCCGTCCCCCTCTCCCTCGGCCCAAGACTGCCGAGGATGGGATTCGGTGAAAATAAACTCGATTGTTTATGGTATTGTGGTTGAACAATGACTGGTACTTCAGTAGGTCAAATTTTATCATCGGACATGCCCACTCAATGTAAGTAAGTAATTAAGTCATTTTTAATCGCGGTATTGCTATAACGCTAATCTCAAGCGTTAGTCATGAAATAGTATTGAGCTAATGCATTAGTACTACGCTTATCAGCATTAACATGGAGGTAGGTATACGAAGTTATTAATATCTGTTTTTTATGATATTTGATTCAAATATGAGCCTAGCTGCATATGAATTGCTGGTCTGATCTTTGCCCAGTATCTGAGACGATTCTATGATATAATCATGGCTGTTCTTATATAGCGCATTTCACATTGTCTCAATGCGCTTTACAGCCGATGGAGGACTTTTTCGGGGCTGCATATGAAGGCGCCTACGGCAGCCGAGCAGCTTCAGTACTATCCGGTATGAGGAGTTAGTACATTAGTATGTTATGCCTGCAATTTGAAGTAGGCTTACATTACGGCTGCATGTTGCAAATTGTTCTAGAATTAAAACAAAAGAGTCACGATTGTTCTAAGAGTTCTAATGAGTAATATTCGACGCTTTTATTGCTCGATCCAAGGTTTTTTCATTTGAAATGTCTGGTTAGTTGCACTGAGAAACAATGAAAACAATGCTGAGCCTTGTGCTCAGTTATGCTGGCGTTAGGCCCATTTTCACGTACATTGCGGAGAAAACGCCTCTTTGACTAGCGCTTATGCCTTGCGTCGCTACTAAAAACTCAGGCTGCTGTCCGTACCATTTCAAAATATATATAAAAAAAACATTTAATCCAACAAATACCAATAGGTACATAAGATTACAACAAAATAAATAAAACTTAAGAAGAACATGCAGTATAACTATTAAATATAGTTAAAAAAAGATACAATGACAATATTTTGCAACCACTTTCATAAAATAACAGAATCAGGCTTCATGTATAGATAAAATGTATAAGAACAATTTACTTGTATCAAACAAAAATGAAAAATAAAATAAAATGAAAAATGAAATAGAATGAAAAATGAAATGGAATGAAAAATGAAATGAAATGAAAAATGAAATGAAATGAAAAATAAAATTAAAGGAAAAATTAAATAAAATGAAAATGAAAATAGAATGAAAAATAAAATTAAAGGAAAAATTAAATTAAGGAAAAATTAAATAAAATGAAAATGAAAATAGAATGAAAAATAATTAACAAATAGAAAACGTTTCCCGTGTTTACATAGCCTGATATAAACACGAGGAAAGTTTGGGAGAAGTCGAGAGCTATTGTTTACACTTTATATCAGGCTATGTATAAAAAACACGGGAAAACGTTTTCTATTTGTTAATTATAAAATAACTACAAGGATTTCTTTCGTAAAACTCCTTTATTTACGCGAGATTTTAGTGATCAAAATTTTAATTCTCCTGAAAAGCGTCAGAAATCGCCCATCATCCAATCAAATCTCACGAAAGAAATCAAAATGGCAAAGCGACTCGACAACTTTTATCTGTGCAGTTTACTGTTTTGACACGAAAAACACATTTTGAAGAATGCTATTTTCTGTCAGAAAATTACAGAAGAATGCTTGTTACACCACAGGCAGCCCAAGCAATGGACTTCTGGAGGCCTTTTATGAAGACATTTTTTATTTCAATAAATTCTATTAAAACTTATCTGAGTTGTTTATTGTGTCTTACTTTATCATCCTGTAAAGTTTCAGCTCGATCCGAGGCCTATTTACGAAGTTTTTCAATATCTGCTCCTCTCCACATTTTCATGTGGAGAGGAGCAGATATTGAAAAACTTCGTAAATAGGCCTCGGATCGAGCTGAAACTTTACAGGATGATAAAGTAAGACACAATAAACAACTCAGATAAGTTTTAATAGAATTTATTGAAATAAAAATTTTCTTCATAAAAGGCCTCCAGAAGTCCATTGCTTGGGCTGCCTGTGCTACAACTACAAGAATCGCTCTGTTTTTACTCTTTTGTGAGTATAAATACGGCTATCTTTTCTTGATATTTTCAGTCGTACACTTGAGAAAATATAAGACTTATGTGTAGCTATATTAAAGTATAACTTACAAAATGGTTAGTATGTGATTGAGAAAACTGAGCCGTTATATTTAGTTTTCTTCGTTATTGTGGACAGAAATAAGTGGACGATTCGTCGAGTTTCTTGCCGGCCGAGTTTGAATGAACTTGAAGTTGAAGCTCGATTCTTGCAAAATTAATTTTCGGTTTAAAATCATCAAAATCACATCTAGATAGAACTTGAACTTAAAGGGGGACTAGTACGTAAATCGTTCAAAATTTGATTTAGCTGAAACTTCACTGAGATAATCTCAAAGACCCATACAATCACTGGTTAATTTTTTTTCTCAAAAATTCTAATGGAAAGTAATACATTTTTATGAATCTTTAGAGGTGCCAGTGACGTCACTGACTCAACCCAAACTCAGCTCCATACATTTCTTTGTATTTTGTGATCAAAATATCTGAACGGTTTGTTCAGATAACAGCTCTGCACTGAAGAAAACTAGTCAAACAATCAATCCTTAGCACATACAAGGTAAGAAAACTCCTTCACACAAACGTTTAGCTTCATAGAAATAAAATAATTCAAGACATTAAACATGAAGAAATGTATGGAGCGAAGCCGTGATGATGTTTGGGTTGAGTAAGTGACATCACTGACACCTCTAAAGATTCATAAAAATGTATTATTTCCCATTGGAATTTTTGAGAAAAAAATTAACCAGTGATTGTATGGGTCTTTGAGAATATTTCAGTGAAGTTTCAGCTAAATCAAACTTTGAACGATTTACGTACTAGTCCCCCTTTACCTAAACAAGAAAAACTGTAATTCTATGTCAACATCACGTAACCTCGCTAACGCAATGCAAACTGGGAAACATGTATGTTGGTTCGACGTCACTCGCCCCAGGCTTCCGAATCTGAAAGTGGAGAACATTGTGACTTTGAATGCGTATAAAAAAATACCGATTGCTCAGAATCAAAAATAAATTTCGCACAAATTCTTAGGAATTCAACTACTTTTATCCAAATTGGAACATTTTAGGGGGTTAGGGGCACTATAAATAAGGGAGCGCAACACTCTCACACATTATACATGTAAATATATATCAATTGAGGGATTCAGCTTTGTAAAGAATTAAAGCCATTGTATTAAATCAGTTGTCAGACTATTGTCATTCATGTATAAGCAGTGTTAGTCGTTCATAACCAGACTGCGGGCCGTCTCTAGTTTCTATCAGCCAACATATCGAGTCTGAATAACCATCGTGAAATAATGCAGCAGGGGCGGACTCCCCGGCATAGTTGTGGGGATGCTCGTTGAAATAAAGCTGCCTGAATCATGCAGGTTTCCGCTCATGATTGCGTAATATTGCAGAGTGCGCTCGCTCTACACAAATACTATGCACGCATGTGTACATCTGTGTAGTTTTATATTCTCGATCTGCTGTCATGGATCTCAAGCACGGTGACCCTATAGCGTGGTTTTGGGTTACGCTTAGATTTGGGCATCCTCGGACACCCGGGGACTATTCCGTGGCGCGGGGGAGAGGGGACGGGGAAAAATTAAGCGAGCGCGGAATATTACAGCTGTGAATTTTTTTTCCGCGCGTGCATACTCCCATTTTCTCCCGTCCCCCTCTCCCTCGGCCCAAGACTGCCGAGGATGGGATTCGGTGAAAATAAACTCGATTGTTTATGGTATTGTGGTTGAACAATGACTGGTACTTCAGTAGGTCAAATTTTATCATCGGACATGCCCACTCAATGTAAGTAAGTAATTAAGTCATTTTTAATCGCGGTATTGCTATAACGCTAATCTCAAGCGTTAGTCATGAAATAGTATTGAGCTAATGCATTAGTACTACGCTTATCAGCATTAACATGGAGGTAGGTATACGAAGTTATTAATATCTGTTTTTTTATGATATTTGATTCAAATATGAGCCTAGCTGCATATGAATTGCTGGTCTGATCTTTGCCCAGTATCTGAGACGATTCTATGATATAATCATGGCTGTTCTTATATAGCGCATTTCACATTGTCTCAATGCGCTTTACAGCCGATGGAGGACTTTTTCGGGGCTGCATATGAAGGCGCCTACGGCAGCCGAGCAGCTTCAGTACTATCCGGTATGAGGAGTTAGTACATTAGTATGTTATGCCTGCAATTTGAAGTAGGCTTACATTACGGCTGCATGTTGCAAATTGTTCTAGAATTAAAACAAAAGAGTCACGATTGTTCTAAGAGTTCTAATGAGTAATATTCGACGCTTTTATTGCTCGATCCAAGGTTTTTTCATTTGAAATGTCTGGTTAGTTGCACTGAGAAACAATGAAAACAATGCTGAGCCTTGTGCTCAGTTATGCTGGCGTTAGGCCCATTTTCACGTACATTGCGGAGAAAACGCCTCTTTGACTAGCGCTTATGCCTTGCGTCGCTACTAAAAACTCAGGCTGCTGTCCGTACCATTTCAAAATATATATAAAAAAAAACATTTAATCCAACAAATACCAATAGGTACATAAGATTACAACAAAATAAATAAAACTTAAGAAGAACATGCAGTATAACTATTAAATATAGTTAAAAAAAGATACAATGACAATATTTTGCAACCACTTTCATAAAATAACAGAATCAGGCTTCATGTATAGATAAAATGTATAAGAACAATTTACTTGTATCAAACAAAAATGAAAAATAAAATAAAATGAAAAATGAAATAGAATGAAAAATGAAATGGAATGAAAAATGAAATGAAATGAAAAAAATGAAATGAAAATGAAAAAAAATAAAATTAAAGGAAAAATTAAATAAAATGAAAATGAAAATAGAATGAAAAATAAAATTAAAGGAAAAATTAAATTAAAGGAAAAATTAAATAAAATGAAAATGAAAATAGAATGAAAAATAATTAACAAATAGAAAACGTTTCCCGTGTTTACATAGCCTGATATAAACACGAGGAAAGTTTGGGAGAAGTCGAGAGCTATTGTTTACACTTTATATCAGGCTATGTATAAAAAACACGGGAAAACGTTTTCTATTTGTTAATTATAAAAT
Source organism: Actinostola sp. cb2023 (assembly GCA_033675265.1). Lineage (NCBI taxonomy): Eukaryota > Metazoa > Cnidaria > Anthozoa > Actiniaria > Actinostolidae > Actinostola > Actinostola sp. cb2023. Next base: position 429,780 of record JAUJYZ010000885.1, read on the forward strand.
AACTACAAGGATTTCTTTCGTAAAACTCCTTTATTTACGCGAGATTTTAGTGATCAAAATTTTAATTCTCCTGAAAAGCGTCAGAAATCGCCCATCATATCCAATCAAATCTCACGAAAGAAATCAAAATGGCAAAGCGACTCGACAACTTTTATCTGTGCAGTTTACTGTTTTGACACGAAAAACAATTTTGAAGAATGCTATTTTCTGTCAGAAAATTACAGAAGAATGCTTGTTACACCACAGGCAGCCCAAGCAATGGACTTCTGGAGGCCTTTTATGAAGACATTTTTTATTTCAATAAATTCTATTAAAACTTATCTGAGTTGTTTATTGTGTCTTACTTTATCATCCTGTAAAGTTTCAGCTCGATCCGAGGCCTATTTACGAAGTTTTTCAATATCTGCTCCTCTCCACATTTTCATGTGGAGAGGAGCAGATATTGAAAAACTTCGTAAATAGGCCTCGGATCGAGCTGAAACTTTACAGGATGATAAAGTAAGACACAATAAACAACTCAGATAAGTTTTAATAGAATTTATTGAAATAAAAATTTTCTTCATAAAAGGCCTCCAGAAGTCCATTGCTTGGGCTGCCTGTGCTACAACTACAAGAATCGCTCTGTTTTTACTCTTTTGTGAGTATAAATACGGCTATCTTTTCTTGATATTTTCAGTCGTACACTTGAGAAAATATAAGACTTATGTGTAGCTATATTAAAGTATAACTTACAAAATGGTTAGTATGTGATTGAGAAAACTGAGCCGTTATATTTAGTTTTCTTCGTTATTGTGGACAGAAATAAGTGGACGATTCGTCGAGTTTCTTGCCGGCCGAGTTTGAATGAACTTGAAGTTGAAGCTCGATTCTTGCAAAATTAATTTTCGGTTTAAAATCATCAAAATCACATCTAGATAGAACTTGAACTTAAAGGGGGACTAGTACGTAAATCGTTCAAAATTTGATTTAGCTGAAACTTCACTGAGATAATCTCAAAGACCCATACAATCACTGGTTAATTTTTTTTCTCAAAAATTCTAATGGAAAGTAATACATTTTTATGAATCTTTAGAGGTGCCAGTGCGTCACTGACTCAACCCAAACTCAGCTCCATACATTTCTTTGTATTTTGTGATCAAAATATCTGAACGGTTTGTTCAGATAACAGCTCTGCACTGAAGAAAACTAGTCAAACAATCAATCCTTAGCACATACAAGGTAAGAAAACTCCTTCACACAAACGTTTAGCTTCATAGAAATAAAATAATTCAAGACATTAAACATGAAGAAATGTATGGAGCGAAGCCGTGATGATGTTTGGGTTGAGTAAGTGACATCACTGACACCTCTAAAGATTCATAAAAATGTATTATTTCCCATTGGAATTTTTGAGAAAAAAATTAACCAGTGATTGTATGGGTCTTTGAGAATATTTCAGTGAAGTTTCAGCTAAATCAAACTTTGAACGATTTACGTACTAGTCCCCCTTTACCTAAACAAGAAAAACTGTAATTCTATGTCAACATCACGTAACCTCGCTAACGCAATGCAAACTGGGAAACATGTATGTTGGTTCGACGTCACTCGCCCCAGGCTTCCGAATCTGAAAGTGGAGAACATTGTGACTTTGAATGCGTATAAAAAAATACCGATTGCTCAGAATCAAAAATAAATTTCGCACAAATTCTTAGGAATTCAACTACTTTTATCCAAATTGGAACATTTTAGGGGGTTAGGGGCACTATAAATAAGGGAGCGCAACACTCTCACACATTATACATGTAAATATATATCAATTGAGGGATTCAGCTTTGTAAAGAATTAAAGCCATTGTATTTCAAATCAGTTGTCAGACTATTGTCATTCATGTATAAGCAGTGTTTAGTCGTTCATAACCAGACTGCGGGCCGTCTCTAGTTTCTATCAGCCAACATATCGAGTCTGAATAACCATCGTGCAGCAGGGGCGGACTCCCCGGCATAGTTGTGGGGATGCTCGTTGAAATAAAGCTGCCTGAATCATGCAGGTTTCCGCTCATGATTGCGTAATATTGCAGAGTGCGCTCGCTCTACACAAATACTATGCGCGCATATTTACATCTGTGTAGTTTTATATTCTCGATCTGCTGTCATGGATCTCAAGCACGGTGACCCTCTAGCGTGGTTTTGGGTTACGCTTAGATTTGAGCATCCTCGGACACCCGGGAACTATTCCGTGGAGCGGGGGAGAGGGGACGGGGAAAAATTAAGCGAGCGCGGAATATTACAGCTGTGAATTTTTTTCCGCGCGCGCATACTCCCATTTTCTCCCGTCCCCCTCTCCCTCGGCCCAAGACTGCCGAGGATGGGATTCGGTGAAAATAATCTCGATTGTTTATGGTATTGTGGTTGAACAATGACTGGTACCAGAAGTACATAACTAGAAGTGTCCATCTATATAATAGATCTGTCATACATCAGATTAGCGAGTGAGCTATTTTTAGAACTGAGTTTAGCGCGCGCTCGATGATGTGTTGGCAACAGCGCGCGCATTTCACTGCTAAAATGTATTCAAAAACCAGTCAAATCTTTTTCTGAAATAGAAAAAAAGGTTTAACATCATTTATATAAGTTTTGCATTTTTCTTGCTCCTTCATGATCAAAAATGCATGAAATTTCAAACTTTTGTCTGATTAGTTGAAGTCTAATTACAATTGATCCGTAACAAGCAAAATCATAAACAACAATGACATTTCTATTTATTCTCAGTAGAATTAAACTTTTCTTGACACTCAGCTACTATCCACATTGATAAGCATCGAAACTATGCATTTTAGATCATGAAGGAGCAAGAAACAAAACAGAAGAGGATTTGACAGGTTTTTGAATACATTTTAGCAGTGAAATGCGCGCGCTGTTGTCAACGCCACAACACATCATCGAGCGCGCGCTTGAACTCAGTTCTAAAAATAGCTCATTCGCTAATCTGATGTATGACAGATCTATTATATAGATGGACACTTCTAGTTATGTACTTCTGCTGGTACTTCAGTAGGTCAAATTTTATCATCGGACATGCCCACTCAATGTAAGTAAGTAATTAAGTCATTTTTAATCGCGGTATTGCTATAACGCTAATCTCAAGCGTTAGTCATTAAATAGTATTGAGCTAATGCATTAGCCTGACTACGCTTATCAGCATTAACATGGAGGTAGGTATACGAAGTTATTAATATCTGTTTTTTTATGATATTTGATTCAAATATGAGCCTAGCTGCATATGAATTGCTGGTCTGATCTTTGCCCAGTATCTGAGACGATTCTATGATATGATCATGGCTGTTCTTATATAGCGCATTTCACATTCGTCTCAATGCGCTTTACAGCCGATGGAGGACTTTTTCAGGGCTGCATATGATAGGCGCCTACGGCAGCCGAGCAGCTTACTATCCGGCATGAGGAGTTAGTACATTAGTATGTTATGCCTGCAATTTGAAGTAGGCTTACATTACGGCTGCATGTTGCAAATTGTTCTAGAATTAAAACAAAAGAGTCACGATTGTTCTAAGAGTTCTAATGAGTAATATTCGACGCTTTTATTGCTCGATCCAAGGTTTTTTCATTTGAAATGTCTGGTTAGTTGCACTGAGAAACAATGAAAACAATGCTGAGCCTTGTGCTCAGTTATGCTGGCGTTAGGCCCATTTTCACGTACATTGCGGAGAAAACGCCTCTTTGACTAGCGCTTATGCCTTGCGTCGCTACTAAAAACTCAGGCTGCTGTCCGTACCATTTCAAAATAAAATAAAACTAGTAATAATATATTTAATCCAACAAATACCAATAGGTACATAACTGATTACTACAAAATAAATAAAACTTAAGAAGAACATGCAGTATAACTATTAAATATAGTTAAAAAAAAGATACAATGACAATATATTTTGCAACCACTTTCATAAAATAACAGAATCAGGCTTCATGTATAGATAAAATGTATAAGAACAATTTACTTGTATCAAACAAAAATGAAAAATAAAATAAAATGAAAAATAAAATAGAATGAAAAAATAAAATGAAAAATAAAAAATGAAAATGAAAAATAACATTTGAAAACGAACTTCGCGTCGGCCGCCGAGACAGCAATAGACGGTGACCATTACATCGACTTTTCATCTGGCTTTCTGACTGAGCTGAGGTTGTTGGCCAAGTGCCTTTTCGATAGTCATTCACCCAAGAATAGAATAGAAAACATTTATTTAAATATAGGGTAACTCAATCAGTATTACAATATATTTACCTAAAGTTCACAAAACGTTAACCTCGATTTCATATTTTTGGCAACACGTGGATGACGTCACATCCATGGTGTCTTCAAAGTTGATATATTTTTTGTTTCTATAATATGTTTTTAAATTTATCTCTGTTATTGGGACTCTCCTCGCATCGATTGTAAGTCAGTACCTGTTAACCCAGTTTTTGCTTATTTGGCTGGCTTCCAGCGTCTGTTCAAGCGTCACCGTGTTTATGCATGATAAAGTAGTACGTGTTGTGCAGCAGTGAGCGCATTGTACAGCCATGACGCAACCACGCTACATCAACTCTACAGATATCATACGAATAGATGGATTTTGTACGCAATGTATGGTAAGGGAATGCATTATTTGCTGCATTTGAGATATATATTTCCGTTTCACGTATTATAAATATATAAATCAGTTAGATTATAAATGAGGTAATCTTTGTTAACCGAATTAATACTAATTTTCTTAAGCAAAATAGGTAGTTTTATCTCAAAACTTTTCGCCATAATATTAATGTTATCCGAGTCTGTAATTGACTACAAAATGAAAAGAAGAAGAAAATAATTTAGGGAAGTAAAAATGAATAATCAACAGAGCTGGAATTATAAAAAGGGAAATAAGATGAAAGGATGAAAAGAAACTGAAGCGAAAGAAGGATGAAAATAAAGCAAAAACGAGAACTTTTTCAGTTGGAGTCAAGATAAATAACTCCATGCAGAAATAGTATGCACTGGCTCGGCTATTTGTTGTTAAGTTGGAAGGATATTCACAGCGTCATCTTGTGCCAAATAAAATTCATTGTCATCTTTGGAGCGGAAAGTCGCTCCGGAAAATTTTGACAAAAGTTAGTGAAAAATGTGTCAATTTTTTTGTTATCAGATTATTTCTGTTTTATAGGCGCTGGAAAATTAAAAAATAATTATTTAGAATCAGGAAAACTTAGTGACAATAAACAGATAAACAAAATTAGACCAGTAGACATGAATTAGGAATGAGCGTCGTGCATATATTAATGCTATAGTTTCCTAACAATCTAAAACCTTGTTCACATTTATAAAACATGAATATTAAAAAGCTGAATTTTGACGCGAAGATGATTTGACGTTTTTATGATGAATTATACGATAATCGAAATGGGTTAAAATCGATCAACCATTAATACAAGATACTCGATCAGACCCATTGCAAGCTACCCAGACCTCATTTGTGAATGATCTTGTTAATGCTCAGTGAATAAAATGCTATCAGAATTAACATCAGTAAAATCTCACATGAATGTGGAGAGGAGCAGATATTGAAAATCTTCGTAAATAGGCCTCGGATCGAGCTGAAACTGTACAGGATGATAAAGTAAGACACAATATACAACTCAGATAAGTTTTAATAGAATTTATTGAAATAAAAATGTTCTTCATAAAAGGCCTCCAGAAGTCTATTGCTTGGGCTGCCTGTGCACGGCCTAAATTAGACAGCACAACTTTTGCCTAGAACTGTCGCATACAACTTGCTTGCGCATGCTCAATCCATACACACAACACAAATTGCTTCGGTGTAAATCATGCAGCCGACAACTTGCTCACAACTGTTTTTAATAAGCAAGTTGCATGAAAACAAAACTAAGTAGCAAAAGCAGCTTGAACGAACAGCAGCAGGACATCTGGAATGTGATATTAATTCTTTTTCTGCTTCCTTGTGTTTTGTCTCCCAATGTTTAGTCGTTCTTCAAGGTCAGTAATCCTAACCTTGTGTTGCTGTTTGAAGGATGGAAAATATCAACAATAGCAGGTAGAGGAATTGAACTTCAATGTCATTTGAAACTGATCACTAATGAGGGTTTATCATGATTTCAAAACTTATAGGAGACATAGGAAAAAAAAAATGATTATCATAGCTGAAAGAGCTCGTTGAATTTAGTATAAATGTGAAGTTTGGAAAAGATCGCTTCACAAATTGCGAAGATATGAATTTTCAAAAATCGAAATTTTGTATGAAAACCTTTGTTGGAGGCAAGAGTTGCCTACCAGCGTAATTTCCAAAGGTTTTCATATAAAATTTCGATTTTTGAAAATTCATATCTTCGCAATTTGTCAAGCGATCTTTTCCAAACTTCACATTTTTACTAATTTCAGTTAGCTCTTTCCAGCTATGATAATCATATTTTTGTCCTATTTATGAGTTTTGAAATTACACGATAAACCCTCCTGATTCTTGTCTACAAAGAATTGATGAAGGAACTAATGGTTTTCATTTTCAGTTCTACTTGGCTCCTGTGTTGGCGTGTTTCTGTTGTCTCTGCTGTATGAATGTGTACGTTTTATGAAATTCAAACTTGTCAGCAGCCCTAGTAGTATACCCATCCCTTACTCAACCAATCAAGACATCGACCAGTCCATTGATGACGTCAGCCCTAGTAGTATACCCCTCCCTTACTCAACCAATCAAAACATCGATCAGTCCATTGATGACGTCAGCCCTGGCAGCACAGTCGCCCTACACAGACAACCTAGAGTTTCATTTCAACCACAGGAATATAGGTATGGAGACCTAATCTACTTCACAGCAAAACTAGGACATGCTCGACTGAGGATCATCCAGCGCGGTTTTTGTCCAGCGCTCTGAAGTGATTTCGGAGCGTCGGACAAAAACCGCTGGATCGTCGAGCATGAGAAAAAGATGACGGATCAGAATAGTAGATGAAAGTGGTACTGATTTAGGTTCGCAAAGGATTATGGTTCGATGTACAGCCGCCATCTTTTACTGTGTAGTGGATACCTCCTTCTCTTTTCGGCCTTACCCTTACCCTTACTCGGCCCTCTCCTCCCCGAAGGCGTGTTCACAGGCTCCTTTCTAGTGCATCGAACTTGTACGATAATCTTTTCACATGCGCATGAAAAAAACTCCATATTTGGTAATGCAATTCCATATATGGTAAGCTATTGTCTCAAGTAATAATAATATAATAATAAGTCTTCAAACTGTGATGTTCGACGGTCGTATTGATACTAGTTATTTTGTCGAGCCCACGTCAACTTATCACTGGTTCTTTGATTTACTTGTTTCCAGTCCCTTTTCTACACACCACGGTCTGAACGTCATTTTACACGTCGCGCAATTGGTCTTGGGATACGTGCTAATGCTGATCGTTATGACGTTCAATGTTTGGCTTGGGTTATCTGTGGTACTCGGTCTGGGTACTGGGTACTTTATCTGCCGTAATAACGTGTTGTCGATTGACATGCACGAGTCGTCGATTCAACTTAAGATTGTTGAGTAACGTTTACTTGTTGATATTCAGCCTGGTTATATCGAGAAGCACAAGAAGCTGGCATTGTTTCACTGTGAAAACGTGCCTAACGCAAGCATAAGCACAAGAGGATCAACATTGACCCATTTCTTGTTTGCGCTTTAAATGCTTGCGTTTGGCCCGTTTCACTGGATACAAGTTCTTGTGATTTTAACGCTAGTGACAACCAGGCTTATATAGGCCAAGGTTAGCCTACGTAGCGGCCCAAAGGGACGGGAAGGGGGATCCCAGTTCCCCTAGCTACACAGACTAGGCCAAGGTTACTGGACCTCTCTCATCGAATCCCCATTATCTACTCAAACAGTATTAATACCCTTTCAAGCAACTTTCGCAATAGAATAAGAGGTTCTATCTACGTAACAAAATTACGTTAAATTCCCAAGGGAGTCAATTCAACGTTTTCTAGTCATGTAGCGCATGTGGGATCTGCTCGTTTCAGTCTTTTTACGCATGCACAGTTGACGTATCTATAAGGTTTTTCTCGTCTGTGAGAGAGGAATAAGGGGCAGGGTAACAGTTTTACTACTTCATTCATCAAATAAATCGTAAACTATCATAACGTTCGTCAGTCATAACTGTCATAATGTAGCTGTCCGAGTTGCATATGGCTCTAAACTTTACTTTGAATAATAGTGAGACGTCTCCGGCACCACGATCATTCGTTTCATACGGATAAAAAAGGTCGAACATTCCCAAATATCACCAGTCAGTATAAACGAGTTAATGCAGTAAAGTATTGCTAATATCGGAAATACTTACAGCTAAATCCAGTATTAAACAGTAAACCAAACACAACACATCCGCTGTTTGTCGAATGCAGGCGTTTAGTTATTTTACATGGTAAATGAACAAGACATGACTGGAGTCGTTTCTGTAGTGTGTTTCAGCGGCTTTCTCTTACACCTATTTCAAAAAACGTTGTCTGTGAACTTAACTCAAGCGTACGCGATTAGACCGAAAGGGATCATGGGTAGATGGTACATTTTGATGTTTATGATCACGTTGAGCAACATCTGAATGTCTATTGTGTTTGTACAACCATCAAGCGAGAGTACAACACAGAACTCTAACTTGGCCATGTCAGAATTAAAATATGTTGTCATACCCATGCTCCCTTTCGGTCTGGTCACGCATAGTAGGCTTGACGGTCAAGTTCACCGAGGTTTTTTTAAATAGGTGTATATACCTGATGACAGCACCGCCTCCTGTCCCGTATGCAACTATTGTATACCTTTAGAATAGTTTAGAAACAGTTTTTGCCTTTCGCAAAGAATAATTATTCTCGTAAGAGATCGTAACATTTATAATCTATATACATAGAAGTATACCTCCCGAGTCGCAAGCATAAGTGCAAGCACAAGGGGCTTTATTTTACTGTGAAAACGGGCCTGACGCAATCATAAGTACAAGCGGAAGCATCAGAATCTCAATAGGCGTCTTGCATGATGGCGTCATATTACTACAAGTACCAGAATGCTTTGCACATTTTCTTTTGTTAGATAATTAGCACCAATTGTCTTGCTATTCTCAGGAGGGATAAAAGTCTGAATAAGAAAGAAAAGTCCCAAAGCATTCTGGTACTTGTAGTCAAATGACGTCATCATGCAAGTCGCCTATTAGCCATTATCAAATCGAGCAGGGGACTGGGAACGAGTTTATTAGAATTAATGTAATTATGAAATTAAGTTCATGACATGAAAGAGCATGTTGAAATTAGCATCTGTGCAAAGTTTGATGTGATTTGAGCGAATTCTATAGGAATTATAAACTTTTGAAATTGTGTTGTCCAGCCAAAATTTTACAGTAAATGTATGGTTTGGATGGACAACATCAAATATTTACAGAGTTTGTATGGGAAAATAGACATCTTTGATGCCCTCTAGCATCGTCAATATTAAGCCGAAGTTCATCAAAATTTCCAGACTAGCTAAGTTTGACCTGCTCTCTCAGAAAATGATGCCCATTTTTGCTAGTTTCTTATTGAATTAGTTTTACGGACTTGGTCCCAGTCCCCTGCTCGATTTGGTAATGGCTAATTGCCCCATTTCTTGTGCCTGCATCTCGAATGAAAACGAGGCTTAATCATACACTTGCATGAAGACTATATATACAAGATCGTAGACATGATATGGCATGCGGTGGGTGTTTTTATTCTATTGTAATAAATACTTATACGGCCATTTCCCTTCGAATCGGAGGGAGCGCATTGCACGACCATTCTACAAACGGTGGTACTGTTAGCATAATTAACAACCTGTACACAACTATGGGATTACGTGGGGATGTCTGTGTGGATTACTAAATGCTATATATTAATTCTAAAGGGATTGTAAATTTGTGAATAACTAAATTTGAAATAAATTGATCTAAATAGTGTGTGTTCATTCTACAACATCAACCAGACAACACATCATCACCACCATTACCATCTTCATCACCACCACCATCATCATCATCATCATCGCCACCATCACCACCACCATCATCACCACTGACCACCACCACACCACCACCATCATCATCACCATCTTCATCACCACCATCATCTTTATTATCATCACCATCATCATCATCATCATCATCACACCACCATCATCACCACCATCATCATCATCATCATCACCACCGCCATCATCTTCATCACCACCATCATCACCACCACCCATCATCACCATCACCACCACCATCGCCACCACCCCACCCCCACCAGCTATTTTCTATGTATCGTCATCGTCATCATTATCGTCATCGTCATCATTATCGTCATCATCATCACAAACAACATAGCAGAACTATTTCACCATGGAAACTCCTCTTCAAGCGATGTCACTGGTACCACATCCTTGTTTAGACTGAAAAGAATATAGACAATGAATAAAAACGACATGAGATCAGTGCTAGTTATTAAAAACACACCAACACACCAACAAACATACAGACAGACCAACAAACAAACCAACAAACATACATACAGACAAGACAAACACCAACAACACACCAACCAACCAACACACCAACCAACCAACCAACCAACCAACCACCCAAACAACCAACCAACCAACCAACCAACAGACTGACAGACCAACCAACCCACACACACACCAACCAACCACACCAAACAACAACAAACATACCAACAACCAACCAACCAACAGACACAACCAACCAACCAACCAACCAACCAACCAACCAACCAACCAACCAACCAACCAACCAACCAACACACCAACCAACCAACCAACCAACCAACCAACCAACACACCAACAAACATATAGACAGACCAACCAACCAACAGACAGACTGACAGACCAACCAACCAACCAACAACCAACCAACAAACACCAACCAACCAACCAACCAACCAACACACCAACCAACAAACAAACAACCAACCAACCAACCAACAAACAAACACACCAACCAACCAACACACAACACACCAACCAACAACAAACACACACCAACCAACAAACAACACACCAACCAACCAACCAACCACCAACAAACAAAACCAACAACACACAAACACACCACCCAACATACATACAGACCAACCAACCAACCAACAGACAGACAGACTGACAGACCAACCAACAACAACCAACCAACCACCAACCAACCAACACACCAACCAACCAACCAACCAAGCACCAACCACACCAACCAACCAACCAACCAACCAACCAACCAACACCACACAAACACACCAACCAACAACACACAACCAACCAACCAACAACCAACTAACACACAAACACACAACAACATACAGACCAACCAACAAACACACCAACCAAACCAACCAACAACACCACCAACCACCAACCAACCAACCACACCAACCAACCAACCAACCAACCAAACCAACCAACCAACCAACCCACCAACCACCACCAACCAACCAACCAACCAACCAACCAACCAACCAACCAACCAACCACCAACCACCAACCAACCAACCAACCAACCAACACAAACACACCAACCAACAAACAAACAAACATATCAACCAACAAACAACACACCAACCAACCAACCAACACAAACACACACACACCAACCACATACAACACACCAACCAACCAACCAACACACCAACCAACCAACCAACCAACAAACAAACACACCAACCAACCAACCAACCAACACACAAACACACCAACAAACACACAGACATACCAACCAACCAACAAACAAACACACACCAACACACAACCAATCAACCAAACAAACAACAACACACAACCAACCAACCAACCAACTCACCTCACCAACCAACCAACCAACAAACAACCAACCACCACCACCACCAACCAACCAACACACAAACACACCAACCAACCAACCAACCAACACCAACCAACCAACCAACCGACCGACCGACCGACCGACCGACCAACCAACCAACCAACTAACCAACAAACCAACCAACCAACCAACCAACCAACCAACCAACACACACAAACCAACCAACAAACACACCAACAAACATACATACAGACAGAACAAACCAACACACCAACCAACCAACCAACCAACCAACAGACAGACAGACTGACAGACCAACAAACAAACACACCAACAAACATACAGACAGACCAACAAACAGACCAACAAACATACCAACCAACCAATAGACAGACAGACCAACAAACAAACACACCAACAGACATACAGACAGACCAACAAACTTGAACACACCAAAAAAAAAAAACAACAACAAACAAACACACCAACCAACCAACAGACAGACAGCCATACAAACGAACAAACGAACCAATCAACAAACAAACAAACCTACACAAATGTACGATCAAACAGCCACACCCAGTAATATAGTCATCACACGGTTGGTACCTTTTCAGTCCCTCTCTGATTTCCTCCACTTTTGAAGGATTGCAACACACTGCACACCGTGACGTCAGAGGGTCAAACAAAGGAGCGATGTATTTCTGTCCAACACGTTCCAGATCCTCCATGGTTACATTGGAAACTCCATCAAGTAGACCCCTGTGGATCAAACAACACAAGTTAGGTGTTGGGATCCCTGTGGATCAAACAACACAAGTTAGGTGTTGGGATCCCTGTGGATCAAACAACACAAGTTAGGTGTTGGGATCCCTGTGGATCAAACAACACAAGTTAAGTGTTGGGATCCCTGTGGATCAAACAACACAAGTTAGGTGTTGGGATCCCTGTGGATCAAACAACACAAGTTAGGTGTTGGGATCCCTGTGGATCAAACAACACAAGTTAGGTGTTGGGATCCCTGTGGATCAAACAACACAAGTTAGGTGTTGGGATCCCTGTGGATCAAACAACACAAGTTAGGTGTTGGGATCCCTGTGGATCAAACAACACAAGTTAGGTGCTGGGATCCCTGTGGATCAAACAACACAAGTTAGGTGTAAAGATCCTTGTGGATCAAACAACACAAGTTAGGTGTTGGGATCCCTGTGGATCAAACAACACAAGTTAGGTGTTGGGATCCCTGTGGATCAAACAACACAAGTTAAGTGTTGGGATCCCTGTGGATCAAACAACACAAGTTAGGTGTTGGGATCCCTTTGGATCAAACAATACAAGTTAGGTGTTGGGATCCCTGTGGATCAAACAACACAAGTTAGGTGTTGGGATCCCTGTGGTAAATGTCTTGTGACGTACCTATTATATCCTGGACCCACATTTCTGAATTGTGCAAGTTTGCTCTAGGTAAAAGAGGAAAACAAAAATTAAAAGGTGATAGGAAGAAAGGGATGGAAGAAGAGAAGGAGGGAGGGAGGGAGGGAGGGAGGGAGGGAGGGAGGAGGGGAAGGAGGGAGGGAGGAAAAGAGGGAGGGAGGAAAGGAGGGAGGGAGGAAAGGAGGGGAGAAAGGAGGAAGGGAGGAAGAGAAGAAAAGAGGAAGGGAGGAAGAGAAGAAAAGAGGAAGAGAAGAAAGGAAGAAGAGAAGAAAGGAGGAAGAGAAGAAAGGAGGAAGAGAAGAAAGGAGGAAGAGAAGAAAGGAGGAAGAGAAGAAAGGAGGGAGAGAAGAAAGGAGGAAGAGAAGAAAGGAGGAAGAGAAGAAAGGAGGAAGAGAAGAAAGGAGGAAGAGAAGAAAGGAGGAAGAGAAGAAAGGAGGAAGAGAAGAAAGGAGGAAGAGAAAGGAGGAAGAAAGGAGGAAGAGAAGAAAGGAGGAAGAGAAGAAAGGAGGAGAGAAGAAGGGAGGAAGGGAGGAAGGGAGGAAGGGAGGAAGGGAGGAAGGGAGGAAGAGAGGAAGGGAGGAAGGGAGGAAGGGAGGAAGGGAGGAAGGGAGGAAATGAGGAAGGGAGGAAAAGAGGAAGAGAAGAAAGAAGGAAAGGAGGAAGAGAAGAAAAAGAGGAAGGGAGGAAGGGAGGAAAGGAGGAAAAGAGGAAAGAAGCATATATACACCTGGTAAGCAGCTGAAGAAACACTTTTCTCTCTGTAAATAAGCCCAAAGATAACACTACTTATGGCAGCCTCGAGTTCACTGGGTTCAAAAAGCGTTTGTCCAGAGAGGTAGCCATCCTGTTGAGCAACAAAGTTATAACAAGTGCACACAACCAACATCACTAATACACTGTTGTTATATACTTACCACAATCTCCTTGGTTTTCTCGTATGCTTTGACCACGTGAGTTGAGCGAGCGAGAATAAATAGTAAATTGCCCTGACCAGGATCTACCTTCATACTTTAAAAACAAGAAGACAATGTCATGTCACTACATACAACAACAACGACAACAACAATAACAACAACGACGACAACAACAACAGCAGCAACAACAGCAGCAACAACAACAACAACAGTAACAGCAGCAACAACAACAGCAACAGTAGCAACAACAGCACCAACAGTAACAGCAGCAACAACAACAGTAACAGCAGCAACAACAACGACGACAGCAACAACAATAACGACAGCAGCAGAAGCAACAACAACAACAGCAGCACCAACAGCAGCAACAACAACAGTAACAGCAACAGTAACAGCAGCAACAACAGCAACAGTAACAGCAACAACAACAACGACAGCAGCAGCAAAAACAACAACAGCAGCAGCAGCACCAACAACAACACCAACAACAGTAACGACAACAACGACAGCAGCAGTAGCAACAACAACAATTAAAAAAAAAACCACCACCATTAGCAAGAAACGTTTACTGTCCGATATTCCAGCCAGCTATAGAAACAAATGGGCTACGACTGAATGGGACATGAGAAGAAAGTCAAGGGTTTCAGTGGGTATCCTTCCCAGTCCCTAGTTTCTCTCCTACATTAATTACACAGGAATCCCTTAACTCTAACAGATACCTGTAACTATAGCTTAATCCAAGCCCTCTTACTTGACGCCAAATGGGACCCTTGAAAACAAAGAACATACACTAGACAAAAGAACAGAGCTAGAAATATACTATGAAATACTATGTGTAATTGCATGAACCACTATTAGATTATTCTTGATATACTGCCGATTGAGTGAATTAGTGTTTTTCTCACCTCTAGTGTAATAAGACACTCTAGGTATACCATAATAGCAGCAAGGTCTGCATGGTCGTATGAATTGATACAAGGGGTGGCTTGGAACAGATATGACGACTCTACTGAGCCCACACCGACAATCTTCCCATGGAACAGTGGTCGCATTAAAAAGGTGTTGGGAAGAGGGACGACTGGAAGACTGAGAAAGAGATAACACAATTAATATATACTATGACGACTCTATTGAGCCCACACCGACAATCTTCCCATGGAACAGTGGTCGCAGTAAAAAGGTGTTGGGAAGAGGGACGACTGGAAGACTGAGAAAGAGATAACACAATTAATACTACAAGAAAATATGATATTCATAAGTCAACTGGTGTTTGAGGAAAGTGTCAAATTATCTTGGTGCAATAGTTGGGGTGTTTCTTGGTGCTACAGTCTGCATTGTATTCTTGGTTAGGTTTCTTTGTATGCAGGGTATTGTTTTGGTTCAAGTTCATTCTTCTCGTTCTTTGTGTTCATTGTCTAACGTCAGCTGGTGTGCTGCAACACCAAGAAACCTCCAATAGTTGTCTTTCTAGTTTCCAGAAAAAGTATCATTATAGTGGACATGCATGTACATTACTGTGTGGTGCTCAAAGGTGTGACCACCTTTATCGTGTTTGTAAACTTTTATCTTGAAAAAGTAGCATGGTGACTTATGATTGCATGGTTATAATTTCAGTTCATTATTTGTGGTATGGACATTTGACCTCAGTTACATGTACATGTAGTCTCCTTTGTAGCCGCCTAAGGTCAAGTCACGCTCCTTCGCAGCCGCCTGAGGTCAAGTCACGCTCCTTCGCAGCCGCCTGAGGTCAAGTCACGCTCCTTCGCAGCCGCCTGAGGTCAAGTCACGCTCCTTCGCAGCCGCCTGAGGTCAAGTCACGCTCCTTCGCAGCCGCCTGAGGTCAAGTCACGCTCCTTCGCAGCCGCCTGAGGTCAAGTCACGCTCCTTCACAGCCGCCTAAGGTCAAGTCACACTCCTTCACAGCCGCCTAAGGTCAAGTCACGCTCCTTCGCAGCCGCCTGAGGTCAAGTCACGCTCCTTCGCAGCCGCATGAGGTCAAGTCACGCTCCTTCGCAGCCGCCTGAGGTCAAGTCACGCTCCTTCGCAGCCGCCTGAGGTCAAGTCACGCTCCTTCGCAGCCGCCTGAGGTCAAGTCACGCTCCTTCGCAGCCGCCTGAGGTCAAGTCACGTTCCTTCGCAGCCGCCTGAGGTCAAGTCACGCTCCTTCGCAGCCGCCTGAGGTCAAGTCACGCTCCTTCACCGCCGCCTGAGGTCAAGTCATGCTCCTTCGCAGCTGCCTGAGGTCAAGTCACGCTCCTTCGCAGCCGCCTGAGGTCAAGTCACGCTGGCTGTGAAGGAGACTACATGCACATGTAATAAAACACAATAATCACCTTGTTGGTAAAGCCTCTGACTGGCCAACCATAAACAAACTGGTCCAAATGTTTTCAGCATTTCTAGGCAACTTGTTGACATCAGCAGCCACATGGATACGCATGTTAGAGAGTTTCGTCAAGGTGTTTCTAAGTGATTCAATCTTGTCAATCACCTGCAAATACCATTAACAAAGCCATGTATGTAATGTTCATTGGATATCTTGGGTACCCTGTGGATGTACTTACAGACTGAGGACTGGTATCTAGGTCTTGGACAAGCTTTGTAAGAAGCACATGTTGTCGGATCATGTTAGTTGTGTATAGATTACTATCTGTAAAGTATTAATATTGTTGTAACATTATTAATTCAGTGTATAGTTTACTGCGATTAAGGTACAGTACTAGTCGACTCTCTTTGAGCGACCACTCTCGTAAGCGACCATCTCCCTAGAGCGACCACCTTTACAAAACCCTGTTTTGTTTCTCATATACTGTAAGCACAGCTGTAATTAAAATCTCTCGTAAGCAACCATCTCTTGTAAGCAACCACTAACTCCAGATCCCGAGGTGGTCGCTTACGAGGGAGTTGACTGTATTTTTAATAAATCTATACATCTAACACTAATGACAATGATGCAATTGTGATGGGATGAAGTAATGCCAGATATATTGTAAGTAGTGCAGAGTTTTTGGGCTCTCCCATGTACTAGAGTAAAAACTTCATCAACATCTTAATTACCTTTAGAGAAGAGAATATCCCTCAACAGAGTCTTCGTTACAATCATTCCTTCTCTCTTCATGCTAAAAATGGCGAATATATTCACGAGACTTAATCTAACTCACACTGCCCAATAGACTGATACATACACTCATTTCGATAAAGTTAGTCACCCGAAAAGCTTCGAAGGTGAGACCAAGAAGGACCATGGGTACATACATTTTAACCAACCCAGGATCCTCATCGGTCTCACCTTTGAAGCTTTATCAAAAATGAGTGTATACAGTACTGATGTGCATAATAATAATAATAGAGATGGTTTGTTGGGCAGGCAGATTATTAGGCAACTAGTCATATAGATGACATACATGTGGCTACTGATTAGGCAGACATACAGTATATGTACATGTATATGTACATTTATTATTCCACTAGTGTGTCATTTTACCATTAAAGGGCAAGAGGTTCAACACGCAAAATATGCCAGCGTATTACACAGTAGCTCGCACGCGCACGAAAAACATAGCAAAAATGGCTCAAAAACTTCAGGAAACAAAGAAACAAAATCAATTGTGGAATAATAAACCCCTTATTTGATGGTTTGACAGATAATACTTGACGACATTTTACTCATTGCTCGTATTTTTCCTCGCCCTACGGGCTCAGAAAAATACTACGCAACTCATAAAATATCCGTGCGTATTATCTGTCAAACCATCAAATAAGCTGAATATATGTACATCAATAAATAAATTATAAATCCGAATTATAAATAAATATATATGTAGAAATACATACCTTGCAACGTCATTAATCATCTTTTTCGCAACAATATCCAGTCTCTCTTTAGTGATGACAGTTTTGTACAAGATTTCATGCAACCATTTTACTCCCTTCTCGTATTTGGCAGCTTCAACCTGCACATATATATATGTACATTATAACTTATAATACATATCCAGTACATGTAAGTACAAGTACTGAAGTTCACTAGTAATGTAAGTATAAGTGCAAGCACATGAGGCCTTATTTCACTGTGCAAAAAGGGCCATGATGCAAGCATACATGTAAGCAGGAGCATAGCCAGGAATTTTCCTTGGGGGATCTCCAAATTTCCATTTCTAGCATGACACATGACACATAGTCCCTAGTGAAGAGTCACTAGTTACACATTCATGTACCTTAAAGACAACACAGGTTAATGGGTCAAAGTCCCCAGGCATAAAATCATTGAAGTCCTAGGACCCTACACATTCATGTACCTTAAAGACAACACAGGCTAATGGGTCAAAGTCCCCAGGCATAAAATCATTGAAGTCCCAGGACCCTACACATCAATGTACCTTAAAGACAACACAGGCTAATGGGTCAAAGTCCCCTGGCATAAAATCATTGAAGTCCTACAATGTAGGACCCTACACATTCATGTACCTTAAAGACAACACAGGCTAATGGGTCAAAGTCCCCAGGCATAAAATCATTGAAGTCCTAGGACCCTACACATTCATGTACCTTAAAGACAACACAGGCTAATGGGTCAAAGAGGACCCTACACATTCATGTACCTTAAAGACAACACAGGCTAATGGGTCAAAGAGGACCCTACACATTCATGTACCTTAAAGACAACACAGGCTAATGGGTCAAAGAGGACCCTACACATTCATGTACCTTAAAGACAACACAGGCTAATGGGTCAAAGAGGACCCTACACATTCATGTACCTTAAAGACAACACAGGCTAATGGGTCAAAGTCCCCAGGCATAAATCGACGTCCCTTCATGCCAATAGTTGAAGAGTAATCAAGAGTGTCAGCTGTTAACTCTGCCACAACCTGCTCATAGGGTACGATAGCTGTAATGTAATGTAATTAATTAGTAATGGCTGAACAAAACTTCATTTTAGAATTTTATTAGCTAAACAGAATAATCTTAGTAGAAGAAAAATCCCTTCAAAATTGGTTGATTTGATCAGTCACACTTTAGAGGTCTACAAGTACAGTGTACATGTATGTCATACTTATTATTATTATTATACTCACTTCCATTGCGTGCCAGTGGTGACTCAAAAATAACTTCTAGAAAAAGGCTGAGATATGGCTTTAAGTCATTAGGAATGACACTTGTATCGAACATTGCGGTTATCTGGAAGAAAATAGATTGTTTAGTCATGACAGAAATGACCACACCCAAGCTTTCCTTGGTGTAACCTTACAACTGACGTAACTGATTTTTCTGTTCCCTACAGTATGTGTACATTTTGTTCCATGTTCTAAAGATCTCTACACCCTTTGATTATCAATGGACTGTTATAGCGATTTAATATGTAAGGTTCTTACACCGAGATGATGCCTTTTTCCTTTCCATTATTGACACCAATGGGGATTTATCATGTAATTTCAAAACTTATAGGAGACATAGGACAAAACAATGATTATCATACACATGTAGCTGGAAAGAGCTCGTTGAAATTAGTAAAAATGTGAAGTTTGGAAAAGATCGCTTCACAAATTGCGAAGATATGAATTTTCAAAAATCGAGATTTTGTATGAAAATTTGTTGGTAGGCAAGAATTGCCTCCAAGCGTAAATTTCCAAAGGTTTTCATATAAATAGATCACTTTACCAACAAATCACCTACCTCAACAAACATTGTCAATACATGGTCCATTTGAAATGCAAAGGGGATATCTTGAACTGGGAAAGTATCTTGTACTGCTTTAGCATCATTGACATGACAACGGTTACTTATTGTTCTGATTGGATGGAAATGTATGCTTGACGTAGAGGGGACTGTAATGCTGCTAACAACCTCAACAGGCGCAGGTATCTGAATGGGAAAAGAAAGTTAGTAGAGGAAAGTGGAGAGGATGGGAATGAAAAATGAGGAAGGACGAATGGATATGGGAATGAGAAATAAATACAGATAAAGGAAGAAAGAAGGAATAATGGAGAAAGTGGGAGAGAATTAAAAAATGGATGTGAAAATGAAATTAGAAAAAGTGAGAAAGAGGAATAAAGGGAGAGATTTAAGGAAGGATGGAAAGATGTAGGTAATGCAGTGCTGTTTAGATTACCTCATTATCATCTGTAGCAGTCTTAAGGCGCTTAGCTCTTCCTGCCAGGCCATCCTCCCCCAGTGATTTCTGCTGTTCTTCAACCCTTTGCTTCTCTTCGGCTGACATACTTTTCATTAGCTGTGCACTTGGTTCACCAATAACCTTAGTAATAACACAATAACATGTGAGTGAACAAAAAACATCTGATATAATACCACAAAAAGAAGGGCCCAGTGGTCGGTCGGTTGCAATTGGTGGTCGGTGGTTGGGTGGTGGTTGGTGGTCGGTTAGTGGTGGGTGGTCGTCGGTTAGTGGTGGGTGGTTGGGTGGTGGTTGGTGGTTAGTGGGTGGTGGTTGGGTGGTGGTTGGGTGGTGGTTGGGTGGTGGTTGGGTGGTGGTTGGGTGGTGGTTGGGTAGTGGTCAGGTAGTGGTTGGGTAGTGGTTGGGTAGTGGTTGGGTAGTGGTTGGGTGGTGGTTGGGTGGTGGTTGGGTAGTGGTTGGGTAGTGGTTGGGTAGTGGTTGGGTAGTGGTTGGGTGGTGGTTGGGTAGTGGTTGGGTGGTGGTTGGGTGGTGGTTGGGTAGTGGTCAGGTAGTGGTTGGGTAGTGGTTGGGTAGTGGTTGGGTAGTGGTTGGGTAGTGGTTGGGTGGTGGTTGGGTGGTGGTTGGGTAGTGGTTGGGTAGTGGTTGGGTAGTGGTTGGGTGGTGGTTGGGTGGTGGTTGGGTGGTGGTTGTGTAGTGGTCTGGTAGTGGACGTCGGATGGTGGTCGGGTAGTGGCATAGTGTTGCGGTAATACATAAGGAAGATCACTTACTGTAACAATATTTGCAGATATAAAGTACCGATCCACCAAGCTTGCCCAGTAATCAGCAGACTCTGACTTCAACCTTTTACATTCTTCTATAAATTTTGTCCTTTGCTCCAATTCACCAACATTTTGTGAATACAAGAAATCAAAGATAGCAAGATCAGCTAAGGTATCATGGGGATCATTCTCAATCTTATCCTTGTCGTCAAGAATCAATCTATTGATCACTGCTGCCATGCGCTCCATGTCTATCTGCTCAGTTCCATCAGCAATTCCTTGCAACACTTCTAGCATCTTTTCCTTTGTTGCAACAAGTTTATCTGTTGCAACATTGTCGGCCTTGATGTAAAGACATGATTCTGAGTGTTCTATAAGGTTGTATCTAACATCACTACAGTACGGCTCAGGGATTTCTACCAGGTGCTTTTGTAGTGGGGCAATAGGCGTGTCTGTCAGGTAATCCATGATGACGCTTATTGCTGCCAAGTCATGGCGGTTGTTAGACCCTGGTCCTCGACAACCTACAAGGACCATGCCTGATGTTTCATCCTCTGTAGGAAACTGGATGGAAATATTGCTGTTATCAGGGGGAGGCACTGGATTTTGCCAAGGTCGTGTATATGGTGACAAAGCTTTCTGAAATGAGAAATAGCAAAATCGTTTGTGAGAACAAGTTTGTGATTATTTGGTGCATGATTAGGCTAGGATTTGTACTAGACTGCAAACATTCCCTAATTACATGTAAAATTAATGTAAAACTCTGCCAAGAAGAAGACATTGTACAGTTGAAACTGAATTACAGCTATGTTACGTCACGCGTAACCAGTAAATCGGAACATTCAAATGAAGTTTTGAAGTCTAGAATCGAGTCTCGAACATTCAGACAGAAAAATCAAATCCCCGCTAAATATTTTCTCAAAAACGTTCATAAACTTAAAATTAAATTGGATGAAAATTTGTGTCAGCTAAGCCTACATACTCTGCAATCACAACAGCCTGAGTAAACAGATATCTGATACTTTTTTCTTATAGATATATTCGTGGAGATTTGATATTTCTGTCTGAATGTTCGAGACTTGAGTCTAGACTTCAAAACTTCATTTGAATGTTCCGATTTACTGGTTACGCGTGACGTACTGTAACATAGCTGTAATGGCTCACCCAGTTCTGGGAATGGCTTTATGGCTGAGGGAGAGCAGTTTATTCAGTTTATTTTATTGCATAACTTTATTTAAAACTGTATAACTTTATTTAAACATGAAAGACATCGTTGAGCTGGGATGCTCATTCCAAAGATGTACGTGTATCTAAGAGCTAATTACAATTAAAAATGTATATTATTCAGACCAATTAATAGAGGATGACAAAACTGGACTAGTTTACAGTACATGCATGTGTATGACTGGGACTTTCGATAAGATACAGATACACTGTGCATCAATATGTGCAATGTTGTTGCAGCATGTATCCACTCCTGCAATTTATTGTTGTGACCAAGGACTAATGAAGTAAAATGTCATCCCATGTACTTCTGCAACATTGTGTGCAACATTTTGCAAAAGTGGACATATATATGCTGAAATTGTGCTGACACCTTTAGACAACAGTGTAATTGCTCAATATAGAGAAATGCACAATAGAGAAGTACAAGTTTGACAGTACATGTTGAGGAAGATAGACACAAGAGAAATGAAGTGAAAGAAGAGAGAGAGAGAGAGAGAGAGAGAGAGAGAGAGAGAGAGAGAGAGAGAGAGAGAGAGAGAGAGAGAGAGAGAGAGAGAGAGAGAGAGAGAGAGAGAGAGAGAGAGAGAGAGAGCTACAAACTGAGTTATAAAAGGATGTTATACCTTGCTAAGGATTTTGTCTTCAAATGGTGTAACAACCTCAAACACTTTGTCTGGATCTACTAATCCTGTTATAATGACGCACAGATTCTCTGGTCGGTAGAACTGCCTATGGTAGTTGCATACCTGACATAAAGGAAACATAATTCAATGGGTGGGAAGTAAGTACATGTACAGTGTAGTCTAGCCACCTGACCACCCTATGCATTCATTCAACTCATACCTTTTCGTGGCTGCAGGAAGTTCTTAAGTTTTCCATGATACCACCAGTCTCTGACTAGTTAAAGGAGATATTACAACACAATTAACTAGTAGTTTCTACTTAACAAATCGAACATGGTTTTCCATTGTCTGTACTCTTATCGACCATAGAAATGACGCCAGAAAATGTTCAAAACTCGAGTGGAACAACAATAGTAGTGAGTTGTTTCACTGCAAAGTTTTGAACATTTTATGGTGTCATCTGTTGGTGATAAGTACAGACAATGGAAAACAATGTTTGATTTTTTTTTTTACAACAATATTTACTTAGGAAAGCGGAAAAGGCTCCCAAATGACAAATACATTTGAAAGAAAATCTGATTCAAGCGCGCGCTGGTGAACTCCGTGTGTGAGCGAAACATCATTCTATGCGTCTGTCCTCTTATCGACAATGGCTCTTATCCAATCAGCGCACAAGAAATTTGACAAGTGTTGTAAAATATAGTATTAACAGAGTGTAGACTCTTCAAGTACCTTCAGCCCACAGCATCCAGGATACAGATTTCTCAGAAGGGCAAGGTGTGTTCTACTTCGACCACTGTTTTCTCTAGCCTGCATCTCACAGTATACGACACCTGCATCCTCTCCCTCACCATTGACATGGTGTACCTCTGTCACATAGCCTGATTCCTGATTATAACAACACAATAATCATTCAATTAATAATAATAATAATAATAATAATAATAATAAAATAATAATAAATAATAATAATAATAATAATAATAACAATCAATAACAATAATAATAATAATAATAATAATAATAATAATAATAATAATCAATAATAATAATAATAATAATAATAATAATAATAATAATAATAATAATAATAATAATAATAATAATAATAACTAGTTAACAACAACAACAACAACAACAACAATAATAATAATAATAACAATAACAACAACAATAATAATAATAATAATAATAATAATAATAATAACAATAATAATAATAATAATAATAATAATAATAATAATAATAACAACAACAACTAATAATAATAATAATAATAATAATAATAATAATGGAAACTTTATTTTTCATATATTTTTACACAAACAACAATAATAATAATAATAATAATGATAATAATAGTCCCCTTCACAGTTCCCTGCGCCATCTTGAAAGGTAGCCATGCCTTTGCATCGAAGCGAGACCAACGGTGACCTTGCAATGATAGAGACCTTTTTTAACACCTTGGACAATATTATTCACATGTCTCTATCATTGCAAGGTCACCGTTGGTCTCGCTTCGATCCAAAGGCTCGGCTACCTTTCAAGATGGCACCGGGAACTGTGAAGAGGACTATTGGATGTATAACTCTGATCAAGTCACGGCAGTGGTAGGCCATATCCATGTTTGTATCATGACTGCAAGGGTCTATAATTATAATGTTTTTGTATGGTGTGTTGTACTGTGCACGTTTGCAGTGCATAGGATATTCACAGTGATTCATCTGTTCTATGGACAACAGAACGACAGCAAACATGTATTGTATACTCTAGTGCAAAGAATGACTGAAGCAAGCAGACATGCCTATGCAATGCCTAGAGAACTTAATAGTCACATGCATGTTACTACATACAGTACATGTAATCTACCAGTATCCTTCATAATAATAATAATAATAATAATAAGTTCTTTATAAACGCATCATACAATAGTCTCGATGCTTTTTACAATTAATGAGGACGAAACAGTGGCAAAAGCTAAATAGAAAAAAAAAAAAGGTATTAAATATTCCTAGTAAACAGGAAGGTTTTAAGTGAAGATTTGAAGGCAGCAACGGAGGCAGAGTGTTTTAAGTTTTCAGGGAGATTGTTCCAGAGTGCAGGTGCAGCCATTGAGAAAGTTCTGTCGCCAAAAGTAGAAGTTCTTGATGTCGGGTTGTCAGACAGCCATTATACAGACAGCCTGCAGGTCATACGTTGAAAATGCAGATACTGTATACATTGTACATGTAGTTTACATTTGGTTAAATTATTTATTACTTACAGTGAGAGTAGCATAAAGCACATGGTCCAAATAAATAGGAAGAAGGTTAAGAAAACCTTCGCTACCAGCTGTTTCAATGGTATAGCTGGTATGATCAGTTGCTGTCCAGGCATTGGTACCCTGTGCCAGGCAGCGATTGGCCAGTAAGTCTAACATTCCCTTGAAATACATGGAAATTCAAATGTCAACAATACACAGTAAAATAGTTACAATGTATGTCAGTGGCCAGTAAGTCTAACATTCCCTTGAAATACATGGAAATTCAAATGTCAACAATACACAGTAAAATAGTTACAATGTACATGTATGTCAGGGCCATGCATGTTACATACAGTATGCATATCAGCAATAATACATGTACCTCAATATACTACTACTACTAATTAGGAGCAAGGATGATTTAGTTGGTTAGTGTACGGCCTACTATGCGAGAGGTGTCTGGTTCGATATCTTCATGACCTCACATCCTTGTTTCGACTTCTTTCTAATCTGTGAACTAGCTCAATGCAGCTTTAAATACCCATAAAATGGAGCACTGATAGAAAGAGGGGGAGTAAAGTGTGCACCGTCGGCCTCAGGTTTGTCAGTTGAATTACTGTTACGAGTTACCGACGTTAAATAAGGTAGCTTTAAATACCCGTAAAACGGAGCACTGATAGAAAGAGGGGAGTAAAGTGCGCACCCTCAGGTTTGTCAGTTGAATTACTGTTGCGAGTACATTAAATAAGGTTGCTTTACTTTACTACCTTGTAAGGATAGTCCTCACTGCCCATGAACACTAGATGTTCCAGAGTATGTGGCAGACCATCATCATCATGTGCTTCAGTTGCTTCAATGAAACAAAGACAAAAGATAAGCTGCATGCTGTGAATCTTATCACCAACGAACTTGGAAAAACAAATGTGAATGAATGAATGAATAGAATTGAAGAGCTCCCTACAAGAACGGAGTAAGTGACTTGTGATCAAAACCCAAATTCTCCTTTGATATTCAAAGAATCTTGAGGAGAATTTAGATTTTGATCAGAGATCACTTACATTGTTCTTGCATGGAGCCATTCAATTGTCTGTCATTGCATATTAAGTCGATTAAGAACTCTCTCACTCATTACAAGCCATCGACGACCAAATTCTGGCAAAATGTTGGGGGGAGGGGGCAAACAAAGTGCATGTTGGACCTAGTTTATACAACTTACAAAATGTACAAACTGAATAATTGAATTATAATTTACTTAAGCTTATATTCCTGCAGATATTATCAAACTGTCAATTGCTACCATCGTAAAACTGAAACCTGTTGAAGCTAATCCTGCCGGGATTAGCTTCAGCTAAATGGCAGTAAGCTTAATTTTGATTAAAGAAACCAGAAAGCATTTTCCTATGATACAGTGTGTGACAAGCTTTGTTCTGTGATATACACTATACAGTGGACCCTCTACTCTAAACAGTCATGATGCATAAGTTAAATATCCTTAGGACAAGTAAAAGGAATAAAGATATGCAGATGACAGCTGCATGCGCATGCAGGATCTCCCAAGTATCTGAGTTTGTGCGGCAATGCTTGCAGTATAAAAAGAAAAGCAAGCATTTACTACCTACTAGCTTATTTATGTTTGATTACCATACAAACAATTTGCCTGGTATATTTAATGATTTCTTCACATCAAATATAAATGTACATAATTACAATACAAGAAAGTCAAATGATTTGCATAAAATAAGAATTAGAACCAACTATGGTCGTTTCTCATTAAAATCAAAAGGTGTTTCTGTCTGGAATTATTAGCCTCCTAAAGCAGACGCGTAATTATATGCCTGAAGAAATTAAAAAATCTCATTCAAAATCCTGTTTCAAGAATAAAACTAAAGAGCATTTATTCTGTCATTACTTGACAAATAGCTAGATTTGTTTTCTATTGGACAATGTAAACCTGATATATACATGTATATATTTAATGATACATTTTAGATACACCTGTTTTCAAAAACGTTGTCCATTTACAAAATACAAAATAGTAAATAGTAGAAAGGAATTAATTAGAGAAACAATGAGCCACAGTTCCGCTTGATTGAATTTCTTTTGTTTCTCTAATTAATTCCTTTCTACTATTTACTATTTTGTATTTTGTGAATGGACAACATTTTTGAAAACAGGTGTATATACATATGGGCAATTCCACATGAGAGATGGCAAAAATGCATTTCTCAGAACTTGTAAAACTGAATGAATTTGTTTCAAATCATAGTCTTTAGTGTTAAATGTTTATGAATTTTATAAAATGTTCTTGGATTGACATTCAGGGGGGACATCAACACAGTGAGAACATATGGATATTTGTTGGTTATAATTTGCCCTTAATTAGTGCAATTTGAATTTTCTTTTATAAAAGCAAATAAAACCTACAGCTAGGAGTTGTATGTAAGATTGGTAAACATATGTGATGGTCTTTCAAAATGCATAATCTTGGGAAGACTCCTCAAGCATTAACAATTATTTTGGGGAGCATGAATTTCGTTACAGACGTTACATAGCCAGACTACAAAAACATGATTATTTTTGTATTGCAAGCCAAGCCCAAGTCTTCTGATTGTGGTTTCCCTGGTTCTCTTTTGAAAAGTTATAGGAAACAAAAATATGACAAGAGATTAGGTACAGCTCTTTAAAAAGTTACTGAAATCATGTTACAGACGTTACATATTTGGTGTTACAGACGTTACATATTGTGTGTTACAGACGTTACACCAATATATTTGACATAGTAAAAAGTACATGCTTTCTTCACTGTTTTCATAAAGTCACCTAACCTTGGTATCTTGGTAATTTCGTCACCAGAGCACTTTTCAAACCACCATGGAAGGGGTTTTACCACAAACGAAGCTTGAGAGGATAAATGATCTTCAAATTATAGTTTGATTATAGCCACTTGTCAGTGTCTTTATATTAAATAATTATAAGGTGGAAAATTAACCTATTCAATAAGCTTAAGCATTAGAAATGGGTTGACTAGTTGAACAACAATAATAAAACATACATTTTCCAGTGTTCATGTTATTTTACCTTTAAGTTTCATTGCATAAAAGATCTATATTTCGTACAGTGTAACGTCTGTAACAAAAGCTGTAACGTCTGTAACACCAAACTTTTCTTCATTGCTCAGAGTGAATAGAATAATTCTGGAAAGTTTATTGTTTATAATAAACTTCAAACATATAGCAAGAGCTCCATCACCAATTATGGTTTTAAAGGTTTTTAAATTCACAGAAATTTGTGTTAAAATACAATAACCTGAAAGTATGGGTGATTTTACTGTAACGTCTGTAACGCTATTTAAACTCTCAGTATATAAGCAACTTGGGAGACTTGACTTATTATATTACCTTATACAACTTCACTCCCCCCTACCTAACAAATCTAGACCAAAGAAAAATCAAAACTCCCTTTGGCCATCAAACTGTACTTAAATAAAACTACAAAATCTTGTCTGAAGTGTAACGTCTGTAACGAAGAACTGACCATATATTTTGTTTTAAGTTGCCATGTAGTTTAACTTGATCTTTTTTTTAATAATAGCAAATATAATTACATAAAGGGAAACTACTTTGTAAAAGCCCTTTAGGGTTTACTATTAATTACTCCTCCTCCTTCAAATGATTTTTTTTCCCAACTGAATTTGTTGTAACTTAAGTTATTTAAGGTACCAGGGGACCTTCGTGACCACTGTCACTGAAAGCCGTGTAGCGCACTAAACACTCGTCCAACATGTATAAAAGTATACATTTTCTTAAAGCTGAATAAATGCAGATTTTAAATATGCTGGAGATTATTTCCTATTTTGTAAATCTTTTTTGTTATTGCACATTTTAGAAAATTCGACCGGCCTTGTTCAAAGAGAATTTTGCACGCGGGAATTCAATCGATTTCTAAACGGAAAGTGCCATTGTAATGAGCACACTTTGTTCCAAAAAACCGTGTCTCTGATTTTCGATACGTTGCCTCGTTTAAAAGTTATTTGATGATTTATGTGTAAATCGCTTAAAAACACATTAATGAACTTTGACAGCAAATATCTCCTCAACAAAAGCGTTTATCGGAAATTGGAGACGTTTTTTTAGAACAAAGTGTGCTCATTACAATGGCACTTTCCGTTTAAAAATCGATTGAATTTCCGTGTACAAAATTCTCTTTGAACAAGGCCGGTCGAATTTTCTAAAATGTGCAATAACAAAAAATATTTACAAAATAGGAAATAATCTCCAGCATATTTAGAATCTGCATTTATTCAGCTTTAAGAAAATGTATACTTTTATACATGTTGGACAAGTGGTTAGCGCGCTACGCGGCTTTCAGTGAACAGTGGTCACGAAGGTCCCCTGGTACCTTAAGCTTAATGTTTAATAATGCATCTATCAGCGGCTTCCCCGTGGGGTCGACCCCCAGGGACCCAGGGGGATTTGTCGAGATTTTCAGAAAATTCTTGCCCGAGGGTGTGGGGGGAAACATCACTTTTGTTCAAGGAGTTCGAACCCAGGGGCCAGACCCTGGGGATTTGTAACTTGAGGTCAGTGGTTTATATGTTCTCAATGATTCCCGGATGTTCTTTGAAAACGTAGACACGACACTTCATGCACGCAGGCTATTTGCGACTTGATCTTGTCTCTTTTATATTCCTTAAAACTGCAAGTGTCATGCCTGTTTCCAACGTATGGAATTTAGATAGAACCCGAAGAAAAGCTGTTATTGCTAATTCATTGGAAGAATTTATCAACAAAGGTAAAGTGCTTCTGTCAAGGTCCAGACGAGGGGTAGGTATTGCAATATTGTTTTAAACGTCTAAGGATATATAACACTTGAATATTAAATATTTCATTTTTTATTGTAAAGTATCCAGGATTTGAAATAAAGTGTCCCCTTTGTTGTCAGTTATATCAATGGTCTGGAGTCCTTATTTTTTGCCCCTGGGGGTGGGGATATGTCAACAATTTCTGTCCCACACCCCGGGGGGGGGGGGGGGGGGGTACTCCCTTAAATTTAGAACAGGGGTGCCGCTGAGTCTCTGCATGAGACCCTGGACCTGTTCCAGATTAAAAAAAGATAATTTTGCGACCCTGTTCCAGAGTATTATTTCCAGAGCCAAACTGAACGTAAAATATACCCCTTGATCCAGACAGAAACAGTGATTTGTATACCCTGTTCCAGAGTCAGAGAGACAAAAACCATACCCTGTTGAGCGGCACATCCCCGTATAGTCCATATATGGGAGTACCCCCACCGGGCAAACACCCAAGGATATTTGAGGAGGTTTGATAGGGCATTTGGACAAATCCCCCAGGGTCCCAAATATTACTAACCTAAACAAAGATAACCATTCACAAGCGGTCCAGGGACCTGCGCGAAACAGAATTGAATACCCGTCCTCTTTGAACGATACTTCTTTATCTGGATAGAGTCCAACACTTCGAAAGAACAAAGATTTTCAAAATTCTCCGCCATCTTGTCTTCACATGTGACTCCTTACTCAGCGGCTGACTGTACGACGCATGCGCACGATGCCATGACTCCACAAAATTTTCAAAATGGCGGCCGTGAATGCTTTGACAAACATTCCTGACTTTAGAGGAGGTTTCTCCTTCGATAACTGTAACAGGTAAAGTTTTCGTTTCAAAGATGTGTAGAGCGATGATTTATCTATAGCTTAGAGTGTTGTGTTTGGTTGTAGAAATGCGATGTTGGAGAAAATGGGAGTTAAAGCTCCGACTGCGAGGAAGACAGGAACCACGATCGCCGGTATTGTGTTCAAGGTAAAACTTTTCTGTCTTTTGATGAGAATATTTGGACCAAGAAGTTAGCATTAAATCATAATCAACTGTACTCGCAGGCATATTACTGGAAAGTGAAAGAATATTATATATTTTTTGTTTTTTTGAAGGATGGTTAAAAATGCAAAATTAACAGAAAAGATTCTTAAGCTAAGCTTAATAGAGTGCAATCCATATGTCCGTGAAACACTACTAACTAATTAGTACTAAATAGCACTGATGAAACAATAGAAAACAATAGAGATAACACTATTTAGTACTATTTAGTAATAAGCTTAGTACTATTTCACGGACATACAAATGTACATGTATGGTTTGCACTCTACTAACAGATTGATTTCCAGTTCATAATTATATTAGCTATCAAAAGAAAAATATATCAATACTGCAAGTAGTTTGTCAGCCTACATGTATGACTAGCGATGTTCACTGTGACGTCGGCCATTGTAAATTTTTTTGCCAACCAGAGATCGATTGGCTGATGAAATAAAGCAACTTGTGAAGAGCTATTGTAATCATGGTTTGCAAATTAACATTACAAAGTATAAAACGTTACGTCAATGTTTATAAACAGTGAACATCGCACTAATATAGTAGTTTGTTCTTGTTGTAGGATGGTGTAATTCTTGGTGCAGACACGAGAGCTACTGAGGTATTACAACTGCATGTATAATTACTATGTACAGAATATGCTTCCACAATAATGAGGGTTTATCACATAATTTCAAAACTCATCTAGGACAAAAAAATGATTATCATAACTGGAAAGAGCTCGTTGAAATTAGTAAAAATGTGAAGTTTGGTAAAGATCGCTTCACAAATTGCGAAGATATGAATTTTCAAAAATCGAAATTTTGTATGAAAACCTTTGTTGGTAGGCAAGAAGTTGCCTACCAGCGTAATTTCCAAAGGTTTTCATATAAAATTTCGATTTTTGAAAATTCATATCTTCGCAATTTGTGAAGCAATCTTTTCCAAACTTCACATTTTTACTAATTTCAACGAGCTCTTTCCAGTTATGATAATCATTTTTTTGTCCTATGAGTTTTGAAATTACGTGATAAACCCTCATTGAAGGGCTCCCTGCAAGAACAACGTAAGTGATTTCTGATCAAAATCCAAATTATCAAGATCTTTGGATTTCAAAGGAGAATTAGGGTTTTGATCACAAGTCACTCTGTTCTTGCAGGGACCCCTTCAATTCATTATCGCAGAATGAAGTTTTTGTAATATTATGCTAATTTATTCATTTATGTACGTTAATTTAGTGTTATTTACCTAAGTTTTGTTGTCTTTTTAGGATACTATTGTAGCTGATAAAAATTGTGCTAAAATTCATTACATTGCTCCAAATATTTAGTAAGTACATGTATTAGTATTATATGTAGCTAACCTTGATTGGTTGTTGTTGATTGATATACATGCACTTGTATTTCTAATGTATTTGGTTGATGTTTAGTTGTTGTGGCGCTGGGACAGCAGCCGATACAGAGAATGTTACAGATCTAATCTCATCTCAAATACATCTTCATTCACTATCTACTGGGAGACAGGTATGTATTTCAATGCTACATGTATATCTCTTTAAGCTACACACACTCTAAGGGCCATCATGTACATGCATGCTTATCAAGTTGTCTAGACATCGAAGGGAACAATATTTATGATATAAAAGAATGCCCAGGGAAAGAGATCTGAGGTCTACTTCATCTAGAGTTGACAGTAGACTTGTGTAGGAAGGCATCAGTTATCTAACGTTTTTGTGTTTAGATACAAAATATTGTTAATTCTAATGATAATATTAATAAAAACTTTATTATTTATAAAGCGCTTTTCCATGTGCTCAAAGTGCTGATTACACTAGTATATTTTATGTTCAAAGTTTTTGTGTGAAATTACCATTTTCATTATTATCTCTTTTACAGCCTAGAATTGTGACTGCTTTACGTATGCTCAAACAGAGGTTATTTAGGTAAGCAAAAAAACATAAATAGATTGTTATATTAGACACACTACATGTACATTTTGTACCTTGTGTAACAACTAAAGAGTGTTACAACACCTGTGAAATATGAGCATTTATAAAGGCGTTTTTGCATGAGTGAGGAATATATGGTACTGTGCTGTGCCGCACTCAAAGAGTTTGATTGAACGAGATGCATCTGCACGCTTTCTTGATTGGTTCACAAAGGAAGCCATTTGAGTGTCATGGTCCTGTAGGTTTGCTACTCATGTGAAAATGAATTTATTATGTACAATGTTTCATTACCTGATGCTAAGTTACTCAATAAATGCCTTTTCTCGTGCCCAGATATCAGGGATATGTGAGTGCAGCACTCGTCCTAGGGGGTGTAGACTTCAATGGTCCTAAACTTCATACTGTTTACCCTCATGGTAGTACAGATTCTCTTCCATATGTTACAATGGGTACGTTAAACACATTCCTTCTTGATGCACATAATAGGGCCATTTATACGAGCGAAAATAAGACGCAGCTTTTCTTAGACGCGACTTAGATAAACGCAAACCTCTTCGTATAAACAGCACTTTTAGACCTAAGACGCGGACAAAATAAGAACAGCTCAGAACGCTGTTCTCCGATAAGTCGCGTCTTAGACTAAAAGTGCTGTTTATACGAAGAGGTTCGCGTCTTATCTAAGTCGCGTCTAAAATAAGCCGCGTCTTATTTTCGCTCGTATAAATGGCCCTAATAATCTTGGCTTTAGAAGCATGCTGGATAGACCAGTCAGAAGTGCCTCTATAAAGCCAGTTCGGAGTTTAAGAATAAGGTTCAGTGCGCATGCAATTTTATCCTGATTATGTCACCTTCTTTCATTAATGTTTGTATTATTTTTAAATAACAAAAGAAGGTGATAATAAAATCGCATGTGCACTGAACCTTATTCTTAAACTTTGAACTGGATTATTGATGACTCTGCTAAATGTGTCTGTGTTTTGTTTAAATTGTAGGTTCTGGCTCTCTAGCAGCAATGTCTGTATTTGAGTCTCGATACAGACCCGATATGGAGGTATTTTGGTTTACTGTACTATAGTAAAGCTCACTGATCATAACATAGCAGGATGGAAACGGTTACATGTGTAAATAGATGTATTCATTCCCTGGGGGAAAAGGTCCTTTTCTTTCCCCATGAGAAAATCCAATGAGCACTGTACATACATGTAGTTCTAAAATATTCTTTCCTCTTTAGCTTGATGAGGCCAAGCAACTTGTAAGAGATGGAATTGCAGCTGGTATATTCAATGATTTGGTCAGTATACTATGTACATTGTATACATGTATATTGTTTGAAGGTACACGTATGTAACTATTTTTATATCTGTCTCCAGGGCTCTGGTAGCAATATAGACTTGTGTGTCATTACTAAAGAAGGAGTTAACTACATCAGACCACATGACGTAGTCAATGTTAGGGGAGAGAGGCAAGGCATATATACATACAAGAGAGGCACTACTGGTGAGTATACTATAGTATACATGTATGATACCCTGTCATATCCCATTAGCCTTTGCAAATATACATACAAGAGAGGCACTACTGGTGAGTATACTGTAGTGTACATGTATGATACCCTGTCATATCCCATTAGCCTTTGCA
This sequence comes from Actinostola sp. cb2023, assembly GCA_033675265.1. Lineage (NCBI taxonomy): Eukaryota > Metazoa > Cnidaria > Anthozoa > Actiniaria > Actinostolidae > Actinostola > Actinostola sp. cb2023. Next base: position 464,402 of record JAUJYZ010000885.1, read on the forward strand.
AATATACATACAAGAGAGGCACTACTGGTGAGTATACTATAGTATACATGTATGATACCCTGTCATATCCCATTAGCCTTTGCAAATATACATACAAGAGAGGCACTACTGGTGAGTATACTATAGTGTACATGTATGATACCCTGTCATATCCCATTAGCCTTTGCAAATATACATACAAGAGAGGCACTACTGGTGAGTATACTATAGTATACATGTATGATACCCTGTCATATCCCATTAGCCTTTGCAAATATACATACAAGAGAGGCACTACTGGTGAGTATACTATAGTATACATGTATGGTACCCTGTCATATCCCATTAGCCTTTGCAAATATACATACAAGAGAGGCACTACTGGTGAGTATACTATAGTATACATGTATGATACCCTGTCATATCCCATTAGCCTTTGCAAAATGGTGAGCACTTCCATTGAACTTTTTATTTCCATCATCATTTTCATTATTATTTAATATCACCACCATCATCAACATCCATGGATCTTTGCACAATTTGTCATTGGCTTCACCACCATCATCAATATATACCTCTATCATCATCATCATCAGCATCCATGGATCATTGCACAATTTGTCACTGGCTTCACCACCATCATCAATATATACCTCTATCATCATCATCAACATCAGCATCCATGGATCATTGCACAATTTGTCACTGGCTTCACCACCATCATCAATATATACCTCTATCGTCATCATCATCATCATCAACATCAGCATCCATGGATCATTGCACAATTTGTCACTGGCTTCACCACCATCATCAATATATACCTCTATCGTCATCATCATCATCATCAACATCAGCATCCATGGATCATTGCACAATTTGTCACTGGCTTCACCACCATCATCAATATATACCTCTATCATCATCATCAACATCAACATCCATGGATCATTGCACAATTTGTCACTGGCTTCACCACCATCATCAATATATACCTCTATCGTCATCATCATCATCATCATCATCAACATCAGCATCCATGGATCATTGCACAATTTGTCACTGGCTTCACCACCATCATCAATATATACCTCTATCATCATCATCATCATCAGCATCCATGGATCATTGCACAATTTGTCACTGGCTTCACCACCATCATCAATATATACCTCTATCGTCATCATCATCATCAACATCCATGGATCATTGCACAATTTGTCATTGGCTTCACCACCATCATCGATATATACCTCTATCGTCATCATCATCATCAGCATCAGCATTCATGGATCATTGCACAATTTATCATTGGCTTCACCACCATCATCAATATATACCTCTATCGTCATCATCATCATCAACATCCATGGATCATTGCACAATTTGTCATTGGCTTCACCACCATCATCGATATATACCTCTATCGTCATCATCATCATCAGCATCAGCATCCATGGATCATTGCACAATTTGTCATTGGCTTCACCACCATCATCGATATATACCTCTATCGTCATCATCATCATCAGCATCAGCATCCATGGATCATTGCACAATTTGTCATTGGCTTCACCACCATCATCAATATATACCTCTATCGTCATCATCATCATCAGCATCCATGGATCATTGCACAATTTGTCATTGGCTTCACCACCATCATCGATATATACCTCTATCGTCATCATCATCATCAGCATCATCAGCATCCATGGATCATTGCACAATTTGTCATTGGCTTCACCACCATCATCGATATATACCTCTATCGTCATCATCATCATCAGCATCAGCATCCATGGATCATTGCACAATTTGTCATTGGCTTCACCACCATCATCGATATATACCTCTATCGTCATCATCATCATCAGCATCAGCATCCATGGATCATTGCACAATTTGTCATTGGCTTCACCACCATCATCGATATATACCTCTATCGTCATCATCATCATCAGCATCCATGGATCATTGCACAATTTGTCACTGGCTTCACCACCATCATCAATATATACCTCTATCGTCATCATCATCATCAGCATCAGCATCCATGGATCATTGCACAATTTATCATTGGCTTCACCACCATCATCGATATATACCTCTATCGTCATCATCATCATCAGCATCAGCATCCATGGATCATTGCACAATTTGTCATTGGCTTCACCACCATCATCGATATATACCTCTATCGTCATCATCATCATCATCAGCATCCATGGATCATTGCACAATTTGTCACTGGCTTCACCACCATCATCAATATATACCTCTATCGTCATCATCATCATCAGCATCAGCATCCATGGATCATTGCACAATTTGTCATTGGCTTCACCACCATCATCGATATATACCTCTATCGTCATCATCATCATCAGCATCAGCATCCATGGATCATTGCACAATTTGTCATTGGCTTCACCACCATCATCGATATATACCTCTATCGTCATCATCATCATCAGCATCAGCATCCATGGATCATTGCACAATTTGTCATTGGCTTCACCACCATCATCGATATATACCTCTATCGTCATCATCATCATCAGCATCAGCATCCATGGATCATTGCACAATTTGTCATTGGCTTCACCACCATCATCGATATATACCTCTATCGTCATCATCATCATCAACATCAGCATCCATGGATCATTGCACAATTTGTCATTGGCTTCACCACCATCATCGATATATACCTCTATCGTCATCATCATCATCATCAGCATCAGCATCCATGGATCATTGCACAATTTGTCATTGGCTTCACCACCATCATCAATATATACCTCTATCGTCATCATCATCATCAGCATCCATGGATCATTGCACAATTTGTCATTGGCTTCACCACCATCATCGATATATACCTCTATCGTCATCATCATCATCAGCATCAGCATCCATGGATCATTGCACAATTTGTCATTGGCTTCACCACCATCATCGATATATACCTCTATCGTCATCATCATCATCAGCATCAGCATCCATGGATCATTGCACAATTTGTCATTGGCTTCACCACCATCATCAATATATACCTCTATCGTCATCATCATCATCAGCATCCATGGATCATTGCACAATTTGTCATTGGCTTCACCACCATCATCGATATATACCTCTATCGTCATCATCATCATCAGCATCAGCATCCATGGATCATTGCACAATTTGTCATTGGCTTCACCACCATCATCGATATATACCTCTATCGTCATCATCATCATCAGCATCAGCATCCATGGATCATTGCACAATTTGTCACTGGCTTCACCACCATCATCAATATATACCTCTATCATCATCATCATCATCAGCATCCATGGATCATTGCACAATTTGTCACTGGCTTCACCATCGATATATACCTCTATCATCATCGATATATACCTCTATCATCATCGTCATCATCAGCATCATCACCAGTATTAATCAATAAACTTACTATTTCTCATTTCTATTCTTGCAGCTGTTCTTACCAAACACGTGACACTCATCAAAGTTGATGTTACAGAGACTAAAGTCAGCACATCAGATGAACCTATGGATTTGTAGATAACAGTGTACATGTAGACACACAGACAGACACAGACAAACAAACAGACACAGACAAACAGGCAGACACAGACAGACATACAGACACACTGACAGACAGACACACACAGATACACAAACAGGCAGACACAGACAGACACACACAGACAGACACTGACTGACAGACACACAGACACACACAGACAAACAAACAGACACACACAAACAGGCAGACACAGACAGACAGACACACAGGCAGGCAGACAGACACACACAGACAGACACTGACTGACAGACAGACACACACACACAGACATAGACAGATAAGCCTATTCAAAGACCCATTAGAAGTGTTGAGTAGACCCTCTACTATAAACAGTCACGATGCATAAATGTCCTTGGGACAAGTAAAAGAAATAAAGATTTGTGAAAAATTGATGCCACTGACTACGTGTCAAACGTTCTTGCTCTGAATCTCCCAGAATTCCTTGTGGTCATTGCTTTCATGACTTTCACGACCCTCGTCAATAATTCAGTTGAGAAACTCGAGCATTCGTCTACCCTGCGTTAACTATATACCGTTAGCTGCACACCCGCTCCGTTCCGGTCAGGTCTCGGGGAAACGGTTTGTCCTGCGACCTGACCGGAGCAGGAGAAAAAGGAGTCTGGGACACTGGACTTTAATTGTACTTCAGTTGATTAAAATGCAAATCACGAGCTCGAAAAAGCAGTTTAACTCTGACCTTTCATTACCCCCCATGTCGAACTTCGGCATCCCAATAAAACTTTGTCTATTAAATAAAGATAGAAAACAACCCAAGTTACTATAGTACTATGGGAATGTGGTGTATCAGTTAAAGCTTGAGAGAAAAAAATCTGAGACTGCATTTCAAAATTAAGCTGAATCTAATTAAACAACAGTTCGTGACTTAATAACTTTGAAAGTTGTTTTGAATATTTTATTATAGCACCGCTAAATTATAGATACTTTGGAAAGTTTTTCTGCGTGTTTTGCATAATTTATATAACACGTACAATATACTAATAAAGAAACGAAGCTAAAATGGATGATCTTCAATGTGGATGGCTACAGACTCGAGGTAAATGTACGTCCTTTATTTGTAACAAAAAACGTACGAATCGTACATTCCGCAGTCAGTTTCATGAAAAGCGAAAAACTCAAAAAATCTAATAGCCGAACTGAAGAGTGCATGAAAAGGTCATCAGTGCACTCACTCCAGGATGCTCGGAAAACTGCTACTGATTCATTGAAAAGTCATGGAACAGAAACTTGTGTCAGGAACTCGTGTCTGGGCGCCGCTTCAGTAAGTCCAGTAACCGGCACAATCCATGAAAGAACGTCCAGATTTTCGTAAATTACTATTCAACCGTTAGATCAGGGAGTTTTTCAGTCCAGTGGTAACTAATTTACACTGCGAAGTTTGCCGATTGTACTGACACCTGGACCCCACCAACTCCGAGTGCGGAAAGTTAGTGCATGTATGGCAATGTTTGTTGTTCTGTAGATGATTTTACAGCTTTTTGCCCCAGAAATGAATAATGGCGGCGGTGCATAAATCAGTGGTGTATGTTGAATCCTGGACAACGCTGGGGCATTCAGTATCAGTTCCCACATTTGGCGCAAGTATCCAAGGATTAAATGCACTTTTAGAACTAAAAATAAATCTAGAGTTTTCAATTTATTTTCAGTTGGAATAAGCAACAAATGGAAGATATTCTGGTTCAGTTTGACTCTGCGAGGTACTCTAAACCTACATTCCTGGCCCTTTGACGAACCTGACACCGTGTATGACCTAGCAAAGCAATGCAAAGAGATTCATTTTGGCGAGAATCGAGGCAAAATCGAACTTCCAAACAATCAAGTAGAACATTATTTGATTTCAGTCGTTTTAGATGTGAAGACGTTGCTTCTTTTGGCCGAAAATGAGGAGGAATTCAGGTATAATAATTACTGTCACTGTTACTGTTACTGTTAATTATAGTTACTGTATGACAGTATAAACTTGCGCGTTTGTAATCAACGATCGATTGAGTTCAGTTGCATGGAAATCTAATTTTAATTCAAAAGTTTTCCTCGTGTCGCAGGGACTGGAAAATTGGTTTTGAGTTGATACTCTCGCAATCGGTAAGTACATAGTTAATTGTACCCGTCCTGCATACCGGCTTTTTCCTTCTATAGATCTCTCTCCTCCCCTGCCCCTCTCCACAACATCCGCTGACCGTGCGCCAGCTATACGCAGGCTAATGTTACGTACGTGGCTAATGCATGCAGCAAATACAAGAATGGACATTATAAACAACGCGCGATTTGGAGTTCTTAAATATTCTTTGAGAATTTATAAACTATAACCTGATTATTTATGATACAAACGAACAAGCAAGAATAACGCAAAGTGCGCGATTATCCCTTGGGGTGAGTCCCATGTGAAATGATCCGTTGAGTAGGGGTGTAAATTACGGGTTTTGGTATCTCTCAGGGTGTAATTAAGACTTTTGCAAAAGATCTGCAGATTTGATATCTTGGCAATAACAGAATCCCATTTAAACTCTAAAATCCCCGATGTTGATTTGCATATTGATGGCTTAAAATTCATTCGTAACGATAGAGCTAAATGCAAAGGCGGCGGAGTGATATTATATTACGCAGAGTATTTAATGGCCACACACCGTAAAGATTTGAGCAACAACAACTTGGAAGCTATATGGATTCAGGTGAAATTTGCTACGAACAGTACACTATTCTCAGTTGTTTATAGATCGGAGGTAGAAACACCCAACTTCTTTGAAAACTTCCACAGCGTTGTTGAGAAAGCCTGGATGAAAACTAACAACATTTTTGTGCTTGGAGACCTGAACTGTTGTATGCTTGAGGCCCAAGCCAACCCAGGATCCACCAGAATCCCGATTAAAACGAAGAAACTACTTAATTTGTTTGATCTATTTGGTATGCAAAACGTAATAAACCAACCAACCCGAGTCACACCTACAACAAAGTCTTTAATCGACCTGATCGTAACTACAAAGGTTAACCTGATACGCCAGTCCGGTGTAACGCCGTTGGGAATATCGGACCATGGCTTGGTCTACGCAACCTTACCCTGGTTCCAGAGTCTCGAAGTCCGAGTCAGGAACTTTAAACACTTTAACGTTGAAGCTTTCAAGACTGACATCGAGCAAACGCCTTTTCACGTAACTACAATATTTGATGATAAAGACGATGTTCTCTGGGGATGGGAACAATTGTTCAACGGTGTTTGTGATGCTAACGCACCTTATAAAGACGTGAAAGTCAGAAGTATATCAGCACCTTGGATCAATAACATTATAAGGCTTAAAATGAATCGCAGATTCAAGTTGTTTAAGGAAGCTGTCCAAACTAAAGACGATGTAAAGTGGACTGAATATAAGAAACTCAGAAACGAAATCACTGCAGATATCCGCAGGTCTAAGAGCAACTATTACACAGATAAGCTTGAAGAAATAAAGACCACTGCCGAGTATTGGAGAGTATTATCAAAGGCAACTAACCCCAAAATAAGAAAAAGCATTGGCCCACTGAAACGAGATGACGATTCATTGGCAATAGATGACAAAGAAAAATCGAATTTAATAAATTCTTATTTCACTGATATTGGCGAAAAGCTAGCAGGGAACCTTCAACCCCAGCTGTGTAATCTGGCTGTACCTAACAAGACCATACCTAGCATATACAATATCATGTTGAGACCCATGGATATCGTAAAGAAGTTAAACCAGCTGAAACCAAATAAGGCCACGGGCCCCGATGACATATCACCCAAACTCCTAAAGTTAGCTGGGGATTCACTAGTAGGACCGTTAACAAACCTATATGAGCAGAGCATAAACGATGGCCATGTCTTTTGTCAGTGGAAAGTTGCTCGACTAAACCCAGTATTTAAGAAAGGTGATGAAACTGACAGGGGAAACTACCGACCTTTGTCTCTACTAAGTGTACCAAGCAAAATACTTGAAACGTGCGTCACAGATACGTTGGTCAATCATATATTTATGGAAAACAAGCTTGTAACTGATAACCAATGGGCTTATCGGAAAGGACATTCAACGGAGTTATTACTAATTCATCTTACTGAGATCTGGAGGGAAGCCATAGATGCAAAAAAGGTGGTTGGTATCGCCTTCATTGACTTCCAAAAAGCGTTTGATAGCGTTTCACACAGAGTGCTACTACACAAATTAGAAACTAACTTTGGCATTAAGGGAATGTTGTTGGATCTCTCACGTTTTCCGGACAACCCGGCTCTCGGCTGACGGCTCTCGGCTCTCGGCTGTCGGCTCTCGGCTGACGGCTCTCGGCTGACGGCTCTCGGCTGACCACTGTCGGCTCTCGGCTGACCACTGTCGGCTCTCGGCTTCCGGCTGTCGGCCGACGGCTCGGACCCTCGGCTGACGGCTCGGACCCTCGGCTCGGCTGACGGCTTTCGGCTCTCGACTGCCGGCTCGGATTCGACGGCTCTCGGTTTTCGAGAAGAAAAATAGAAGAAAATAGAAGAAAAATTATTATTTCTTCTTCAAAGAAAAAAATCCGATAATTCATTTGTTTAGGGTAATCAAAATCATTGGGCTGTATTGATTTTTAATGGGGTGATGGCTACAACTACCAGAATGCGGTGCTTTACGAATTTTCTTTCTTATTCAACTTTGTATTCCCAAATTCCAACAATTGGCACTAATTAATTATCGTACAATTACAACTGTACTAGTACATGACGCCATAATGCAAATGACCAGGAGCCCATTATTCCTGAAATTAATGACCTATCGTATAATCAACTCTCTGGAATTTTTTCCTCTAATTATTTTTCTTCTTTTCTCGTTCGTTTCCCTATTTTTCGTTTTCTTTTCCGTTTCTTTCTCGATTTATATTTGATCTTATCTTTATTTACATATTTCCTCTCTCTAAGTCTCTATTAGTTAAATAGCGCATCTTTTCTATCTAACAAAACATTATGTGAGGTAGCCATACTATCCATTCTATCATTTTTTTCAATCAATCTTTATTTAATAATAATAATCCTTTATTAACATTTATTCTCTAAATTATGAATATCGACCAAAAGGTATAAATTGATCAATAATCTATAATGATATACTAAATGTAGCTATATCAATATTACAATACAATACTAATAATATGCTGCATACAGGCTAGATTGAGAGAACTTAGCTAAAATCATCTCAGTAGTAAAAAATAAATTTCGCTCCCGCTGACAAATTCTCAAAATGAAGCTGAGAATAGTTGCTGTAACTCAAAACAAATGGTCCAAACAAACAACTACTTTGATTTACAACATTAAAAAAATTATTTATGTATTTGCTTTCTTTTTAGCTTTTCTCTTTGTCTTCTTCTTTTCCTTTTCTCCTGTTTCTTTGTCTGTGATTCTTTTTTCTTCTCATTCTCCTCGACGTCTGTTCTGTCTCCTTGCTTTTCTTTCCGTTTTCGTTTCTGTTCTAGTTCTCCATCATTCTTGTCTTCGCCTTCTTCCTCTTTGTTCTCCGTCTCTTCCTTTCCCTTCTTTATCTGTTCCTTTGTTTTTGTTTTTCTTTTCCTTATCTCGTCGTCCTTTTCTTTTCGCTCTCCTTTTCTTTTCTGTTCTAGTTCTCCATCATTCTTGTCTTCGCCTTCTTCCTCTTTGTTCTTCATCTTTCTTGTCTTCGCCTTCTTTATCTGTTCCTTTGTTTTTGTTTTTCTTTTCCTTATCTCGTCGTCCTTTTCTTTTCGCTCTCCTTTTCTTTTCTGTTCTAGTTCTCCATCATTCTTGTCTTCGCCTTCTTCCTCTTTGTTCTTCATCTTTCTTGTCTTCGCCTTCTTTATCTGTTCCTTTGTTTTTGTTTTTCTTTTCCTTATCTCGTCGTCCTTTTCTTTTCGCTCTCCTTTTCTTTTCTGTTCTATTTCTCCGTCATTCTTGTCTTCGTCTTCTTTCTCTTTGTTCTCCGTCTCTTCCTTTCCCTTCTTTATGTGTTCCTTTGTTTTTGTTTTTCTTTTCCTTATCTCGTCGTCCTTTTCTTTTCGCTCTCCTTTTCTTTTCTGTTCTAGTTCTCCATCATTCTTGTCTTCGCCTTCTTTCTCTTTGTTCTCCGTCTCTCTTCCTTTCCCTTCTTTATGTGTTCCTTTGTTTTTCTTTTTCTTTTCCTTATCTCGTCGTCCTTTTCTTTTCGCTCTCCTTTTCTTTTCTGTTCTAGTTCTCCATCATTCTTGTCTTCGCCTTCTTCCTCTTTGTTCTCCGTCTCTTCCTTTCCCTTCTTTATCTGTTCCTTTGTTTTTGTTTTTCTTTTCCTTATCTCGTCGTCCTTTTCTTTTCGCTCTCCTTTTCTTTTCTGTTCTATTTCTCCGTCATTCTTGTCTTCGTCTTCTTTCTCTTTGTTCTCCGTCTCTTCCTTTCCCTTCTTTATGTGTTCCTTTGTTTTTGTTTTTCTTTTCCTTATCTCGTCGTCCTTTTCTTTTCGCTCTCCTTTTCTTTTCTGTTCTAGTTCTCCATCATTCTTGTCTTCGCCTTCTTCCTCTTTGTTCTCCGTCTCTTCCTTTCCCTTCTTTATCTGTTCCTTTGTTTTTGTTTTTCTTTTCCTTATCTCGTCGTCCTTTTCTTTTCGCTCTCCTTTTCTTTTCTGTTCTATTTCTCCGTCATTCTTGTCTTCGTCTTCTTTCTCTTTGTTCTCCGTCTCTTCCTTTCCCTTCTTTATGTGTTCCTTTGTTTTTGTTTTTCTTTTCCTTATCTCGTCGTCCTTTTCTTTTCGCTCTCCTTTTCTTTTCTGTTCTAGTTCTCCATCATTCTTGTCTTCGCCTTCTTTCTCTTTGTTCTCCGTCTCTTCCTTTCCCTTCTTTATGTGTTCCTTTGTTTTTGTTTTTGTTTTCCTTATCTGGTCGTCCTTTTCTTTTCGCTCTCCTTTCTTTTCTGTTCTAGTTCTCCATCATTCTTGTCTTCGCCTTCTTCCTCTTTGTTCTCCGTCTCTTCCTTTCCCTTCTTTATCTGTTCCTTTGTTTTTGTTTTTCTTTTCCTTATCTCGTCGTCCTTTTCTTTTCGCTCTCCTTTTCTTTTCTGTTCTAGTTCTCCATCATTCTTGTCTTCGCCTTCTTCCTCTTTGTTCTCCGTCTCTTCCTTTCCCTTCTTTATCTGTTCCTTTGTTTTTGTTTTTGTTTTCCTTATCTCGTCGTCCTTTTCTTTTCGCTCTCCTTTTCTTTTCTGTTCTAGTTCTCCATCATTCTTGTCTTCGCCTTCTTCCTCTTTGTTCTCCGTCTCTTCCTTTCCCTTCTTTATCTGTTCCTTTGTTTTTGTTTTTCTTTTCCTTATCTCGTCGTCCTTTTCTTTTCGCTCTCCTTTTCTTTTCTGTTCTAGTTCTCCATCATTCTTGTCTTCGCCTTCTTCCTCTTTGTTCTCCGTCTCTTCCTTTCCCTTCTTTATCTGTTCCTTTGTTTTTGTTTTTCTTTTCCTTATCTCGTCGTCCTTTTCTTTTCGCTCTCCTTTTCTTTTCTGTTCTAGTTCTCCATCATTCTTGTCTTCGCCTTCTTCCTCTTTGTTCTCCGTCTCTTCCTTTCCCTTCTTTATGTGTTCCTTTGTTTTTGTTTTTGTTTTCCTTATCTCGTCGTCCTTTTCTTTTCGCTCTCCTTTTCTTTTCTGTTCTAGTTCTCCATCATTCTTGTCTTCGCCTTCTTTCTCATTCTTCCCCGTCTCTTCCTCGTCTTTACTTTCTTCCTCTTCTTTCTCATGTTTCTCCTTCTCTTCCTCTTCTTTACTTTCTTCGCCTTCTTTCTCATTTTTCCCCGTCTCTTCCTCGTCTTTACTTTCTTCGCCTTCTTTCTCATTTTTCCCCGTCTCTTCCTCGTCTTTACTGTCTTCCTCTGCTTTCTCATTTTTCTCCGTCTCTACTTTCTCGTTGTGGTCTGCAAAAACAAATAAATAAACAAATCAATCAATTAATTATACAATAAAAATGCATTATTCGTTGTTGTTTCTTGAAATGTAAGTTACCTTCATTGTCACTAAATGTGACATCATATGCACTTTCCGGCAAGGGAGAAGTTCCACTAAAAACAACCTACAAAAGAAAGAAAATAAAATGGGTAGCTTGACAGATACTACAGCATTTTCACATGACTGATACTATGGAACAGCACTGCTACGACCTTCCATACCGAACAAGAGGCTACACAGCAGTACACCTCGGGTCCTTCACTCCAGGTAGTACAGGACAAAATATAATGCCACAATGCATGCTACGACCTTCCATACCGAACAAGAGGCTACACAGCAGTACACCTCGGGTCCTTCACTCCAGGTAGTACAGGACAAAATATAATGCCACAATGCATGCACCGACCTTCCATGCCGAACAAGAGGCTACACAGCAGTACACCTCGGGTCCTTCACTCCAGGTTGTACATGACAAAATATAATGCCACAATGCATGCACCGACCTTCCATGCCGAACAAGAGGCTACACAGCAGTACACCTCGGGTCCTTCACTCCAGGTAGTACATGACAAAATATAATGCCACAATGCATGCACCGACCTTCCATGCCGAACAAGAGGCTACACAGCAGTACACCTCGGGTCCTTCACTCCAGGTTGTACATGACAAAATATAATGCCACAATGCATGCACCGACCTTCCATGCCGAACAAGAGGCTACACAGCAGTACACCTCGGGTCCTTCACTCCAGGTTGTACATGACAAAATATAATGCCACAATGCTGCTACGACCTTCCATGCCGAACAAGAGGCTACACAGCAGTACACCTCGGGTCCTTCACTCCAGGTAGTACAGGACAAAATATAATGCCACAATGCATGCACCGACCTTCCATGCCGAACAAGAGGCTACACAGCAGTACACCTCGGGTCCTTCACTCCAGGTTGTACATGACTAGCCAGTAAGAACATTTCTGTACTTACCTCCTGACATTCGAAAAGTTCTTTCATCTGCTCCTCGCTCTAAAAAAATTTCGAAAGATATGAAAAATTTTGTTCTTTTGCCATAAATTTATAATTTCAGCATATTCCATAATATTGCAACATTTTTGTACCTTTTCTTTTAGGACAACCACTCTTGTTTCCACCATTTCTGATGGTTTCAACATATCCCCTTTCGCATCGGTGAGAACAAAGAAAATGGGGAGATTCTGTTTGCTCCCCAAAATATCATACAGTTCCTGCAAATATACAATGTCAAATCATCCTGCCATTAGTACTTTGGTATCTCAGTGCTTTTCATTGACGAGAAATGGAAATGTGTCATGATTGTAGTGTGTACTTGAAACACCTGCTTCAGTAAAGTATTTAATACAGTTATTTCAAAATAGGTTGACGGGGCATGGACGGTTGCATGGTAATTGCAAAATTGTTGATAAATTTAATTTAATTTTTTGGTAAACAATAATGTAAACCTTTGCAGCTTTCCTTTCAAATTTGCAACTAATGTAACAAGATTACAATATTTCCTTTATATAGATCGTGAAAAGATATAATTGCTTTCATGCAAACGCCGATCACCAAATGTTCGGCGTTCGCCCATCAGACTTTTTTGAAATAGCTGTATTACAGACGTCACTACAATATAGCGCGCGCGCTCATTGGCTGAAACTTTGAATGACGTCATCATAAATCGCCATCTTGGAAATTTGCTGAAACCTTTGCTGTTTGAGCGATTTTGTAACTACGTACAAAATTACTTTTTTGAGGTACTTTTTCAAACTACCGTAAGATATAATGTTCATGTAGCTGTTCACAGAAATTATTCTTTAAATTGTGTGGGTTTTCAAGGTAATTGAGCTATGTTTAGGACATGTTTTTGAGCTTTTTGTTGTTGACTGACACTCGATCGGCAGTTTTTTACAATATGCCTGTCAAAAGAAGAAAAAAATGCTGCGAATCTGGAAAATGGCTTTCTGAAGTATAAGAAAGATTTATAAGGTAAAGAGATAAATCATAAAGTTAAGTTTTATGAAATATTTATATTTGTTTTCGTTATTCTTGTACTTTTTAACGACAAGGTAGTAGCTTATGCTCTTTTCTATCCGTTTTTACGTACGAGTGAAGAATCTGTCATAAAGCAAATGAATAATACTAAGCCATCTAGATATTATATAAAACATATAGATTCCATTTTCCCGTGCATCTGTACTCTAGCCGCGGCTACACGAGCGATTTTTTGCTTGCACAGGCGACGCGATTTTTTGAAATCACCAACGCGCGGTGGTGGCTACACGAGCGACAAATGCTGGCGACAAATGCTGGAGATAAATGCTGCCGATAAATGTCCCGATAAATGCTGGCCGGGCGATAAAGGCCGCCATTTTGAAAAACCAAAGCATCGATATCGATTTCCTTCTTGCACCTTATTGGCTAGATGAGCTATATATAGTTGCATTGCGAGTGCAAGGAAAAAGTTGCAGAGTGGCTACACGAGTGACAAAACCCGCCACTTTGTCACGAAAAGTTCAACTCATTTAATTTCTCGCGACTTTTTTTTTGTGCGATTTTTTCAGCTGCGCGTCGCCTGTGTAAGGGTGGCTACACGGGCGATTTTCACCGCGCGTGGCGATTTAAAAAAATCGCGTCGCCTGTGCAAGCAAAAAATCGCTCGTGTAGCCGCGGCTTTAAATGAACAGAAGACATCAAAATGTGGTGAGAACAACAGTCACGCCACTTGACTTCCTCGTGGCGTACTTGTTTGTGCTCACCACATTTTGACGTCTTCTGTGCATCGATGAGAGTACAGACGCACGGGAAAATGGAATCTATTTGTTAAAAATAGAAATATAACTTACCTGGTATGTTGCCCCTTGATGCAATGATACATCAAGTGCTTTGCACTTCGTTTTCACAGAAACTGTTCTATTATACACTCTCTTGTGTCTTTCTTCTCGGATTTTCTGAAAAATATTAAGAAACATTGAATTTAAATTCAGGCTATACCCAGTATACTCGAAAATGATTGTATAACAACTTGCATATATATAAAACATGCACCTTGCATAGGCTTATAAACGACAATCTTATAACTAGACGAAAATAACAATTAAATATCACAAATACGTGTAATAAATAAATAATAATTTAATGATAGACCTTACAGTACAAGTATATACGTTTAGAATTGTTATAGTATCTCTACTGTATTATTTTTAAACCTTCATTTATTTTTACTTTAATAACACACCTACAAAAAATACTCGTTTCTGATTGGCTGATTGACTGTGGATTTTTTCTTAATACCGTGCAATTAATTAATTGCATAGTATTAAAGAAAATTGCACATGTGCTATTTTATTTTTTTGTGGTTGTGATTGCGTTACACGCGATTTGCTACTATAAAGAAACTCATATTTTTGGTACATGTAGGTGTGTTATTAATAGGAAATACCACTTAGTTCTTGAATAATTAATGAAAAATACCACTTGTATTTGATGAAAGTGGCTGAATACCAAACTGTGGTATTTCCTATACAAATTATACATATTACTATTGTTTATTAATTATTTAATTGTGTAAATAACGTAATTCAGCTTATGCTGCAATGTAATTGCTTAGGAGGGTAGCCTTTGAATGGGAATTTAGTCCCCCCTTGCCACCATCCTGCCAACATCTTTAGTTTTAGTTTCTTTGTTCATTGTGTATCCTTTTTTTTTTCCTTATTATTATTGTATCTATTTTATTTTATGTTATATTGTTGTAGTTAAGTTGACAAAGAGTTATTAAACATTAAACATAATAAAGATATCTGTCTGTCTGTCTGTCTGTCTGTCTGTCTGTCTGTCTGTCTGTCTGTCTGTCTGTCTGTCTGTCTGTCTGTCTGTCTGTCTGTCTGTCTGTCTGTCTGTCTGTCTGTCTGTCTGTCTGTCTGTCTGTCTGTCTGTCTGTCTGTCTGTCTGTCTGTCTGTCTGTCTGTCTGTCTGTCTGTCTGTCTGTCTGTCTGTCTGTCTATCTATCTATAATCCTACAATGCTGATTGGATAATATCATACAAATATGTTATACGAGTCATCCATACCTTCTCTTTTTCCATTTGGGCTACTGTTGCAACTTTCGTCTGCTGACTTCTTTTGCTTTCTGTTCTTTGTCTGGATTAGCATGACAACCAAAAAATCAAAGAATTATTATTGCTATTACAATTAATATTTTTGTCATTGTCATCGTCATTATTATTGTTCTTATAATTTTTTACAAATAATTAAAGACCTGCCCGCTAATTTTTCGATTGCCAAAAAAGTATTGTGTAAAAGTAGCATATGCATTGTGAGACAACATTTGTTAGACTGAAGTTGTTTAATTCAATTGTTCAAATTATCACAACTGGTTTTTTTTTAAATAATTCATAATCACATACCTTTGTAAAATATTTAAAGCATTACTCTGACTTGCAATTTTGACAGCTGCTTTAAAATGTTGCTCAGTCAAAGTGTCTACAATTATTAACAATGACAATTTCAATTTGCTGGTAGTGAAAAATTATCCATAGTTTTAGCAAACACAATTATAATTGCCTGACAATGTAATCCCCATATGTACACTTGAGCTTGTCCATATACGGCAATAATATTAACCATTCTGAAGTTGTGTAAGGGATTGCGACCAAGTGCAAAAATCAATACATTAAAGCAAAACATTCTCTCTTTTTTTTAATGATTTTTTTGAAAGCTTGCTATTCAATTAGTATTTATCCAAACACTCTCAATGAACTTGGTAAACTTACCAATTTTAGTGTGATTTTTTTTTTAATGGGATTCATTTCATAATTCAAATTAATATTTCTACACTCACTCACTCAGTCCCAGTCCTTTCCACAACGTCGGAATGGCTAATTATCATATTCATGTGTCTGTTTGCTAATTTTTTTTGTGTGTGAGAGGGGACCCTGGGCATTTGATACATTGAAGAATGACAGAGTTAATTGTTTGAGTCTATCTAATCCTTTATGAAATGTTGTCTGTGCATGGTTCGATAATGTACAAAGCATTTGAAATTGAAAATGCATTTTAATTTGTTCAATAGTCACATTTAAATTGCCATGAAATCAAATTCCATGCATTTACTATTGACAATAACTTTGGACATTTTTCACTAGCAAGAACAACAAATCTTACAATTTAAACATATTTTCATTTTTTGTTAAATCACTTACCACTAAAGAATCGCAGTGATGAGTAGACTTTTTCCTGGTGCCGATGTTGTAATCAGTACCTGTTGTGAGGAGAGGACTTGTCCCCTAAGATGTTCGAGAGCTGTTTGTACACAAATAACAAAATGGGAGTGAGAAAAAGAGAGAAAGAAAAACTCGGAATAGGTGAGATCATATATTATTTAATATGCCACATCCATTATATATGCTGCAGTGTAACTAGTAAGAAAGACAATCATACTGACATATACAGTACTGTTATTTTATAAAACTTAGAAGAGGGAGGGGAAGGAGCTATTAAAATAGAGTATACAATATTTTATCAATGTACATGAGTGCCTAAGCATAAAACACTATAATTGTATAAATTATTTGTCTGGACAAGAAATGTAATTGTGAGACAGAATTGAAATTATTCATAAAACAAACATTAGGAAGACTATTACAGCCCAGTAGACATACCTGCTATCCCTTCCCTAGAAGTACTTGATACAGCCCAATGTAATCCCTCGACATTAGCATTCATGATGATTCTGGAAGAAAATATTTATAATTATCAATGATATTTGTATACTATCCAATATTATTATAAACACTCATTTACACTTACACTTGGTATAATTAGAGTGCAAATAATATAACTGTGAATTCCAGTACTGTTTCATGGTTATGTGAATAAAAAAATAGCCAATGAACTAATTGACTTCAATCAGGTGCATTGTTGTACAATGTTACTGTTATGGTCTTCCTGTGTAATTAGTTGTGCACGCGCACTGCTTCGATCTCTTCCTCCATGTTGAAATAAATTTTAACACATGCTTCGGTCAGTTGGACTACTTTTACTTGCTTAATACACTACAGTTACCTTATCATGTCAAGTTCCTTTCTAGTGAGAGTGTTACCAGAGCTTAAAAATAAAAACCCCACATGTCCAGCCCTGATGTTGCTGCAAAGCTGTAGAGATAAATATAATAACATACACAATGTATATGTAGGGGTATTTATAATATAAACTATGTGTACCTCCCAAGAACTAGCAGCTTTTAATTAAGACCCGATCAGCATGCATTATTTTTGCAAGCAGGGTAGCCTCGAGTCAGTGTAAATTATTCACAAATACCAACGAAAATGCGAACAAATGTTGTTGACATTGGACGATAGAACACTTCCAGTCAAAGAGTATTAAACTCATCATGAGATTACAAAATAATGTTTCTATTAATTGTCCAATATATGTCAACAACTACAGTAAAAACCCGCATATAAGAAACTGCAGATTAAGAACCTCCAGGCTGAAATTTAGCCAATTAAGCACCCAATATATAAGAACCAGTTCAGCCTGACAAAGGAAGCAGGTTCTTATGTGAAAAATAATATTTAATAATATAATATATTTTTTAAATAGGCCAACAGAGGACGTTCCCCAAACCGAGATAACTGGATTTTTGGTATTGTGACCCCAGAGTTCACTCCAGCGAGGGGGTATTTCACTGTAGTCCAACGGAGGGACAGGGCTACACTCCAGCCCATTATCAACAGGTGCATCCTGCCGGGCACCGAAGTTCACTCGGATGACTGGGGGGCATATCGCGGCTTAGGGAATCAGCCTAATGTTTCCCAACATCGTGTCGTTGTACATAAGCGTCATTTCGTGGACCCTGTTACAGGTGTCCACACCCAAGAGATCGAGTCGGCATGGAGTCGTCTGAAGTTGAAGATAAAGAAGAGAAAGGGAATCTCACGAGAGAATCTCCAGTCATTTCTGGATGAACACATGTGGAGGGACTGGAAAGGTCTCGACACCCCTTTCGATAATTTTAGAGGGGTTCTGTTATTACAGTACCAAAACAACCCAGTATAGAGTTTCCTTTGAGTCCAAGTTTCGGACTTCAAAAAACTATCAAGTTTTAATAAGAATATAGGTGTTGCCTCTGACTTGAAGTTTTAGACGTTTTCCATCACACTGAAGAAGGTCTCTGGTCAGAGAGCGAAACCTCTGTTTGAAATATAACTATTCAATATAAACTTCAAGTCAGAGGCAACACCTATATTCGTATTATTATGTTAGCTGCAATTTGTAACTATCAAGTTTGTTTATTTGCGTTTGCTTCATACTGAAACATAGCAGTAACATGACATAGATACAGTCGATTCAGAAAACGTTGTCGGTGACCGGCCTTGCGACTACGCGACGAATAATTTATTGATTCAGTGAATTTGTCAGCGGGAGCGGAATTATTTTTTTACTACTGAGCTGATTTTAGCTAAGTTCTCTCAATCTAGCCTGTATGCAGGATAGTATTAGTATTGTATTGTAATATTGATATAGCTATACATTTAGTATATCATTATACATTATTGATCAATTTACACCTTTTGGTCGATATTCATAATTTAGAGATCCAATAAATGTTAATAAAGGATTATTATTATTAAATAAAAATAAAGATTGATTGAAAAAAATGATAGAATGGATAGGGCTACCTCACATAATGTTTTGTTACATAGAAAAGATGCGCTATTTAACTAATAGAGACTTAGAGAGAGGAAATATGTAAAGAAAGATAAGATCAAATATAAATCGAGAAAGAAACGGAAAAGAAACGGAAAAGAAAACGAAAAAAAGGGAAACGAACGAGAAAAGAAGAAAAATAATTAGAGGAAAAAAGGCCAGAGAGTTGATTACAATAGGTCATTTCAGGAATGGGCTCCTGGTCATTTGCATTATGGCGTCATGTACTAATTGTACGATAATTAATTAGTGCCAATTGTTGGAATTTGGGAATACAAATTTGAATAATAAAGAAAATTCGTAAGGCACCGCATTCCGGTAGTTGTAGCCATCACCCCATTAAAAATCAATAGAGCCCAATGATTTTGATTACCCTAAGCAAATGAATTATCGGATTTTTTTCTTTGAAGAAGAAAGAATAATTTTTCTTCTATTTTCTTCTATTTTTCTTCTCGAAAATCGAGAGCCGTCGAATCCGAGCCGGCAGTCGAGAGCCGAAAGCCGTCAGCCGAGCCGAGGGTCCGAGCCGTCAGCCGAGGGTCCGAGCCGTCGGCCGACAGCCGGAAGCCGAGAGCCGACAGTGGTCAGCCGAGAGCCGAGAGCCGAGAGCCGAGAGCCGTCAGCCGAGAGCCGGGTTGTCCGGAAAACGTGAGAGATCCATGTTGTTTACCTGGTTGCAAGACTACCTCAGCAACAGAAAGCAGTACACTGTTCTCAATGGCAAAACGTCAGACCTTAGATTAGTCAAGGTTGGAATCCCGCAGGGGTCAGTTCTCGGACCAACTCTGTTTACCCTGTACACAAGTGATTTACCAGATGCTGTAATTTCTGCTGCTACTTATATGTATGCTGATGACACCACGCTGTTTTGTATAGGGGACTCTGTTGACGATGTCACGAGACAACTCAACAAAGCACTGGAGGAGTTATTGCACTGGTGCGAACAGAACTCTCTTACCCCGCACCCCAAAAAGTGCGAAGCCATGATTCTCCATAGAGGCAGCTTCATTGGCCCATGTAATGCTTTAACACTTGGACAATACACTATTAAATGGGTTTCGCATTCAAGATTATTGGGGATTACTATAGATGACAGACTGACATGGTCCAATCACATTAATGAAGTTAAAAAGAGTTTTGCTAATAAGTTGAACTTGCTAAAACGAAGTAGATTTTTACCTACCAGTATGTCGCTAGATTTGTATCATAAAGTTATTTTACCTGCAGTCACATATGCGATGCCAGTGTGGGGTAGTTTTACTAATAAGAACGGTTTTTGATGCATTAGAATCTATCACACTGCAGAGCAGCGAGAGTCATTTTTAATTTACCTTGGGATATGCCTAAGATAGATGTCTTAAATAGGGTTAAGTGGTCTTCTCTTTATAATATGTACAAGGCTAGGTTAGCCACTTTGACGTACAAGATATATAATAGATTAACACCTAAGATAGATGTCTTAAATAAGGTTAAGTGGTCTTCTCTTTATAATATGTACAAGGCTAGGTTAGCCACTTTGACGTACAAGATATATAATAGATTAACACCTAAGATAGATGTCTTAAATAGGGTTAAGTGGTCTTCTCTTTATAATATGTACAAGGCCAGGTTAGCCACTTTGATGTACAAGATATATAATAGATTAACACCTAAGATAGATGTCTTAAATAAGGTTAAGTGGTCTTCTCTTTATAATATGTACAAGGCCAGGTTAGCCACTTTGACGTACAAGATATATAATAGATTAACACCTAAGATAGATGTCTTAAATAAGGTTAAGTGGTCTTTCTCTTTATAATATGTACAAGGCTAGGTTAGCCACTTTGACGTACAAGATATATAATAGATTAACACCTAAGATAGATGTCTTTAAATAGGGTTAAGTGGTCTTCTCTTTATAATATGTACAAGGCCAGGTTAGCCACTTTGACGTACAAGATATATAATAGATTAACACCTAAGATAGATGTCTTAAATAGGGTTAAGTGGTCTTCTCTTTATAATATGTACAAGGCCAGGTTAGCCACTTTGATGTACAAGATATATAATAGATTAACACCTAAGATAGATGTCTTAAATAAGGTTAAGTGGTCTTCTCTTTATAATATGTACAAGGCCAGGTTAGCCACTTTGACGTACAAGATATATAATAGATTAACACCTAAGATAGATGTCTTAAATAGGGTTAAGTGGTCTTCTCTTTATAATATGTACAAGGCTAGGTTAGCCACTTTGACGTACAAGATATATAATAGATTAACACCTAAGATAGATGTCTTAAATAGGGTTAAGTGGTCTTCTCTTTATAATATGTACAAGGCCAGGTTAGCCACTTTGACGTACAAGATATATAATAGATTAACACCTAAGATAGATGTCTTAAATAGGGTTAAGTGGTCTTCTCTTTATAATATGTACAAGGCCAGGTTAGCCACTTTGATGTACAAGATATATAATAGATTAACACCTAAGATAGATGTCTTAAATAAGGTTAAGTGGTCTTCTCTTTATAATATGTACAAGGCTAGGTTAGCCACTTTGACGTACAAGATATATAATAGATTAACACCTAAGATAGATGTCTTAAATAGGGTTAAGTGGTCTTCTCTTTATAATATGTACAAGGCCAGGTTAGCCACTTTGACGTACAAGATATATAATAGATTAACACCTAAGATAGATGTCTTAAATAGGGTTAAGTGGTCTTCTCTTTATAATATGTACAAGGCCAGGTTAGCCACTTTGACGTACAAGATATATAATAGATTAACACCTAAGATAGATGTCTTAAATAGGGTTAAGTGGTCTTCTCTTTATAATATGTACAAGGCCAGGTTAGCCACTTTGACGTACAAGATATATAATAGATTAACACCTAAGATAGATGTCTTAAATAAGGTTAAGTGGTCTTCTCTTTATAATATGTACAAGGCTAGGTTAGCCACTTTGACGTACAAGATATATAATAGATTAACACCTAAGATAGATGTCTTAAATAGGGTTAAGTGGTCTTCTCTTTATAATATGTACAAGGCCAGGTTAGCCACTTTGATGTACAAGATATATAATAGATTAACACCTAAGATAGATGTCTTAAATAGGGTTAAGTGGTCTTCTCTTTATAATATGTACAAGGCCAGGTTAGCCACTTTGACGTACAAGATATATAATAGATTAACACCTAAGATAGATGTCTTAAATAGGGTTAAGTGGTCTTCTCTTTATAATATGTACAAGGCCAGGTTAGCCACTTTGATGTACAAGATATATAATAGATTAACACCTAAGATAGATGTCTTACATAGGGTTAAGTGGTCTTCTCTTTATAATATGTACAAGGCCAGGTTAGCCACTTTGACGTACAAGATATATAATAGATTAACACCTAAGATAGATGTCTTAAATAGGGTTAAGTGGTCTTCTCTCTTTATAATATGTACAAGGCCAGGTTAGCCACTTTGATGTACAAGATATATAATAGATTAACACCTAAGATAGATGTCTTAAATAGGGTTAAGTGGTCTTCTCTTTATAATATGTACAAGGCCAGGTTAGCCACTTTGACGTACAAGATATATAATAGATTAACACCTAAGATAGATGTCTTAAATAAGGTTAAGTGGTCTTCTCTTTATAATATGTACAAGGCCAGGTTAGCCACTTTGATGTACAAGATATATAATAGATTAACACCTAAGATAGATGTCTTAAATAGGGTTAAGTGGTCTTCTCTTTATAATATGTACAAGGCTAGGTTAGCCACTTTGATGTACAAGATATATAATAGATTAACACCTAAGATAGATGTCTTAAATAAGGTTAAGTGGTCTTCTCTTTATAATATGTACAAGGCTAGGTTAGCCACTTTGACGTACAAGATATATAATAGATTAACACCTAAGATAGATGTCTTAAATAGGGTTAAGTGGTCTTCTCTTTATAATATGTACAAGGCCAGGTTAGCCACTTTGACGTACAAGATATATAATAGATTAACACCTAAGATAGATGTCTTAAATAGGGTTAAGTGGTCTTCTCTTTATAATATGTACAAGGCCAGGTTAGCCACTTTGACGTACAAGATATATAATAGATTAACACCTAAGATAGATGTCTTAAATAGGGTTAAGTGGTCTTCTCTTTATAATATGTACAAGGCCAGGTTAGCCACTTTGACGTACAAGATATATAATAGATTAACACCTAAGATAGATGTCTTAAATAAGGTTAAGTGGTCTTCTCTTTATAATATGTACAAGGCTAGGTTAGCCACTTTGACGTACAAGATATATAATAGATTAACACCTAAGATAGATGTCTTAAATAGGGTTAAGTGGTCTTCTCTTTATAATATGTACAAGGCCAGGTTAGCCACTTTGACGTACAAGATATATAATAGATTAACACCTAAGATAGATGTCTTAAATAAGGTTAAGTGGTCTTCTCTTTATAATATGTACAAGGCCAGGTTAGCCACTTTGACGTACAAGATATATAATAGATTAACACCTAAGATAGATGTCTTAAATAGGGTTAAGTGGTCTTCTCTTTATAATATGTACAAGGCCAGGTTAGCCACTTTGACGTACAAGATATATAATAGATTAACACCTAAGATAGATGTCTTAAATAAGGTTAAGTGGTCTTCTCTTTATAATATGTACAAGGCCAGGTTAGCCACTTTGACGTACAAGATATATAATAGATTAACACCTAAGATAGATGTCTTAAATAAGGTTAAGTGGTCTTCTCTTTATAATATGTACAAGGCCAGGTTAGCCACTTTGATGTACAAGATATATAATAGATTAAAACACCTAAGATAGATGTCTTAAATAAGGTTAAGTGGTCTTCTCTTTATAATATGTACAAGGCCAGGTTAGCCACTTTGACGTACAAGATATATAATAGATTAACACCTAAGATAGATGTCTTAAATAAGGTTAAGTGGTCTTCTCTTTATAATATGTACAAGGCTAGGTTAGCCACTTTGACGTACAAGATATATAATAGATTTAACACCTAAGATAGATGTCTTAAATAGGGTTAAGTGGTCTTCTCTTTATAATATGTACAAGGCCAGGTTAGCCACTTTGATGTACAAGATATATAATAGATTAACACCTAAGATAGATGTCTTAAATAAGGTTAAGTGGTCTTCTCTTTATAATATGTACAAGGCCAGGTTAGCCACTTTGACGTACAAGATATATATAATAGATTAACACCTAAGATAGATGTCTTAAATAGGGTTAAGTGGTCTTCTCTTTATAATATGTACAAGGCTAGGTTAGCCACTTTGACGTACAAGATATATAATAGATTAACACCTAAGATAGATGTCTTAAATAGGGTTAAGTGGTCTTCTCTTTATAATATGTACAAGGCCAGGTTAGCCACTTTGACGTACAAGATATATAATAGATTAACACCTAAGATAGATGTCTTAAATAGGGTTAAGTGGTCTTCTCTTTATAATATGTACAAGGCCAGGTTAGCCACTTTGATGTACAAGATATATAATAGATTAACACCTAAGATAGATGTCTTAAATAAGGTTAAGTGGTCTTCTCTTTATAATATGTACAAGGCTAGGTTAGCCACTTTGACGTACAAGATATATAATAGATTAACACCTAAGATAGATGTCTTAAATAGGGTTAAGTGGTCTTCTCTTTATAATATGTACAAGGCCAGGTTAGCCACTTTGACGTACAAGATATATAATAGATTAACACCTAAGATAGATGTCTTAAATAGGGTTAAGTGGTCTTCTCTTTATAATATGTACAAGGCCAGGTTAGCCACTTTGACGTACAAGATATATAATAGATTAACACCTAAGATAGATGTCTTAAATAGGGTTAAGTGGTCTTCTCTTTATAATATGTACAAGGCCAGGTTAGCCACTTTGACGTACAAGATATATAATAGATTAACACCTAAGATAGATGTCTTAAATAAGGTTAAGTGGTCTTCTCTTTATAATATGTACAAGGCTAGGTTAGCCACTTTGACGTACAAGATATATAATAGATTAACACCTAAGATAGATGTCTTAAATAGGGTTAAGTGGTCTTCTCTTTATAATATGTACAAGGCCAGGTTAGCCACTTTGATGTACAAGATATATAATAGATTAACACCTAAGATAGATGTCTTAAATAGGGTTAAGTGGTCTTCTCTTTATAATATGTACAAGGCCAGGTTAGCCACTTTGACGTACAAGATATATAATAGATTAACACCTAAGATAGATGTCTTAAATAGGGTTAAGTGGTCTTCTCTTTATAATATGTACAAGGCCAGGTTAGCCACTTTGATGTACAAGATATATAATAGATTAACACCTAAGATAGATGTCTTAAATAGGGTTAAGTGGTCTTCTCTTTATAATATGTACAAGGCCAGGTTAGCCACTTTGACGTACAAGATATATAATAGATTAACACCTAAGATAGATGTCTTAAATAGGGTTAAGTGGTCTTCTCTTTATAATATGTACAAGGCCAGGTTAGCCACTTTGATGTACAAGATATATAATAGATTAACACCTAAGATAGATGTCTTAAATAGGGTTAAGTGGTCTTCTCTTTATAATATGTACAAGGCCAGGTTAGCCACTTTGACGTACAAGATATATAATAGATTAACACCTAAGATAGATGTCTTAAATAAGGTTAAGTGGTCTTCTCTTTATAATATGTACAAGGCCAGGTTAGCCACTTTGATGTACAAGATATATAATAGATTAACACCTAAGATAGATGTCTTAAATAGGGTTAAGTGGTCTTCTCTTTATAATATGTACAAGGCTAGGTTTAGCCACTTTGATGTACAAGATATATAATAGATTAACACCTAAGATAGATGTCTTAAATAAGGTTAAGTGGTCTTCTCTTTATAATATGTACAAGGCTAGGTTAGCCACTTTGACGTACAAGATATATAATAGATTAACACCTAAGATAGATGTCTTAAATAGGGTTAAGTGGTCTTCTCTTTATAATATGTACAAGGCCAGGTTAGCCACTTTGACGTACAAGATATATAATAGATTAACACCTAAGATAGATGTCTTAAATAGGGTTAAGTGGTCTTCTCTTTATAATATGTACAAGGCCAGGTTAGCCACTTTGACGTACAAGATATATAATAGATTAACACCTAAGATAGATGTCTTAAATAGGGTTAAGTGGTCTTCTCTTTATAATATGTACAAGGCCAGGTTAGCCACTTTGACGTACAAGATATATAATAGATTAACACCTAAGATAGATGTCTTAAATAAGGTTAAGTGGTCTTCTCTTTATAATATGTACAAGGCTAGGTTAGCCACTTTGACGTACAAGATATATAATAGATTAACACCTAAGATAGATGTCTTAAATAGGGTTAAGTGGTCTTCTCTTTATAATATGTACAAGGCCAGGTTAGCCACTTTGACGTACAAGATATATAATAGATTAACACCTAAGATAGATGTCTTAAATAAGGTTAAGTGGTCTTCTCTTTATAATATGTACAAGGCCAGGTTAGCCACTTTGACGTACAAGATATATAATAGATTAACACCTAAGATAGATGTCTTAAATAGGGTTAAGTGGTCTTCTCTTTATAATATGTACAAGGCCAGGTTAGCCACTTTGACGTACAAGATATATAATAGATTAACACCTAAGATAGATGTCTTAAATAAGGTTAAGTGGTCTTCTCTTTATAATATGTACAAGGCCAGGTTAGCCACTTTGACGTACAAGATATATAATAGATTAACACCTAAGATAGATGTCTTAAATAAGGTTAAGTGGTCTTCTCTTTATAATATGTACAAGGCCAGGTTAGCCACTTTGACGTACAAGATATATAATAGATTAACACCTAAGATAGATGTCTTAAATAGGGTTAAGTGGTCTTCTCTTTATAAATATGTACAAGGCTAGGTTAGCCACTTTGATGTACAAGATATATAATAGATTAACACCTAAGATAGATGTCTTAAATAAGGTTAAGTGGTCTTCTCTTTATAATATGTACAAGGCCAGGTTAGCCACTTTGACGTACAAGATATATAATAGATTAACACCTAAGATAGATGTCTTAAATAGGGTTAAGTGGTCTTCTCTTTATAATATGTACAAGGCCAGGTTAGCCACTTTGACGTACAAGATATATAATAGATTAACACCTAAGATAGATGTCTTAAATAGGGTTAAGTGGTCTTCTCTTTATAATATGTACAAGGCCAGGTTAGCCACTTTGATGTACAAGATATATAATAGATTAACACCTAAGATAGATGTCTTAAATAGGGTTAAGTGGTCTTCTCTTTATAATATGTACAAGGCCAGGTTAGCCACTTTGACGTACAAGATATATAATAGATTAACACCTAAGATAGATGTCTTAAATAAGGTTAAGTGGTCTTCTCTTTATAATATGTACAAGGCTAGGTTAGCCACTTTGATGTACAAGATATATAATAGATTAACACCTAAGATAGATGTCTTAAATAAGGTTAAGTGGTCTTCTCTTTATAATATGTACAAGGCCAGGTTAGCCACTTTGATGTACAAGATATATAATAGATTAACACCTAAGATAGATGTCTTAAATAGGGTTAAGTGGTCTTCTCTTTATAATATGTACAAGGCTAGGTTAGCCACTTTGATGTACAAGATATATAATAGATTAACACCTAAGATAGATGTCTTAAATAAGGTTAAGTGGTCTTCTCTTTATAATATGTACAAGGCCAGGTTAGCCACTTTGACGTACAAGATATATAATAGATTAACACCTAAGATAGATGTCTTAAATAGGGTTAAGTGGTCTTCTCTTTATAATATGTACAAGGCCAGGTTAGCCACTTTGATGTACAAGATATATAATAGATTAACACCTAAGATAGATGTCTTAAATAGGGTTAAGTGGTCTTCTCTTTATAATATGTACAAGGCCAGGTTAGCCACTTTGACGTACAAGATATATAATAGATTAACACCTAAGATAGATGTCTTAAATAGGGTTAAGTGGTCTTCTCTTTATAATATGTACAAGGCCAGGTTAGCCACTTTGATGTACAAGATATATAATAGATTAACACCTAAGATAGATGTCTTAAATAGGGTTAAGTGGTCTTCTCTTTATAATATGTACAAGGCCAGGTTAGCCACTTTGACGTACAAGATATATAATAGATTAACACCTAAGATAGATGTCTTAAATAAGGTTAAGTGGTCTTCTCTTTATAATATGTACAAGGCCAGGTTAGCCACTTTGACGTACAAGATATATAATAGATTAACACCTAAGATAGATGTCTTAAATAGGGTTAAGTGGTCTTCTCTTTATAATATGTACAAGGCCAGGTTAGCCACTTTGACGTACAAGATATATAATAGATTAACACCTAAGATAGATGTCTTAAATAAGGTTAAGTGGTCTTCTCTTTATAATATGTACAAGGCCAGGTTAGCCACTTTGATGTACAAGATATATAATAGATTAACACCTAAGATAGATGTCTTAAATAGGGTTAAGTGGTCTTCTCTTTATAATATGTACAAGGCTAGGTTAGCCACTTTGATGTACAAGATATATAATAGATTAACACCTAAGATAGATGTCTTAAATAAGGTTAAGTGGTCTTCTCTTTATAATATGTACAAGGCTAGGTTAGCCACTTTGACGTACAAGATATATAATAGATTAACACCTAAGATAGATGTCTTAAATAGGGTTAAGTGGTCTTCTCTTTATAATATGTACAAGGCCAGGTTAGCCACTTTGACGTACAAGATATATAATAGATTAACACCTAAGATAGATGTCTTAAATAGGGTTAAGTGGTCTTCTCTTTATAATATGTACAAGGCCAGGTTAGCCACTTTGACGTACAAGATATATAATAGATTAACACCTAAGATAGATGTCTTAAATAGGGTTAAGTGGTCTTCTCTTTATAATATGTACAAGGCCAGGTTAGCCACTTTGACGTACAAGATATATAATAGATTAACACCTAAGATAGATGTCTTAAATAAGGTTAAGTGGTCTTCTCTTTATAATATGTACAAGGCTAGGTTAGCCACTTTGACGTACAAGATATATAATAGATTAACACCTAAGATAGATGTCTTAAATAGGGTTAAGTGGTCTTCTCTTTATAATATGTACAAGGCCAGGGTTAGCCACTTTGACGTACAAGATATATAATAGATTAACACCTAAGATAGATGTCTTAAATAAGGTTAAGTGGTCTTCTCTTTATAATATGTACAAGGCCAGGTTAGCCACTTTGACGTACAAGATATATAATAGATTAACACCTAAGATAGATGTCTTAAATAGGGTTAAGTGGTCTTCTCTTTATAATATGTACAAGGCCAGGTTAGCCACTTTGACGTACAAGATATATAATAGATTAACACCTAAGATAGATGTCTTAAATAAGGTTAAGTGGTCTTCTCTTTATAATATGTACAAGGCCAGGTTAGCCACTTTGACGTACAAGATATATAATAGATTAACACCTAAGATAGATGTCTTAAATAAGGTTAAGTGGTCTTCTCTTTATAATATGTACAAGGCCAGGTTAGCCACTTTGACGTACAAGATATATAATAGATTAACACCTAAGATAGATGTCTTAAATAGGGTTAAGTGGTCTTCTCTTTATAATATGTACAAGGCTAGGTTAGCCACTTTGATGTACAAGATATATAATAGATTAACACCTAAGATAGATGTCTTAAATAAGGTTAAGTGGTCTTCTCTTTATAATATGTACAAGGCTAGGTTAGCCACTTTGACGTACAAGATATATAATAGATTAACACCTAAGATAGATGTCTTAAATAGGGTTAAGTGGTCTTCTCTTTATAATATGTACAAGGCCAGGTTAGCCACTTTGACGTACAAGATATATAATAGATTAACACCTAAGATAGATGTCTTAAATAGGGTTAAGTGGTCTTCTCTTTATAATATGTACAAGGCCAGGTTAGCCACTTTGACGTACAAGATATATAATAGATTAACACCTAAGATAGATGTCTTAAATAGGGTTAAGTGGTCTTCTCTTTATAATATGTACAAGGCCAGGTTAGCCACTTTGACGTACAAGATATATAATAGATTAACACCTAAGATAGATGTCTTAAATAGGGTTAAGTGGTCTTCTCTTTATAATATGTACAAGGCCAGGTTAGCCACTTTGATGTACAAGATATATAATAGATTAACACCTAAGATAGATGTCTTAAATAGGGTTAAGTGGTCTTCTCTTTATAATATGTACAAGGCCAGGTTAGCCACTTTGACGTACAAGATATATAATAGATTAACACCTAAGATAGATGTCTTAAATAAGGTTAAGTGGTCTTCTCTTTATAATATGTACAAGGCTAGGTTAGCCACTTTGATGTACAAGATATATAATAGATTAACACCTAAGATAGATGTCTTAAATAAGGTTAAGTGGTCTTCTCTTTATAATATGTACAAGGCCAGGTTAGCCACTTTGATGTACAAGATATATAATAGATTAACACCTAAGATAGATGTCTTAAATAGGGTTAAGTGGTCTTCTCTTTATAATATGTACAAGGCTAGGTTAGCCACTTTGATGTACAAGATATATAATAGATTAACACCTAAGATAGATGTCTTAAATAAGGTTAAGTGGTCTTCTCTTTATAATATGTACAAGGCCAGGTTAGCCACTTTGACGTACAAGATATATAATAGATTAACACCTAAGATAGATGTCTTAAATAGGGTTAAGTGGTCTTCTCTTTATAATATGTACAAGGCCAGGTTAGCCACTTTGATGTACAAGATATATAATAGATTAACACCTAAGATAGATGTCTTAAATAGGGTTAAGTGGTCTTCTCTTTATAATATGTACAAGGGCCAGGTTAGCCACTTTGATGTACAAGATATATAATAGATTAACACCTAAGATAGATGTCTTAAATAGGGTTAAGTGGTCTTCTCTTTATAATATGTACAAGGCCAGGTTAGCCACTTTGACGTACAAGATATATAATAGATTAACACCTAAGATAGATGTCTTAAATAAGGTTAAGTGGTCTTCTCTTTATAATATGTACAAGGCCAGGTTAGCCACTTTGACGTACAAGATATATAATAGATTAACACCTAAGATAGATGTCTTAAATAAGGTTAAGTGGTCTTCTCTTTATAATATGTACAAGGCCAGGTTAGCCACTTTGATGTACAAGATATATAATAGATTAACACCTAAGATAGATGTCTTAAATAGGGTTAAGTGGTCTTCTCTTTATAATATGTACAAGGCTAGGTTAGCCACTTTGATGTACAAGATATATAATAGATTAACACCTAAGATAGATGTCTTAAATAAGGTTAAGTGGTCTTCTCTTTATAATATGTACAAGGCCAGGTTAGCCACTTTGACGTACAAGATATATAATAGATTAACACCTAAGATAGATGTCTTAAATAGGGTTAAGTGGTCTTCTCTTTATAATATGTACAAGGCCAGGTTAGCCACTTTGATGTACAAGATATATAATAGATTAACACCTAAGATAGATGTCTTAAATAGGGTTAAGTGGTCTTCTCTTTATAATATGTACAAGGCCAGGTTAGCCACTTTGATGTACAAGATATATAATAGATTAACACCTAAGATAGATGTCTTAAATAGGGTTAAGTGGTCTTCTCTTTATAATATGTACAAGGCCAGGTTAGCCACTTTGACGTACAAGATATATAATAGATTAACACCTAATGAAATGTCAAGAATCATTCAGGATAATAATAATAATAGAAGGTATCAACTGCGTAACGAGTTAAAGCTTAATGTACCACGTTTCAACACGTATTATATGAAAAAACTCTATTGCCCACAGGGGCGCTATAACCGGAACACACTCTTTTACCAGAATTAAATGACACTATAAACACTGCCAAGAAGTACCATTTAATGGCAATGAAATCTCAAGCTCTGTATAGATTAGATTTTAATTCAACATCGCCTCAGACTATGCATTGTAATGACATTAATTATAAATTTTATTAAGACTTGTACATGTAAATATATATATATTTTAAATTAGTCAGTGTAACATCGATATAACATTTTTTATATCTTTATATTAGTTATTTTAGAGTAGAAATTTAAATTATATTAGTATTTTAATTAGAATGTATAGTAATTATTTATTTAGCATTAGAATTTTATATACATAGTTTTTATTTTTATTTCCATTGTTTTACACACGACCCCACAAGCTTTTCAGCTTTAATCCTAATCGTGTATAAATAAAGTTATTGTATTGTATTGTATTGTGTTCACGACGGAACGCCGATATCTTTTAGCCATCAAGGTATCATTTAGGGGTTGTTCGTGAAGATATGAACAATGCTGTCATAAAGTCTGCATCAGTAAGTGACTACAGCACTGAGCTCTTATTTGTCTCTCTGTTTTAGGGTCAAATAACGCTTGAGCCACGCCCAGAATGGTCTCCTTTAGGGGTTTAATTCAGATTTTCCGACGATCATCCCCGCCCCTTTCACATGGGAGTCCACGATTATTACCCCCCTTTGCGGTGTGCGCCCAACATTTGTAGCCAATCCTCAACCTGAACACCACCCTGGGTCTCTGGTACCCAGGGTACCCAGGGTACCCAGGGTACCTAAACACCCAACTACGTCAGGTTTCCTGTCTATCTTACAGAAACGTACCCAGGGTACCTAAACACCTAACTACGTCAGGTTTCCTGTCTATCTTACAGAAACGTACCCAGGGTACCTAAACACCCAACTACGTCAGGTTTCCCATGTCTATCTTACAGAAACGTACAAACGAATATTGGCCGCCAGAAAAAGAATGTGACGAAGCAGATGCCATCAACGAAAATGCTGATGCCGCAGTAACGACAAGACGTAAGTAAAACCTGGCAACGACGCAAATATCATGCTCGAGAATCCAGCGGTGCTCTTCGGCGCGGGCTCGGATAAAACGTCGTTCCATTCAGTTCACCCGAGCCCTCGCCGAAAAGCACCGCTGGATTCTCGAGCATGCGTAAATATAAGCGCAAACACGTTATAATCAATCACTGTCGAAACGTTGAAACAACTGAGATCAAACAGTCCTCAGTCTTCCGACTGCTAAATACAATAGCTAGGTATCCCTTTAATTGGATAAAGATCAGCCAACTTTCAAATATTAACAAAGAACAACCAACAGAACTACGATACACACAAGATAGAAAGAACCGTACCGTTCGCATGCAGGACTTCTACAACAGACTGAACTTTGTTTCATTCGTAGATCAAGTCCCCGCTGATCAACGATCAACGTTGATACATAGTGGAACAATACTGATACTGATAGTGATACTCATGGGTCAATAGAAGCTTTATAGTCGGTGACGTTACTAAGCACCCGGCCATACCAATCGATAATTCCGATAATCGATAAAAATCAATAACAATCGATAATAATCGATACCAATCAATCGATTAATATTGGAAATCGATAAAAATCGATCACGTAAAATTGTGTGAGTATCGATTTTCAACGATGCTCAGAAATCCTTCAGACATGGTAAAGATTTGTTGATAGTGCGGTAGATGAACTGACGCTCTGTTGTTCGCTACAGTTGGTGATTGTGCTTCACCAAATTATTTAGATCACGTATCATATTAGCCGATGTGAATTTTTGGAATCGATGATATTTGATATGAAACTATAATAATCGATATAATCAAGGACACTTGGGTTGCGAGTATCGATTATCATCGATTACCGATATCAATCAATACTAATCAAATGATTATTATCGATTAATATCGATGAATTCGATTACTTTCCGATGATCGATTTTTATCGATTGGTATGGCCGGGCTAAGCAGGACGTCCTCCATTTTGATTCTGATCTGATTTGTAGCTGCACCACCTATGACAGCAAGACAACAGATTGAACAAATGTATCGACCCAAGAGAAGCTCAGCAACTCAAACACAAGACAAGACTGAATAAACAGATCTGCAGGAAGATTCTAAAAATAGAGTGTTTGCTTCGACGTCTATTTTGGATAGTCCCGGAGATAGTTAAGAACTCTTTTTCACAATGTTATCAGTGGCGTAGCTTCCTTTACGCATATACGCACGTGCGTACCTCGGGAAACCAAAACTTTACAATAAATATACAGCAAAATTGTCAAGTTTAGCTTTTGCTCTCTAGGGAAAATAATGGTGTGCGTACTTCGTGAAAGTGTCTGGCTACGCCCCTGGTTATATATATTTCCTTTAACCAGTTGAATTTATCATTATATACCGACGCAGCCCATACTAGTGTACTCACTTGTTCCATGTTATTGAATTTTGGATAGTGAGAGGGGGTGGGGTGGGGAGCAAAGGGAGAGTAAAGGATGTGGGGGTAGGGTTAGGTATGCAAACGGTTACGTCTTCAAAAGTTTGCGTGTTGGACGGACAACGCATAAACAGTCGCTTGTATAAGTATTCTAACACGCGCGTTCAGCAATTATTGACCTTCAATAAAACACATGCTTGTTTCGACTTCCCTCTAACTGATCTGTGTAGCTAGTTTAAATACCCGTATGACGGAGCACTCGTCGGGGTGGGGGGGGGGGGGGGGTGCGGGGAGAGATGGAACACGCACCTTAAAGTGCCTATCACCCCTGTGAGATTGTTTTAAAAATCTATTCAATATAAGCTGAATAGTTGGTGGGTTCAGTATTTTGTGATTTGAATCTTGCGTTTATGAGTTATAGAGGTTTGAAATCTCAATATGCAAATTTGATGACGTCTATACTAAGACTTCATTTATTATACAAAAACGCCCTTGTGCTGATTATTGAAAACTTACAGAATATTTTCAGTCTTTATAAATGATTTTATAACTTTTTTGCAACCTCTATAACTCATAAACGCAAGGTTCAAATCACAAAATACTGAACCCACCAACTATTCAGCTTATATTGAATAGATTTTTAAAACAATCTCACAGGGGTGATAGGCACTTTAAACTTATAGCGGAAATTAATACTACACAAACTGTATAATTAGATTTATTCTTGCAAGACAACTAGTCTTTATTATAACATTCAATAATCTAACGATTGTAATAAATAGCAGATGATAAATAAACAAATATCCTATTTGTACATGGGAAGCCAATCAAGTGTTTTTATATTAGTTCTAAAAAATAATTCTAAAATCTGTAAAAATTCAGCATTAATCTTAATCGGAAAAATCAAAGTGTCTTTTGTTATTCTTGGCGCAAAGTTTAGATCGCAAAGTTTTGATATTTTTTCTTTTCTTTTCCAGGAAAGCCAATCAAGTGCCATCGACACTAAGTGGTTTTCGAATATTTAATCGACTGTAGAGCCATTCGCATATCTTAAGAGAATAACCAAGTTTATTGAATCACTTTGAAAATAGTCCGCTCGTTTTCGATTGAAAGGTTATTCTCTCCCCAAAAGAAAAAGAGAGTGAAAAAATATTACGCGCTTCAGTCCTATTGTTTTTTGAAAAGGCATTAAAACACAGTGACCAATTCAAATAATTTGTAATAATACCTAATAATATCTTATACAAGCTTTAAGCTTAGTACACTTTAAGATTTTAAAGCTTTCTAAAGCTTTTTATCAATATTTTATGTCATTCTTGATTGATTGTTTATATCAAGAGGGTTGATGCATTTTACTGGCATCCTTCAACGAATTACCATAACGTGTAAACTTAATCTCAGTCTTAGGGTATGGAGAGAAGCGATATGTTCTCGATTGTAGTGCTTGTAGTGTTGATATTGTATCCACGTTGTAAAGGGGAGGGTTTGGTAATCAGGTTATCTGTCAGTCTTGAGTTGTGTTGGGACAACCTTTCCGTTTATTGCGCGAATACTTTCATATTTTGATGATCCTATTCTAGAAATATCCCGACTGCTTTAGCTTGACATTTTCCTGGAATTCTCCCACCTGATTTCCAGGAGGGTAGTATCTGGCCACCACTACACACGAACCATCGTCACCGATAGCTTTACCAATTCCAAACTCCTTCGTTCCTTCCCACACGAGCTGGGTAAAGTTAGCGGTGTGCGACGTAAAACCAGGGAATTCGTAATCGTAATCGACGATCTCGTCATACCACGAGTCTACAGTGTCACGCCCTGACAGCTCTAGACCAAACGAGAAAGCAAGGCATTCGCCAATTTCCTTGTCTCCACTGTGCATATACGAACCACTTCGGACTAATTTCTCCGCGAAGTTTTGCGCCTCAATCGTTAATCGCGTAGACCACTGAAGAGGGTGCGCTCCGTGTAACGATCGGTAGTAGTTATGACTCACAACACATTCATTCTTGAACTTTTCTGTTGAAAATGGAAGAGTTAGCTTTGGTTCATGGCATACGTGTAGTCGTTGTCATGGTGATATGACGTTTCTCGTTGTCATAGTGACGTTGACGTTTCTTGTCGTGATAGTGACGTCAGTGTTTGAGTGATTCAGAGCCAAGGCCAAGAAGGTCAAAACCAACAAAGAAGAGAAAAAATAAAAGTAAAACATGCTGGAGGTTCAGTGATAATCTCTTGAAAGTTTCTAGAGATTTGGTTGTGTCTTGCAGGATGTTAGACCAGCGAGATGACGAGCCTTTGTTACAAACATAAAGGGAGATTAGTGTACTGAAGTGTAATGCTATGGCCTCGCAACCTATATCAAAAGTAAATGAAAGACAGGAAGGATACATGTAGGAAGGGAGGAAGGGAGGGAGGGAGGAAGGGAGGGAGGGAGGGAGGGAGGGAGGGAGGGAGGGAGGGAGGGAGGGAGGAAGGGAGGGAGGAAGGAAGGAAGGGAGGGAGGGAGGGAGGGAGGGAGGAAGGGAGGGAGGAAGGAAAAGAGGGAGGAAGGGAGGAAGGAAAAGAGGGAGGAAGGGAGGAAGGGAGGGAGGGAGGGAGGAAGGGAGGGAGGGAGGAAGGGAGGGAGGAAGGGAGGGAGGAAGGAGGGAGGAAGGGAGGAAGGGAGGGAGGGAGGGAGGAAGGGAGGGAGGAAGGAGGGAGGGAGGAAGGGAGGAAGGGAAAAGAGGGAGGAAGGGAGGAAGGAGGGCGGAAGGGAGGAAGGGAGTAAGGAAGGGAGGAAGGGAGGGAGGGAGGGAGGGAGGAAGGGAGGGAGGAAGGGAGGAGGGGGAGGAAGGGAGGGAGGAAGGGAAGAAGGGAGGAAGGAAGGGAGGGAGGGGAAGGAAGGGAGGGAGGGAGGGAGGGAGGGAGGAAGGGAGGGAGGGAGGGAGGGAGGAAGGGAGGGAGGGAGGGAGGAAGGAGGAAAGGAGGAAAGGAGGGAGGAAGGGAGGGAGGAAGGGAGGGAGGAAGGGAGGGAGGAAAGGAGGGAGGAAGGGAGGGAAGGGAGGGAGGAAGGGAGGAAGGGAGGAAGGGAGGGAGGAAGGGAGGGAGGAAGGGAGGGAGGAAGGGAGGAAGGGAGGAAGGAAGGAAGGGAGGAAGGGAGGAAGGAAGGAAGGAAGGGAGGGAGGGAGGGAGGAAGGGAGAGTTGGAGGGAAATAGAGTAAGGACATAGAAGGAAATAAGGAAGAAAGTAGGAAAGAATGAAAATGGAGAAAATACAAAATGTGAAAGAGAATGAAAAAATGGAAGTAAAGAGACGGAATGGAGGAAAAGATGGAAAGAGAGGAGAGAGGACTAGAGTGAAGGAAGGACACAATAAAAGGATGGAGGGAAAAGAGGCAAAAAGGGAATAAAGTAATAAAAAGGGAAAATCATGGTAAACGAAAGGCAGGAAAGGAAGAAAGTAAACAAGCAGGGGAAAAGAAATAAAACGAGATGGGCGAGTGGAGTAAAACCTAAAGGTTTGCGAGGCCCCTAGGAGAATGAAACACTGTAAGTGAACATGCACTCTATACTCAACTGTGTGCAGCTTGCTTAATTTAAAGAGTAGTGATTATGCTTTAATCCATGAGATAGATTGATACTTATAATATCCAATGTTACGGTATTACAGGCTAGTGGAGTTAGAGAGGGAGTAAATCCTGATCATCAAGTAGATGTTAGTATGTAGTGAAAACGTATTACAGGCTAGTGGAGTTAGAGAGGGAGTAAATCCTGATCATCAAGTAGATGTTAGTATGTAGTGAAAACGTATTACAGGCTAGTGGAGTTAGAGAGGGAGTAAATCCTGATCATCAAGTAGATGTTAGTATGTAGTGAAAACGTATTACAGGCTAGTGGAGTTAGAGAGGGAGTAAATCCTGATCATCAAGTAGATGTTAGTATGTAGTGAAAACGTATTACAGGCTAGTGGAGTTAGAGAGGGAGTAAATCCTGATCATCAAGTAGATGTTAGTATGTAGTGAAAACGTATTACAGGCTAGTGGAGTTAGAGAGGGAGTAAATCCTGATCATCAAGTAGATGTTAGTATGTTATTACAGGCTATGTAGTTAGAAAACGAAGAATGTTTGCGTCACAGCAAAATCAGAGAGAAATTATGGCAGTCAGTAATCAGCAGTCAATCGTCGTTAGTCTTTTACAATTATTTTAAAGACGGAGTGCACATACACGAGTACAAAGTTAGAGAGGGAAATCCTGATCATCAAATAAATAAACGATACACATACATTACAGGCTAGTGGAGTTAGAAAGGGAGTAAACTCATCAAGTAGAAATAGTATGTATAAACGATACACATACATACACATACACGAGTAGGCTAGTGGTTATAAACTTAACTGATCAAATAGATGTTAAACGATACACATACATACACATACACGAGTACAAAGTTATAAACTTAACAAATAAATAAACGATACACATATTACAGGCATGGAGTTAGAGAGGGAGTAAATCCTGATCATCAAGTAGATGTTACAAAGTTATGAAAAAACTTTACAAACAAATGGACGATAGAGATACAGTACACTGACACGAGTACAAAGTTAGTGAAAACTTAACAAATAAATAAACGATACACATACATACACATACACGAGTACAAAAGTTAGTGAAAAACTTAACAAATAAATAAACGATACACATACATACACGTATTACAGGCTACAAAGTTATAGACTTAACAAATAAATAAACGATACACATACATACACACATACACGAGTACAAAGTTATAAACTTAACTAAATAAATAAACGATCACATAGATGTTAGTATGTATACACGTAGTACTAAAGTTATAAACTTAACAAATAAATAAACGATACACATACATACATCACAATAGACGAGTACAATTAGTTATAAACTTAACAAATAAATAAACGATACACTAGTGGACATACACATATCACGAGTACAAAGTTATAAACTTAACAAACAAATAAACGATACACATACATACACATACACGAGTACAAAGTTATAAACTTAACAAATAAATAAACGATAAAACATACATACACATACACGAGTACAAGTAAAGTTATAAACTTGAAAACAAATAAATAAACGATACAGAGGGATACATACACAGTGAAAACGTTTACAGTCATACAGAGAAATATAATTGATCATTATGTAGAAAACATACACGAGTACAAAGTTTATAAAATCCTTAACATCAAATAAATAAACGATACACATACAGGCTAGTGGACATACACGAGTACAAAGTTATAAACTTAACAAATAAATAAACGATACACATACATACACATACACGAGTACAAAGTTATAAACTTAACAAATAAATAAACGATACACATACATACACACGCATACAGTCATACAGAGAAATATAATTAATTAAGAACATACACGAGTACAAAGTTATAAACTTAACAAATAAATAAACGATACACATACATACACACGCATACAGTCATACAGAGAAATATAATTAATTATAAGAACATACATCAATACATGCAAAGTGAAATAAAAACAAACATACACAATCAATCATGCACAAACATGCATTCCTAGCAGTTGGAGGTGGAGGGAGGGGTAGAGGAGGACAGTCATTGTTCTCTCCACCCGTCTCACCCCTCCCTCTCCATTACTAAGGGTACTAAGAACCTAGTCATGCATAATAGATCGGTCATATCAAGTGCAATGCCATGAGACGTACCTTGTTGAGATATCGTATCACAGGCATCAGTCTGACTAGTCTTTCTTCTTGTACTTGATCGTCGTCGTTTCCTCACACTTGACCTCTGTCCTCTTGCTCGTCTAATGCCGTTCTTAAACTCACCAACCACGTTACCTGGTGGAGAATACCTTGCTACAACGTACTGCACGCCATCAGACGCAGTGGTCTTCGCAACACCAAGCTCCTTCGTGTCCCTCCAGATCATCTGAGTAAAATGACCGCACTTGGCATTGTAAGCTGGAGTTTCGAAATTGTAATCTTTGACTTCGTCGTACCACATCTCGGCAACCTTGTCACCACGCAAGTCGTACCCTTTTGCACATGCTAAGTTCTCACCGAATTCTTTGTCAGTACTGTGTTGAAGGGTGTTGGTCGTAGCCAAGTGGTCGGCCCAGGCTGCTGCAGCTCTTGATAGCTCCTCTGACCATACAAGTCTGCAGGCTCGATGTTGATGACGGTAGATGTTGTGTTGTCTGATGCAATCTCTTTGGAATTCATCTAAACCTAAACCCAGAAAACAGTAACAACATAAGCACACGTACATTGAATCTGTGAGGATCTAGACAATTCTAGGACTTCTATTCAAAACCCAATTGGTAACTGTTATTTCTTGAGAACTAAGCCGCCGAGGGCGCCGTGTCATGCGCTCGAGTACCCAGTGGTGTGTCATGGCATCTCCAAGAAACTAATCGTTTAGAACCTTTAGAACCTGGTTTCCTGGTTCCAATGATTGGCCAGTTTTCTTGAAAATTAGGATTTTGAAACAGAAGAGTTGTTATGTTTGTCGTTTTGCACTGGTTTAATGGTTAACCAGTAACAGAAACAGGTTCTAACTGGCTAGTTTTCTAGAAAATCACATTAAAAGACATAAAGACAACTAAAAGCCAGAACTATATCTGTGGTAGTTTTTATGACAAGTAATGTCAAAAACACACCTTTTTACGACAGACAGACGTACAAAGACGTCGTTCCACAACCATGTACAAAACATAATACAACAACAAAATCAAATGTGTTGAAAGACTGTGACAAACGATGACAAACACAGTGTGACAGTGCACGTTCATGATGTGCTAATGTAAAACATCTGTGTGGTTTTACCGGAGTAATCTTCATCTGAGATATGGTCTTCGCTAGATATACTTGTGGATTCTCCTGTGGAGTCGGTGGTGGAAGAATGTCCTTCGCTGTCAAGCGAGTCAAAGCGTTGTGTAAATCCTCGACGTTTCTTCAAGGGCTCGACACAAGCTTCAGCAAAACTGCCAGAACTTTCCCGACTTAACTGTCTTTTCGTCGACTGTTCGACCCTATCTTCTCCACTTTGCCTGCTTTTGATAACTGTTTCGTGAGTCTCAGATGATGTACTTTCTTCTCTTCTGTTTGCATTTTCGTCATCTTCAGACAAACTTAATGATTTATCGCTTAACGGCGTGGTTCGTGATGTAGTAGTGGTAGTCGTTGTTACAATCTTCCTCGTCACTGTTTTCTTCGCTAGTGAACTTCCTTCACTTTCGTCACCATCGTCCTCAAAAGTACAAGTCTCTTCACGAGTCACCAATTTCGAAACAACTCCTCCACCTTCCAATTCTATTCGTTCTTCTTCGGTCTCTATGGTCGACGTATTTTCTGGTTCAGCGCTTTCTTCAGGGTCGTGACTACTTTCTTGTTCTACTTCCTTCTTGGAAGGTTCATCTTCTAAAGATGTTACTTCCTCACTTGTAACATCTTCTCCAACTGCAGCCTCCTCGTCATCTGACCCACTTCTGATCCACTCATGATCTTCGCTTGGTACTCTGGTTACGTGAGTAGCACATGTAGTCGTCGTCGTGATAACCTTTTTAGAAATTCGCTTTCTAGTTAAAGTCCTATCTTTGTCATCATCACCATCACTACCTTCATCTTCTTCAACTGTGTAGGTCTCCTCTCGAGTTGTGCATTTGCTTAAAACTCCTCCATCGTCAAGATCAATGATTTCTTCCGATGTTTCTGTTGTCAGAGTTGTGTCCAGTTCACCACTGGATTCATCTCCGCTTGGCTCCTTTGAAGTCGGTTCATCTTTTAACGTCGATGATGTATTGATGGTTTCCGCAAGCTCGTCATCGTCGTTTAGTGTTTCCTCACTCGAGGAACGTTTGTCGTCCATTCCACTGCTCAAATCCTCCATACTCTCATCTGATTCAACTTGGCTTAGTTTCTCTTCCAGCATCACAAACGATTCGAGTCTCTCGTATTCTTCAAGCTGAAGCTTTTCGTCGATGTCAACATCCTCATCTTTAGGTAAATGCTTTTCTTTCTCTTCTTCCTCTTCTTCTCGAATGTCTTCCAAGGCAGGGTTCATAAAGCCTTGCTCGTAGAACACTGTCTCAACAGATTCCTCTAGACTTTCTTCTTTTTCTTCCTGGTGGACACGTTGATTCTCTTCGGAATCTTCTTCGGGTATGACATACATTTCACGGTGATCTGAGACATCTTCCTCGTCGGACGAGTCTGAGTGCGATCCTGAGTGGTCTCCATATTTTACGAGGATAAACTCTTCCATGTCTTCTTCCATGGGTTCTCCTTGACGATACACCTCTGGGTACTCGCCTTCTTCACTTGCTGTGGAATCGCGCTCAAAACTCCCACCAGGGGAGAAATCCACATAGTATCTTGTCATTGATTGATTGTTGTTATTATCATATAAGTTCATGTTTGTTTGTTCTTCAGTACCTTCGACTTCGTGTGGTATAGCTTGGTCTTGTTCCTCGATTTCATATTCT
Organism: Actinostola sp. cb2023; assembly: GCA_033675265.1. Taxonomy (NCBI): domain Eukaryota; kingdom Metazoa; phylum Cnidaria; class Anthozoa; order Actiniaria; family Actinostolidae; genus Actinostola; species Actinostola sp. cb2023. The sequence continues at coordinate 507,517 of JAUJYZ010000885.1, forward strand.
TCTAAGTCTTGCTGTTCTTCGGTTTCATATGAATTCTGTTCATCAACCTCTTCTTGGACCGGTTCTGCATGTACAATTTCTTCTGACATTTCATGAGAAGCGTCTTCTGGTTCTTCTTCAGCACTATCAGCATCTTCTCGTAAGGGTTCTGCAAGTACAATTTCTTCTGACATTTCATGAGAAGCGTCTATTGGTTCTTCTTCAGCACTATCAGCATCTTCTCGTAAGGGTTCTGCAAGTACAATTTCTTCTGACAATTTATGAGAAGCGTCTATTGGTTCTTCTTCAGCACTATCAGAATCTTCTCGTAAGGGTTCTGCAAGTACAATTTCTTCTGACATTTCATGAGAAGCGTCTTCTGGTTCTTCTTCAGCACTATCAGAATCTTCTTGTAAGGGTTCTGCAAGTACAAATTCTTCTGACATTTCATGAGAAGCGTCTTCTGGTTCTTCTTCAGCACTATCAGCATCTTCTCGTAAGGGTTCTGCAAGCACAATTTCTTCATTTCCGTCTTCAAATGATTCTTCCTCTGGTCTTTCTTCTGCAGCAACCTCTAATTCTTCTTCATAAACTGCAAATTCAACTAACTCTTGCACATCATGCGATTCTTGTTTTGGGATTTCGTCAACTCTTCCAATCTCTACTTCCTCTTCAAACACCTCGTCATTACGGTAGTCGTCAAGCCTTTGGATTTCTACTTCTTCTTGGTAAACATCATCAGCTTGTTCCTCTTCATCGAGTTCTTCCTCGTGGTGATCAACTATTTCAGGTTGTTCTTCAACTTGAGGCACTCTTTCAATCTCGATTTCCTCTGAGAAAGCCATTTCTAGATCATCAGGTGCACTATGCTGGGGCTCTGAAACGTCCTCTTCATAAGTCGACTCCACCTTTGATACTTCAACTTCTTCTTGGTATATTTCTTCCGGCGTGGTGTCAATCTCTTCTTGAGTTCTTTCGAGGTCTTCTGCAGAGTCGTCTGATTTGCTTGACTGCCGTTCAGTCCTGAACGCCTCTTCAGTCATGGCTTCATCGACTTCGACATCTTCTATGATAGGCTGTTTTTCGTTAAGCTTTAGTTCATCTTCTTGCATTTTACAAGTTGCTTGTTCTTCCCAGTAAACACGTTCTACGTGTTCTTCTCGTTGCAGAATTATTGTTGATACCGATGAGGTAAAATCAACTTCTGATCTTCTATCTTCGTGTCTGGTTTCCATTACAACCAAATCTTCTGGTTCACTTCTTTGGACTTCGATTTCTTCCTGTAGAAAGACTTTCTCCATCACATCCTGTTTCCTCTGAATTCTCTCTTGATCCTCTTCCTCTAAATCATCAAGATCTTTCTCTTGACTGTGGAGAACCTTTGATTGGAATGGAATAACTTCATCTTGATCAGGTTCTTGCTCAATCGCTTCAGACAATTCACTTGCAGCTGATATCTCAGAGGGATCCTCAGCACCAGTGGTACTTTCGCTCCTCATGCTACTGTCTACACAATCAACAGTTTGTGAATCGACTGATGCACGGTCTATCAGCAATTCCTTGCTTTCTACCAGGTAAATTCTAGGATGATCAAAGTGAGGTATGTATTCTTCTTCAGACCCCTCTTCCTCTCCATCAGCGACAAATTCTGTTGCTATGATAGTTGGTGGAGGTGATATATGATCTTCAGAGCTAATAGTCTTCTTCTCTATCTTCTTCACTTTCCAACGGAGATAAATCGATCAACTCTGTTTTTTCTTTCTTTGTTTCGGTGACAGTCTCCTCGACTACTAGTTCTTCTCTTGGCGAAGAGATTGAATCGTCAAGTTCTTCCATTTCAGCAACTGCTATTGTGGCCATTTCCTCTGCCTCAACATGATGCAAAGACTCATAATGATTCATTTCAGAGGAGTCTTGAAATTCTTGTTGAGATACATCAGATACATCATGTGCAATTATGTTTTCTATGTCTTCGTATTCTTCCCCAAAACCACCTTCTGAAGAATCATCAAAGGTGTCATCTTCAATCCCCTCTGCTTCATCAGCTGCATATATTGGTGTTGAACAAGCAAGTGGTTCGTCATTTATTGTTATAAAAACGTCATCCTTTTCGTCTTTTAACATGGACAATTCACCTTCTTCTTCAGCACTTTCCTCTATTTTACTGGATTCTTCTTCTGTTAAAATTATTGGGATGCAAGGTGCCACCCGTCTTTCCTCTTTTGTTACGTTTTCCTCGATTACAGCTTGTTCCTCAGAAAGGTGTATTAGTTCTTCTTTCTCTTCGCTGGACTCTTCTTCACTATTCAATTCTTCTTCAGTCTCTTGAAGAGGAGGCGGTAAAGATTCAACAAGTTCGGCTGACTCATCTACAGCAATGTTCTCCGTGTCTTCCTCAACTGATTCCCTCTTTTCTTCTGCTTCATGTTCGGTAAACTCTACCAGTTGAATACTTTTCGCTTCACTGAATTCACTTTCTTCCACATATTCAAGGACTTCCTTGGAGTCATCATCAAATTCAACAATCTTCTCTTCCTCAGAAGTCTCAGAGAATTGTATCAACTCAACGCTTTCTTCAGCAATTTCTTCTGAGCTTTCAATATCTTTCGCCTCTTCATTCAGCTCAGCATCATTGTTATCTTGTTCGGAAAACTGTATTAATTCAACATTTTCTTCCACGTTTTCTTCTGAGCTGTCTTGCTTTTCCTCATTCTCGGGAGATGGAGAAGGCGATTCTAGCCGTTCGTAAGAACCTGTGGAATCTTTCTCGATCTTATCTTCGTCGTCTTTTTCCGAAAATTGAATTAATTCAACATTTTCCTCCATAAGTTCGCCTGAACTATCCATGTCCTCTTCCTCCTCTTCTTCTTCTTCCTCTTCTTCTTCTTCCTCTTCTTCTTCTTCTTCTTCTTCTTCTTCCTCTTCTTCTTCTTCCTCTTCTTCTTCTTCCTCTTCTTCCTCCTCTTCCTCTTCCTTTTCCTCTTCCAAGGAATGACTTGGTGACTGTTCACTCCTTTCATCTTCAGGTTCTTCACGTTCGTGATCAGCTTTATCCTCCTCCACTTCCTCTGTAAATTCAATTAGTTGTACTTTCTCCGCATTAATTTCGTCTGAGCTTTCAACAAGTGCTTGTTTATTTTTCTCAAGATTTTCCTCGTTCTCTTCAACTTCCACTTGCTCGACAAACTGCACCAGTGGGTCTTGTTGCGTCTGCTGCATTTCAGTTTCACCTTCCTCAACAGCAGCTTTGTCATTTTCACTTTCATCGTCGTAAACAGGTGACGAGAAACTCTCTTTAACGACAAGAGCACTAGTGATTTCTTTTTCAACTTCGGTGATAACCTCACTGTCGTAAGCAATGTCATCTTCTGATGGTTCGAACTTTTCATCTTCTTGACTTGCAATATGTATAACAGTAGCCGCAGTTTGTTGAATAAATACACTTTCTACATCCACCTTCTCCTCGTATTCCTGTTCTTCAGAAGACTCTCTCAAAGTTACATAGAGCTCTTCAGTTTCTTCTAGTTCTTCTTCACTTATATACCCGAAACGATCTTCCGAAAACGTTGGTTCTGACAAAAGGTCGACGTTCGTATCTTCAGTTAATTCTTCAAGTGGTTCTTCTTCCTCGACTTGCTCAAGATTCTCTCTTACAGGCTCCTCTTCTTCAGAGACTTGTTCAACTTCTTGCGCTCTGTCTTCTAGTGTTTCCTCGACGTGTTCTGTGGTTTTGTCTGTTTCTATCTCGAAGTGTATTGCCGTGGGCTCTTCTTCTTGTTCTTGCTCCTCTTCCTCTGCTTTGTCCTGAGGCAGTTCTTCATGATGTTCAACTATACATTTGTCTTCCTCGTCAACTTCTATGGCCTTGTCCTCTGTTGGTTCATGAACACTTTCTGTTGCTGCTTCAGTTTCATCTTCTTCGACTTGCTCCACCTCTTCAGCCTGGTATTCTGAGATTTCTTCAGATTGTCTGATTTCTTCCTCCTTATCTTCGACAAATTCCTCGACGTCTTCAACCGATGGTTCGTGTTCTTCTTCTTCTTCAACTTGCTCGACCTCTTCAGCCTGGGATTCTGAGATTTCTACAGTTTGTTTAATTTCTTCCTCCTTATCTTCCACAACTTCCTCAACATCTTCAACCGTTGGCTCGTGTTCTTGTTCGACTTGCTCCACCTCTTCAGTCTGGTATTCTGAGATTTCTTCAGAATGTCTGATTACTTCCTCCTTATCTTCGACAAATTCCTCGACATCTTCAACCGGTGGCTCGTGTTCTTGTTCTTCTTCAACTTGCTCGACCTCTTCAGCCTGGTATTCCGAGATTTCTTCAGAATGTCTGATTTCTTCCGCCTTATCTTCAACAACTTCCTGGACGTCTTCAACTGCTGGCTCGTGCTCTTGTTCTTCTTCGACTTGCTCAACCTCGTCAGCCTGGTCTTCTGAGATCTCTACAGTTTGTTTGACTTCTTCTGCTCTTACAACTTCCTGAATGTCTTCAAACGATGGTGTGTCTTCTGTTACTTCCTCAACGTCTTCAACCGGTGGCTCGAGTTCTTGTTCTTCTTCGACTTGCTCAACTTCTTCAGCCTGGTATTCTAAGATCTCTATAGTTTGTTTGACTTCTTCTGCTCTTACAACTTCCTCAATGTCTTCAACTGATGGTTCTTCTTCTTCGACTTTCTCCACCTCTTCACCCTGGGATTCTGAGATTTCTTCAGATTGTTCGATTTCTTCAGCCTTATCTTCGACAAATTCCTCAATGTCTGCAACTGATGGTTCTTCTTCTTCTTCGACTTGCTCCACCTCTTCAGCCTGGTTTTCTGAGATTTCTTCAGATTGTTCGATTTCTTCAGCCTTATCTTCAACAACTTCCTCAATGTCTGCAACTGATGGTTCTTGCTCTTCTTCGACTTGCTCCACCTCTTCAACCTGGTTTTCTGAGATTTCTTCAGATTGTCTGATTTCTTCCTCCTTATCTTCGACAAATTCCTCAACATCTTCAACTGGTTGCTCAAGTTCTTGTTCTTCTTCGACTTGCTCGACCTCTTCAGTCTGGTATTCTGAGATTTCTTCAGATTGTCTGATTTCTTCCTCCTTATCTTCGACAAATTCCTCGACGTCTTCAACCAGTGGCTCGACTTCTTGTTCTTCTTCGACTTGCTCGACCTCTTCAGCCTGGGATTCTGAGATTTCTTCAGATTGTCTGATTTCTTCCTCCTTATCTTCGACAACTTCTTCGACGTCTTCAACTGGTGGCTCGACTTCTTGTTCTTCTTTGACTTGCTCGACCTCTTCAGCCTGGGATTCTGAGATTTCGTCAGATTGTCTGATTTCTTCCTCCTTATCTTCGACAACTTCCTCGACGTCTTCAACCGGTGGCTCGACTTCTTGTTCTTCTTTGACTTGCTCGACCTCTTCAGCCTGGTATTCCGAGATTTCTTCAGAATGTCTGATTTCTTCCGCCTTATTCCTGGACGTCTTCAACTGCTGGCTCGTGCTCTTGTTCTTCTTCGACTTGCTCAACCTCGTCAGCCTGGTCTTCTGAGATCTCTACAGTTTGTTTGACTTCTTCTGCTCTTACAACTTCCTGAATGTCTTCAAACGATGGTGTGTCTTCTGTTACTTCCTCAACGTCTTCAACCGGTGGCTCGAGTTCTTGTTCTTCTTCGACTTGCTCAACTTCTTCAGCCTGGTATTCTGAGATCTCTATAGTTTGTTTGACTTCTTCTGCTCTTACAACTTCCTCAATGTCTTCAACTGATGGTTCTTCTTCTTCGACTTTCTCCACCTCTTCACCCTGGGATTCTGAGATTTCTTCAGATTGTTCGATTTCTTCAGCCTTATCTTCGACAAATTCCTCAATGTCTGCAACTGATGGTTCTTCTTCTTCTTCGACTTGCTCCACCTCTTCAGCCTGGTTTTCTGAGATTTCTTCAGATTGTTCGATTTCGTCAGCCTTATCTTCAACAACTTCCTCAATGTCTGCAACTGATGGTTCTTGCTCTTCTTCGACTTGCTCCACCTCTTCAACCTGGTTTTCTGAGATTTCTTCAGATTGTCTGATTTCTTCCTCCTTATCTTCGACAAATTCCTCAACATCTTCAACTGGTTGCTCAAGTTCTTGTTCTTCTTCGACTTGCTCGACCTCTTCAGTCTGGTATTCTGAGATTTCTTCAGATTGTCTGATTTCTTCCTCCTTATCTTCGACAACTTCTTCGACGTCTTCAACCGGTGGCTCGACTTCTTGTTCTTCTTTGACTTGCTCGACCTCTTCAGCCTGGGATTCTGAGATTTCGTCAGATTGTCTGATTTCTTCCTCCTTATCTTCGACAACTTCCTCGACGTCTTCAACCGGTGGCTCGACTTCTTGTTCTTCTTTGACTTGCTCGACCTCTTCAGCCTGGGATTCTGAGATTTCTTCAGATTGTTCGATTTCTTCAGCCTTATCTTCGACAAATTCCTCAATGTCTGCAACTGATGGTTCTTCTTCTTCTTCGACTTGCTCCACCTCTTCAACCTGGTTTTCTGAGATTTCTTCAGATTGTCTGATTTCTTCCTCCTTATCTTCGACAAATTCCTCAACATCTTCAACTGGTTGCTCAAGTTCTTGTTCTTCTTCGACTTGCTCGACCTCTTCAGTCTGGTATTCTGAGATTTCTTCAGATTGTCTGATTTTTTCCTCCTTATCTTCGACAAATTCCTCGACGTCTTCAACCAGTGGCTCGACTTCTTGTTCTTCTTCGACTTGCTCGACCTCTTCAGCCTGGGATTCTGAGATTTCTTCAGATTGTCTGATTTCTTCCTCCTTATCTTCGACAACTTCCTCGACGTCTTCAACCTCTTCAGCCTGGGTGGATTTCTTCTCGACTTCTTGACAACTTCTTCTTTGACTTGCTCGACCTCTTCAGCCTGGGATTCTGAGATTTCTTGAGATTGTCTGATTTCTTCCTCCTTATCTTCAACAACTTCTTCAATGTCTGCAACTGATGGTTCTTCTTCTTCTTCGACTTGCTCCACCTCTTCAGCCTGGGATTCTGAGATTTCTTCAGATTGTTCGATTTCTTCAGCCTTATCTTCAACAACTTCTTCAATGTCTGCAACTGATGGTTCTTCTTCTTCGAGTTGCTCCACCTCTTCAGCCTGGTATTCTGAGATATCTTCAGTTTGTTCTACTTTTTCTGCTCTCTCTTCTACAAATTCCTCAATGTCTTCCACCGGTGGCTCTTGTTCCTCTTGGACTTGTTCAGCTTTGTGCGCTTCATCAACTGTGTCTTCTGGTACTTCCTCGACATTGGCAACCGGTGGCTCTTGTTCTTGTTCGACTTGCTCCACCTGTTCAGCCTGGTATTCAGAGATTTCTACACTTTGTTCCACTTCTTCTGCCCTATCTTCTACAACATTCTCAATGTCTTCTACATTCTCTTGTTCTTCTTGGACATGTTCAGCTTCTTGTGCTTCCTCGACTTCTTCTTCCCCTTTTACTTCTCCAGCGTCTTCGTCTTCTTGTTTCTCTTCCAGGGGCACATCTTCAATGTCTTCACTTATTTCTTCTGTAACTTCAGTTACTTCTACTAAAGGCATTTTGTCTTCTTGCTCCACTTGTGTAATAACTACAAAAGTTGCTTCCCTCTTTTCTTCGGTAGTAGTTTCAGCATGCACTTCCTCGACTTCTTCGCATTCTTCTTTTTCAGCTTCGTCTTTGAGGTTTTCTTTGCTCTCATAGGAATCAACCTTTTCTTCAATAACTATTAACACAGGAGATGGTGACTTTGGTGTTGAAGTAGCTATAACTGGGATTTCGTCCACCTCGACATTGACATCCTCAATGACCACATCTTCTTTCATGCTTGCTTCAGCAAATTCAACATCAATGCACGTTTCCATGGTTTCCTGGACTGGTGATGAACAAACATTTGCTAGCTCCTCTTCAGATAAGGGCTCTTCTTCTTCCTCCTTCTTGCTTTCTTCTTGCTCTAATCCTGCTGACACACTAAATTGCATCGTATCATCACACGGAACTTCTCTCACTGCAACTTCGGACTCATCAAGTTCTTGTAAAGCTTCCTCATCGTATGATTCCTTTTCGCTTTCCACAATTACCTCACTGCTTGTTTCTTCGATAGCATGAGAAATGTATGTCGCAGGGCAGTGGCCGTTTGGCAAAATCTCTCTACAACTTGCTTCCTCGGTTGGAATTTCTTCCTCTTCGATGTACACATCGACCTCAATGGAAGGTGCGCGTTTGTGGATGATTTCAGTTCTTTGGCGGAATGTTGTCTCTGTGGTAATACAGACAGTCGATTCAGTTGATTCTGGTATTCCACGCACAACAACATTATCGATGGTTTCTGGCTCTTCTTCTATAGAGCTGCTGTCCACTTCAACATCCTCCACTTCCGGTTGAACCTCAGATTCATGAAGTTGCATCTCAGCTGCTACATGACATGAAGACGGTACCACGATATCGGTGGAGTATGCTTCAGGAAGAACCTCATCAAAGCTATCATACATAGAAGATCTTACCGATTTTTCTTCAACTGATCCACTTTCTACTCTTTCCGAAGTTTCTAACTCGGCAGCTAAGTAGATAGGTGCACTACAATAGTCTTCATCAACTGTAGTAGCATGTGATGTTTCATATTCTTCATAGACATCGGCTACAGAATCCTCAGCCTCGTATGCATCAACATCACAAGTTCTATATTCACCTTCTCGTTCCGACAGTTCTTCAGAAAGATGAACAGACTTTCCACCGTTTTCAGCTGTTGCCTCGGTCATTGCTACGTCTTCCTCCTCGAAGCTTTCTGCATATCCGTCTTCGCTATCACGCACGTCAGTGACAATTTCAGTAGCTTGTTCGACTTCATGGGATAGGAACACTGAAGGCTCGACTGACATTTCTTGTACATCTTCAGCAGTTGTTCCTATTACCTCCTCGAATTCTTCTCCGTACGTTTGCAGATCTTCTTCCGACTCTTCCTCGCAGTATTCGTACTCTTCATCTTCTTGTTGAAGCGGCTCCTCGCGCACAGTTTCGTGTTCTTGTACGATCACAGTTTCATTGAAACTCACACTTTTTCTCTTATCTTCATGATAGTAAATTGGTTCGTCTATAGTTTCTAAATCTTCCAACGAAGGCTCTTTCCGTTAATTCATCGTCCTCTTTGAATATTTCTTCTAAAGGTATTTCACACTCTACATTTCTTTGTTTTTCTTCAGCAGTTATTAATTCCTCTGAAACAGGACTCCTGTCCCACGTTTCCACAGCTGGCGGTGTATACAAATCAAACAACATCTTCTCTTCATCGGTTTCAGAAAGATCAATATCCTTATCTAATTCACCCTTTTGAGTTTGTTCATGTGGAATAAGATCATAGCGGCGCCCTAATCTGTTCATAATTCTTGAAACCCTCTTGTCTCTGTCTATATGCGTTATATCAATAGTTTCTAGTATCTCATCATCGGAAGTTGAGTCTTCTTCATCAGAAATTTGTTTCTGGTCATTCGGAACTTCTTCTTGTTCAACGACAGTCTTATATTCCTTTGTCACCAGAAGAGGCACAGTCTCAGACACTTGTTGTGTATAAATCACTTTTGTCCCTTGAACCGTTTCAGTTGTTAATTCTTCTTTTGACCTTTGTGGTTTTGGCAACGTTGGTGGCGGCTTTGCTTTGGGTTGGTCTGCTTTATCCAAACCCGTGAACACTTGATCCAAGTCAAGCGTGTGCTCAAGACTTTCACGGGAATTTGCATGAACTTCCTCCAAACACACCGCACGCGAAGGTCTTTCCGATTGATCAGCTTTTGTTTCAAATTTAAAAAGCTGCTTTTCTTGTTCAGTTTCAGTCAAGTCTATATTATCAAAGTCAATGTTTTTATGTCGTCTTTCCACGTCAAGCGGGACGAATTCAAAATCATGATCAACATGTTTTAATTGTTCTTGGACGGCTTCCTCTCTCTTTGCAGACACAGCGACAAAGTGATCAGGAGACAAGCAAATTTCTTCGCTGTCTCGTTTTTCAATCTCAGTAAGTTCTTCTTCATCAGTAGTTTTCTCGACATAATTCTGTTCATCGCGTTCCCGCACATAATGTTCTTCATAACAGTATGACTTAATATGGTGATCCATTTCGAATTCGTCAAGTTCTTCAATCAAATCTTCATCTGCCTCAGACACAGTCTCAAGACTCATTCCATCATCGTCGTCATCCTCCGCCTCCTCATCGGAAGCAAAGTCGTCCTCACGTTCATCGTGTTCGTCGTGCTTCGGGAACACGTCGTCGTACTCGAGCTCACACACCGTTTCTTCGTGTTCATCAGTCTTCCTATATTCTACTTGGGTCTTTAACTCTAACGATGAACGTTTTGATGGTGGTTCGTCCATTTTCTCAAACTGTTCGAAGTAAGCGACACGTGAGAGAACTCGACCATCTTCAGGCTCTGGTTCAGTCCCTGAGAGAGAAAACGATATTTTAGGTCCAACTCTACATACTCTCACCTGAACTAATTTTACAGTGCAGTGTGCAAGATATTCGAGTAAAGCATTCTCGTAGATTGAAAATACGATGCATGCAATTCCTGGTTTACAACCACTTATTTGAGAAGGCGGGGTTGGGGGGAGGAGGGGGGGGGGGGGGGGGGGGCAAGTGGGGGGGGGACGAGATGGGAGCAAGTGAGAGAGAGGAGGAAGGAGAGGAGAGGAGAGGAGAGGAGAGGAGAGGAGAGAGGAGAAGAGGAGAGGAGAGGAGAGGAGAGGAGAGGAGAGGAGAGGAGAGGAGAGGAGAGGAGAGGAGAGGAGAGGAGAGGAGAGGAGAGGAGAGGAGAGGAGAGGAGAGGAGAGGAGAGAACGAACAGGATATGGGTACTAAGAGGTGAAGGAAGAAGAGAAACCCCACAGCCATGTTTTAAACATGACACCAACAGAAGCCATGTACTTGAAATGGTTGCAAACCAGATTACGTCATGCATAACTCTCGTTGTCATGGTAACATACTTCACTATACATGCACTAAAACTAACAGTAAATAGAGACATTCACTTCGTATATTAAAACTATTGAGATCTTAAAAAATTAACCCTAAGTGTTAAAGTAAATGGATAAACATTCGATCCACAGTTCTAAAGAAATTATATATTAATTATTACTTGTGCTAAAAGAGCAGGAACGGATCCAGGAAGTTTTTTGGGGGGGGGGGGGGGGGGGGGGGGGGGGTGGAGTAGGGGTCCAAACGTACACTAAGCAAAACCTGTTGGACCTTTTCACGATCAATCAATTGAACCTCAAGTATGACAGTGGGTCCAGACCCCCACCCCCCACCGACCCTCCCCCCGGATCCGCCATTGATGACCATCATGGAAAGAGTACCATTAGTCTGATCAATTACGCATCTAATCGACTTAACGGATTAATTATTAACACTTGCATTTTAATGCTACCATCAAGTTAGTTATTGCAAGAATTTTACTTTAAGGTGTTTAACGATTATGCTGAAAGTAGGTCCACATTGCCAGTGTAGAGTGCGCGCCCGTGTTACAAAGACTATGTCTACCGCAAACATCTATGTTTCCTGCAGATAATAATAGATAACAATCTAAAAAGCGTAAAATATAAAATATACACATTTACGAACACAACGATTAATAATAATAATAATGACTTTATCAACGTCTCAAACTCTTATAGCTGGGCACAAGTGCCCAAGCTTTCAGTCGTTCCTCTGAGAAACGATTAATTTTGAAAATGGATTAATTTTCGAAAGCTGTTGATCACGGCGGCCATTTTGAAAAGTGGCCAGGCCTTCACGAGAACCTTTGTAGATTTACCAACGCATATTCATCTGTTCAGTCTCGACTTTGTCCTTCTACATGTGACAATGGTTGTTGTATTTCGTCAGTTTACTCAGTGTTTGCGGGAGCCATTCACAGCAATTATAAGCGTCCTTATAAAACATTATATGCAGCTACGTGACGTGTTATTAAATTAGATTACATTACTAAGGTACTTTACCCAAATGATTAACTTTCTCCATGCAGTTATTTTAACGCAAATTTACCTTGTAAAGCTGTTACGTGCATATTTTTAGTCGTCGTGCTTTAAGTTCGTGCAAAAATGGCCACTTTTTGAATCGAGTATGAGACTGGGGAATCAGCGCTAAATTAACAGAGCAATCTTCTCAAAAAAGAGAAAGTCCCTCTCAATGTTTTTGGGAAAAGCACCGAGGCCCTGATTCATTAAGAGGTCACGTGACCCCAACCCCCTTAAATCGAACAGCAGTGTCTCAGCGCATAACATCTGACGCAGGAGAAATGACTAACAAAATAAATTCGATCGTTTTCTAAGATTTTGTTTGGAAAATGCATTGGATGCTGTTCGATTTAAGGAGGTTGGGGTCACGTGTTCCCCCCCCCCCCCCCCCCCCCCCCCCCCCCCCCCCCCCCCCCCCCCCCCCCCCCCTCCCCCCCCCCCCCCCCCCCCCACGCCTCTTAGTGCAAGTCGCCTATCCCCTGTCTCTACTCGACTCTCCAGTGGCCGTGCAAAGATGCTACGCCGAGCCTGGATTACCTTGAGAATCCATGGACAGAGATCTACGTACATCTGGATAGTAATCAGTGCGCATCGGCTCATTGTAGACGAGAGCTCGCTCTAAACACATTCCTATCCCCGCTTGATCAGTGGTGTGCACCACTGTGTAGTAGGGCTCTGAGCGAAAACATGTGGAAATAAATCCAAAATAAACTCAAAATAAACTCAAACAAAATGATAAATGTGTTGCGGTAGCTGCTTATTGTGTAACGCGTATCAGCAGTCACGTCATAGCATGCGAACGTATCAGAAATAGTAATCGCTCAAAGCTGTGGACTTTATAATGGACCTCTTTAATTATGGTCAGGTCTTCGTGTAGTTGCATAAAAGTCCTGGCTATTGTTCTATTATCGTTCTATGTATTGTTTGTACATAAAGAAACAATAGTCAGGATTTGTGCAGCTACAGGAAGACCTTGCCCTCTATATGGTCGCCATTTTGAAAGGTAACCATGCCTTTTGGGACGAGAGACACTTGGTATGAGCCAGACATTCATGTACGCACTAAATTCCATTCAGCAGAAGTGCATACCAATTCCCACCTAGTTAGTGAAGAAACTATAGCCTTTCCAATTGGCGACCACAGACGAGGTGTTCTATGTTTGTGTCCTTATAGTTTTACGAAGTTGTGAAGTCAGCAATGAGGATAGATATGGTTGTAAGACTTCAGAAAGCAGCCTAATAGAACGATAAGACTTGGAGCAAAGATTCATGCATGAATCAAGTAAACATGCTTTGCCAAGTGTTGAACTGTTAGATTTAGACATATTTATATTATGCTTTAATTCAAGACAAGATGTTTTAACACATATTCACACCATTTAATCCCTGTTTGGGATTCTACTGCATACAACATCTTTCTTTATACGCGTATGTTTAAGATGCCATTTCCTTTTAAGTCTGCCTGTCTTCCAATCTGTCTACTTGTCTCTCCATCTATGTCTGCCTGTCTTCCAATCTGTCTACTTGTTTCTCCATCTATCTGTCTGCCTGTCTTCCAATCTGTCTACTTGTTTCTCCATCTATCTGTCTGCCTGTCTTCCAATCTGTCTACTTGTTTCTCCATCTATCTGTCTGCCGTCTTCCAATCTGTCTACTTGTCTCTCCATCTATCTGTCTGCCTGTCTTCCAATCTGTCTACTTGTTTCTCCATCTATCTGTCTGCCTGTCTTCCAATCTGTCTACTTGTCTCTCCATCTATCTGTCTGCCTGTCTTCCAATCTGTCTACTTGTCTCTCCATCTATCTGTCTGCCTGTCTTCCAATCTGTCTACTTGTCTCTCCATCTATCTGTCTGCCTGTCTTCCAATCTGTCTACTTGTCTCTCCATCTATCTGTCTGCCTGTCTTCCAATCTGTCTACTTGTCTCTCCATCTATCTGTCTGCCTGTCTTCCAATCTGTCTACTTGTCTCTCCATCTATCTGTCTGCCTGTCTTCCAATCTGTCTACTTGTCTCTCCATCTATCTGTCTGCCTGTCTTCCAATCTGTCTACTTGTCTCTCCATCTATCTGTCTGCCTGTCTTCCAATCTGTCTACTTGTCTCTCCATCTATCTGTCTGCCTGTCTTCCAATCTGTCTACTTGTCTCTCCATCTATCTGTCTGCCTGTCTTCCAATCTGTCTACTTGTCTCTCCATCTATCTGTCTTACTCTGCCTGTCTACCTAGTATTCTACATGCCTCTACCTCATACATACCTTCATTATCAAACTCCTCGCCCTCATCAACGCCCGACTCCTTGTCCTCATCAGACTTGTCCAAATCCTTTTCCAAGTCACTCGAATCACGCATCGATTTCCTTGGCAACACGGGGCTTTCTATCCACACCAGCCTGGTGAATTTTTCGGGGGAGGACATGTAAGCCGGCTGCGCTTGTTCGTTGCGCCTGGAGATATCATTGTGAGTGTTGTGAATCAACGTCATGCTAGTTACCAGTCCTCCGCGATATTACGCTCACGCACTGCATTGTGGGTATCAAAATAATCTACCTCGCATAACATTGCAACGTCACATGCATTTGAAAGTCACATTGAAAGATAACATGCAATTAGGTTACTCAAGACACGTGCAGTCAAAGCTGGTCAGCGGTAGCAACCCGAAACATAAAAAGGCAAGAATCCAAAAGCAAGAACCCACAATGCAATGCGAAGCGCACTATCGCCGGCAATACTTTAATTCACATTTAATTGAAGTTAAATTTCCAAAACCTTTTTACCATGACTTCAGTGTTTGATAATTTAGTGACGTATATACGTCTCTATGGCAACCTAGCAGTGAAGTTTCGTGTCACGTGGTAGTCATGTGAATGAACTGAAGGTAAATTAAAGAAGAAAGAAAACTGTGGTTCTTTTATTGTTTTGAAGTCCGAGTAGGGCGTTGTATCATGGTAGTGGGTAAGGTATCTAGATCCCTCCAAACATATCCTCTTCTGGGATCCCTGTCGTTTTTGTTACCGAGGGAAGACGAGAAGTCAAGGGAATGCGGTCGAGAGCTTCCAGTCTCTCTCGATCAGTAGACGGACAGGTAGACCAACGAGGAAATATAAAAGCATTGAGGTCTGTTTGACCCTCAGTAACAGATGGGATGGTATTTGTTGTATGTAGAGTCGTTTTCGTACGAGTGGGAAACCTACGGTACCGTGACACTCAAATAGCTTCCTTTCTGAACCAATCAAAAAGCGTGCAAATACATCTCATCCAATCAGACTCGGACAATACGGCACGGTACCGTAACTTTCCCACTCATACGAAAACGACTCTATTGAAGAGGTAAGTACGCACGTCATATATAGCCGCATTTCATTCATTTCCAATCCGACAACTATCTACCCCAACATTAATTCAATCCTCCTTAATTTATGCTAAGTAACCCCCCCATTTTGATGACGTCACGACATAAATTAAACCCTCATTGACAATCCACCCCAAACATTACTGAAAACCACGCCCAAAAAGCGGCTCGAATCGTCCTCCCCATACTACTCACTATTGGTGCTTACCTTGTTTTATCGTGGTGTTTGTTGGTAAGTTGAAGCAATGAATCACCTAAATACAACCATGAACTCAATCAATGTCTGCTCTCTATGAACTCAGAATGTTGATAAGGACATTCAAGACTGATCCCCCGTCCAGTTACACGATGAAACGTTCGCGTGAAACGTGCTTGCATTGCTGTTTCGATACGGGGGGTGTCACACGGTGGGAATACAATCACACGTTCTCATAGTTCTCCCCTCTCGGATGTATTCACCACGGGTCTTCGGCTCATTATGCATATCGAGATTAAATAAAGTCAACAACAACAACAACAACAATGAAGCTATGAAACTTAACTGCGATATTTTTTCGTGTTTTTTTCGGTATCTGTTTTGAATAAACACAACCAATTCTATATTTATATTACTCAGCTAGATTAGCTTATCAGTTACCCTGAGTAACATTTACCTTATTTTAGTTCAATTGAAAAATAATAATTGTAAAAAAAAAAAAAAAAAAAAAAAAAAATTTGAATAAAGTATTCTTATTATTGTTGTTGTTGTTGTTTTCGAGACTTCTTCTCAGGCAACGCGCGCAACGATGAGAAATGGAGAATGTCATAAAATATCCATCATGTTACCTTCAATCTCCCAACTCATCCTCAAGCTGCGTCTTCCTTCTAATTTAATCCTATATTTGACATCACTCTCAAATATCAGTGGCTCGATGCTGTTTCGTTCATGTCCTCGTCGTCTAACGTTCGTGACGAACAAGCCGTCAATGTTACCCACGGGCTCGTAGCGTGCGACTACTACACACTGTCCACGTTCATTGCACGCCTTGCCGACACCAAGCTTACGGCTGGTCAGCCAGATGAGCTGTGTAAAACCACGTGTAGAGAGTTTGAAACCAGGGCTGTCGAAGTCGTAGTCGGTTCCTTCTTGATACCATAGTTCGGTAACCTACAGGTAATTTTATATTTAGCTTAAAAAACAAGAAGGGAAGAAACAAGGGGATATCATGTTCCTTTGCCTTCCCTTTCTTTGCATCAGACGGGTAGGGAAATAGACAGACAGACAGACGCGGGACAAGCATACGAATGCATAATGTAGGTTACAGACAGACAGACAGACAGACAGACAGACAGACAGACAGACAGACAGACAGACAGACAGACAGACAGACAGACAGACAGACAGACAGACAGATAGACAGACTGACAGACAGACAGGCAAAGAGATAGACAGATAGGCAGGCAGACAGACTGACAGACAGACAGAATGAATGAACTTTATTTGACTCAGAATTTCATCAATTACAAGTAATTGCTTTTCAGGAAAGCTGAGTTTAAAAGAGTAAAAATTACAAATATATATTTATATATATAAAAATTATAATTACAGGTCATAATATCAAATAACAATATATAACCTAATATTAATTACAAGTTGTAGTATTCCAATACTAACAGACAGACAGACAGACAGACAGAAAGACTGACAGACACAGACAGACTGACAGACAGACAGAATTACTGACAGACAGACAGACTGACAGTCAGACAGACAGACAGACAGACAGACAGACAGACAGACAGACAGACAGACAGACAGACAGACAGACAGACAGACAGACAGACAGGCAGACAGACTGACAGACAGAAATACTGACAGACACAGACAGACTGACAGACAGACAGACTGACAGACAGAAATACTGACAGACAGACAGAATTACTGACTGACAGACTGACAGACAGACAGACAGTCAGACAGACAGACAGACAGACAGACAGACAGGCAGACTGACAGACAGACAGACAAGGCAACTCTCACCTTCAGACCACTAACGTGGTGTTCTTCTATAACTGCTACATTGATTCCTATCCGTGACTCCTGGAGATCTTCTGTTGCCCCGGTAACCAGTAAACGCTCGGCCCAATACTGCGCCTCTTCGTTCAGACCATGTGCTAAGACAAGGGGCGTGGCACCATGCCGTGCACGGAAGTAGTTGTGCGCCACTAGACACTCCACACGAAACCAGTCCAGATCTGATAAAAACAAGTGGTAACTTACGTTACTTCACGTGTCACGCTATTCATGGAACGAACTGCGTGACAAAAACAAGAGTTACTTCACGTGTCACGCAATTCATGGAACGAACTGCGTGACAAAAACGTTAACGTGCGTGGAACGAACTGCGTGACAAAAACAAGAGTTACTTCACGTGTCACGCAATTCATGGAACGAACTGCGTGACAAAAACAAGAGTTACTTCACGTGTCACGCAATTCATGGAACGAGCTGCGTGACAAAAACAGGTGGTAGCTTACGTTACTTCATGTGTCACGCAATTACATGGAACGAGCTGCGTGACATAAACAAGGTACAGAAAAAGTAGTATTGGAAAACTAAAAAAGAGAAATATAAGGAAAAGAAGGAATGGAAGAGAATAGAAAAGAATGAAACGAATGATTAAGACAATAAAAACTAAAAAGAAAAGTTGTGTTGAGATAAAAAGCTAATGTTGTTGATAACAAAAGAATGATTCATGCACAAATCATTCAATAATATTGTAGAGGAACAATCGTGTACGAAAATCCTGCGGTATACAGCGGATCTTGTGTAGATCTTACACTTGCGATGAAATTAATGAAAAATCTAAGAACAGCTGACACACTGTAGAGTTATATGTTTATTATGTACGATATTTCGGCTGGCCAAACCAGCCTTCTTCATACCGAAATATCGTGCAGAATAAAGATATAACTCTTTGTCAGCTGTTCAGTAAGATTTTTCTTTACAAATCATTAGCCGGAAATTTGAAGCATAGTTTTGATCCAACCATGAATAAACCCAAGAAACCGGCAAGCTTGGACGGAAGTGATTAATTAATGTTTAAACTTAGGTGGCTCGATAAAGGTGGTCGATTAAGAAAGGTTTTAAACCTAAAACATTTAAACAACTAAAGGTCGGTTTATCGACCTGGTCGGTTAGAAAGGTTTCGAGGCCTGTCGAGTAACAATACAATTGTTTTTTAAAAAAAGGTCAAAATCTAAAACTCAAATCTAAATACTTTAATCATAAAAAAATTCGAAAAAGAGAATGTTTTTTTGTGTGTCTTATCTAGATTTTGTTTTTATTAATGGGGATATCTATACTTCATTTGAAGTTTTATCGTTTATCGCTTAAGATAGATGGATGGATGGATGGATGGATGGATGGATGAATGGATGGATGGATGGATGGATGTATGGATGGATGGATGGATGGATGGATGGATGGATGGATGGATGGATGGATGGATGGATGGATGGATGGATGGATGGATGGATGGATGGATGGATGGATGGATGGATGGATGGATGGATGGATGGATGGATGGATGGATGTATGGATGTATGGATGGATGGATGCATAGATAGATGGATGGATGGATAGTTTGTTACTTAAAATATTACAGCAATAAAACCCTAAGCCACTTACCAGGAGAAGGTGGTATAAAGGTTTTAGATTCCTTTACCAGTCTATATGTTTTTACTCGTGTTCCTGACTTGCGGACATTCTCACGAAAGAAGCATTCCATGTTACCAGGGGGCTCGTAGAACGCTACCACGACACAGAGGTCATCGTGTGTCGCGCGCCCAACACCAAACAACTCGCTGTTGATCCACACAACCTGGAAAAAAAACAGTCAATTAGATTAACGAGAAATAAGACAACACCTTAGGCTCGATTTCCAGCCGTTTTAGGGGAGGATTTCGTAATAACAGGACCCCTAAAACGGCTTGAAATCGAGCCTAACAACACCTACGAATTATTTGAAAGCATTGAAATGGCTTCCGTGCATTTCTTCGATCATGTATTCCAGGAATGACACTAAAAGGGCTTTTGAAAAAAATTGCCACAATTATGTCACTGTTACTGCTTGATCATGGGTTCCAAACGTGACATTCGAATGGCTTTGCAAATAAATCATTGCTAAAAATGGATCGTGTGTTCGAGAAGTGACAGTGATATGGCTTCCAATAGTCCAAATCAGTCCAGACGAGAATGACGACTTTTCACGTGCTTTTGTCAATTAACTTAGTCATTTGAATGACCTTTAGGAAGAAAATCAAATCACGTGACTTGATCTTAGACCTTACATTGAAATGGCTTCCCATGCACCTAAAAGGTAAATTTCTTTTGACTGGATTTGTCATCAATACGTTTATACGCTTTATACGATTTGTTGAATAAATCCAACTAATTAAAGCAGACTTATCGTCTCTCTAGATATATAATACAACAACTATCAGAACTGATTCATTTTACATTATGCATTTTGCTCATAACTATACAACAAAATAATAGAATAAAAAATAAAACATAGAAAAAGTAGAAATCCATATCTCACTTAGGCAGCAGCGACTCTATTGGCAAAACAAGAAAAACAAACGAGCACAGTCTGCCGATTACCATTCCTTTTTTCTTTCAATTTATGGACATATCAAAAAAATAAAGAAAAAACGATAAAAAATATTTTTAAAATCCATGAATTTTTCTTCGGTAATTTGTTGAAATTTTTGAGTAGAATTTTTAAAGGATTTCAAAGAAAGAACTATTTAGAAAGGAAACGGTACAAAATGATTACAATATAAATATAATGGTTCAAGTGAATCCACGCTGTCACCTGTCTTTTGGAGAAGACTGAGCATTATACCATCGTATGGAGAGCAAATATCAGTCAACGACTCGAGATATTGTACAAACCTCTAGCGTAGTGCGAGAAAACACCTTTAAGGTCCAAAATATATCGGTGCAAATCCTCCAAATTCGATGTTCTCAGCACAATAACAAATTATATCCCGACAGATGTGGTCTAGTGTTCGTACGAGGTCGTGAACAAGGGAGGTGGCGTTTGATGGAGTCTTTGTCACAATGACATCAAGTCATGTCGTCGTGTTCGTACGACAATTAACGACTCGGTTTTCAGTCTTTGAAATGCGCACAATTAATTACACCGCGTGACCTCTGATCCTATCACACACGTGTTTCTATGCATCGTTATAAATAAACCATTTTCACTGAATATTCTCATGGTATTTTGATCGTTCATGTGATATCTATAACCAGGAGTCGACATGAATGTTTAAAGGTTAATGTAAGAATAGGTTCGTAAAGTAAATCTAGCGACAGATAATAGAGAGTACAGAAGGATGAGTGTGGTGGGATTAAATGGACTGAGGGGTAGATAGACAGACAGACAGACAGACAGACAGACAGACAGACAAACAAGCAAAATACTTAGAGAAGCAAACAAACGGACAGAAGTATTACCTGTGTAAAAGTATTACCTGTGTAAAAAGTATTACCTGTGTAAAAGTATTACCTGTGTAAAAGTATTACCTGTGTAAAAGTATTACCTGTGTAAAAGTATTACCTGTGTAAAAGTATGACCTGTGTAAAAGTATTACCTGTGTAAAAGTATTACCTGTGTAAAAGTATTACCTGTGTAAAAGTATTACCTGTGTAAAATTGGATGTGTAAAAGTATTACCTGTGTAAAAGTATGACCTGTGTAAAAGTATTACCTGTGTAAAAGTATTACCTGTGTAAAAGTATTACCTGTGTAAAAGTATTACCTGTGTAAAAAAAAGTATTACCTGTGTAAAAAGTATTACCTGTGTAAAAGTATTACCTGTGTAAAAGTATTACCTGTGTAAAAGTATTACCTGTGTAAAAGTATTACCTGTGTAAAAGTATTACCTGTGTAAAAGTATTACCTGTGTAAAAGTATGACCTGTGTAAAAGTATTACCTGTGTAAAAGTATTACCTGTGTAAAAAAGTATTACCTGTGTAAAAGTATTACCTGTGTAAAAGTATTACCTGTGTAAAAAGTATTACCTGAGTAAAAGTATTACCTGTGTAAAAGTATTACCTGTGTAAAAGTATGACCTGTGTAAAAGTATTACCTGTGTAAAAGTATTACCTGTGTAAAAGTATTACCTGTGTAAAAGTATTACCTGTGTAAAAGTATTACCTGTGTAAAAAGTATTACCTGTGTAAAAGTATTACCTGTGTAAAAGTATTACCTGTGTAAAAGTATTACCTGTGTAAAAGTATTACCTGTGTAAAAGTATTACCTGTGTAAAAAGTATTACCTGTGTAAAAGTATTACCTGTGTAAAAAAGTATTACCTGTGTAAAAAGTATTACCTGAGTAAAAGTATTACCTGTGTAAAAGTATTACCTGTGTAAAAGTATTACCTGTGTAAAAGTATTACCTGTGTAAAAGTATTACCTGTGTAAAAGTATTACCTGTGTAAAAGTATGACCTGTGTAAAAGTATGACCTGTGTAAAAGTATGACCTGTGTAAAATTATTACCTGTGTAAAATTATTACCTGTGTAAAAGTATGACCTGTGTAAAAGTATTACCTGTGTAAAAGTATTACCTGTGTAAAAGTATTACCTGTGTAAAAGTATTACCTGTGTAAAATTATTACCTGTGTAAAAGTATGACCTGTGTAAAAGTATGACCTGTGTAAAAGTATGACCTGTGTAAAATTATTACCTGTGTAAAATTATTACCTGTGTAAAAGTATGACCTGTGTAAAAGTATTACCTGTGTAAAAGTATTACCTGTGTAAAAGTATTACCTGTGTAAAAGTATTACCTGTGTAAAAGTATTACCTGTGTAAAAGTATTACCTGTGTAAAAGTATTACCTGTATAAAAGTATGACCTGTGTAAAAGTATTACCTGTATAAAAGTATGACCTGTGTAAAAAGTATTACTTGTGTAAAAGTATGACCTGTGTAAAAAGTATTACCTGTATAAAAGTATGACCTGTGTAAAAAGTATGACCTGTGTAAAAGTATTACCTGTGTAAAAGTATTACCTGTGTAAAAGTATTACCTGTGTAAAATTATTACCTGTGTAAAATTATTACCTGTGTAAAAGTATTACCTGTGTAAAAGTATTACCTGTGTAAAAGTATTACCTGTGTAAAAGTATTACCTGTGTAAAAGTATTACCTGTGTAAAAGTATTACCTGTATAAAAGTATGACCTGTGTAAAAGTATGACCTGTGTAAAAGTATGACCTGTGTAAAAGTATGACCTGTGTAAAAGTATGACCTGTGTAAAAGTATGACCTGTGTAAAAGTATGACCTGTGTAAAAGTATTACCTGTGTAAAAGTATTACCTGTGTAAAAGTATTACCTGTGTAAAAGTATTACCTGTATAAAAGTATGACCTGTGTAAAAGTATTACCTGTGTAAAAGTATTACCTGTGTAAAAAGTATTACCTGTGTAAAAGTATTACCTGTGTATAAAAGTATTACCTGTGTAAAAGTATGACCTGTGTAAAAAGTATGACCTGTGTAAAAGTATTACCTGTGTAAAAGTATGACCTGTGTAAAAGTATGACCTGTGTAAAATTATTACCTGTGTAAAAGTATTACCTGTGTAAAAGTATTACCTGTGTAAAAGTATTACCTGTGTAAAAGTATTACCTGTGTAAAAGTATTACCTGTATAAAAGTATTACCTGTGTAAAAGTATTACCTGTGTAAAAGTATGACCTGTGTAAAAGTATTACCTGTGTAAAAGTATTACCTGTGTAAAAGTATTACCTGTAAAAGTATTACCTGTGTAAAATTGGATGTGTAAAAGTATTACCTGTGTAAAAGTATTACCTGTGTAAAAGTATTACCTGTGTAAAATTGGATGTGTAAAAGTATTACCTGTGTAAAAGTATGACCTGTGTAAAAGTATTACCTGTGTAAAATTGGATGTGTAAAAGTATTACCTGTGTAAAAGTATTACCTGTGTAAAAGTATTACCTGTGTAAAAGTATTACCTGTGTAAAAGTATTACCTGTGTAAAAGTATTACAGAATGTACCTGTGTAAAATTGGATGTGTAAAAGTATGACCTGTGTAAAAGTATTACCTGTATAAAAGTATGACCTGTGTAAAAAGTATTACCTGTGTAAAAGTATTACCTGTGTAAAAAGTATTACCTGTGTAAAAGTATGACCTGTGTAAAAGTATTACCTGTGTAAAAGTATTACCTGTGTAAAAGTATTACCTGTGTAAAAGTATTACCTGTGTGTAAAATTATTACCTGTGTAAAATTATTACCTGTGTAAAAGTATTACCTGTGTAAAAGTATTCACTGTGTAAAAGTAAAAGTATTACCTGTGTAAAAGTATTACCTGTGTAAAAGTATTACCTGTGTAAAAGTATTACCTGTGTAAAAGTATTACCTGTGTAAAAGTATTACCTGTGTAAAAGTATTACCTGTGTAAAAGTATTACCTGTGTAAAAGTATTACCTGTGTAAAAGTATTACCTGTGTAAAAGTATTACCTGTGTAAAATTGGATGTGTAAAAGTATTACCTGTGTAAAAGTATGACCTGTGTAAAAGTATTACCTGTGTAAAAGTATTACCTGTGTAAAAGTATTACCTGTGTAAAAGTATTACCTGTGTAAAATTGGATGTGTAAAAGTATTACCTGTGTAAAAGTATTACCTGTGTAAAATTGGATGTGTAAAAGTATTACCTGTGTAAAAGTATTACCTGTGTAAAAGTATTACCTGTGTAAAATTGGATGTGTCCTCACTATAGCCAGGATTCTCGTAGTCATACTCGGTGACTTCATCATACCACATATCCGTGCATTCTTTGCCTGTCAACTCATCCCCAACCATCCCAGCTAAGTTCTCTCCTACCATCTCATCATTGTTATGCTTTAGCTCGCCCATGCGCACCAGATCCTCGGCCCATTGCTGCGCGGCCCATGCCAAGGAGGGGGACCAGTGCAGAGGTGGAGAGCCGTGTAAAACTCGGAACTCGTTATGCGCAAATAAACATTCTTCTTGGAATTTACGAAGACCTGCAAATCAACAGTCCAGTTTTTAGACAAACAATCTCGTACAAGGTGTCTATGGCGCATGTGCGGTAGGTAAATGTGTATTGGGTCCATTCTCGTTCCCAGAGCTCCTCGGTTTCGGTCCTCTCCCGAGAAGGCTCTGGTCGCAGCCATTTGAGGCTCGATGCTGATTGGACGAAATATAACGCATGCGCATTTGAAAACATATATCAAGAACAATAAGAACAATGAGCCCAAAGGTAGCCCAAACATAGAATCAGTGGGCCGTGACGTCGTTGAATATTCGTTTGACCGTTGGATTTTCGAATGGTCTCAGGAATGAGCTCTTAGAAAGCCTTCAAAGGGTATGAGATTCTCAAAAATGTCTTCACAACAGTAGTCTGATAATTAAAGAACACTTTGGTGTAGAAATCTGAGCAAGAAATTGTATTTTTGAGTGGTTTTGAGCGATTCGAAAATTTCACACACTCAAATAGCTTAAATAATCACACATTCTAAAATAAATTCTCTTTTAAATGAGCTTTTAGTCACATTTTGTTGTCCACTCTCCGGATAAATAATTTTTTGAAGGTCGACAAGTCGGCTAAAAATCTGCCGTCTCCATCCGCAGGAGTTTGCTTTGCGGTTACCTGGGTTACCTGTGGGCTCATTGTTCTTGATTGTTCTTGATATATGTTTTCAAATGCGCATGCGTTATATTTCGTCCAATCAGCATCGAGCCTCAAATTGCTGCGACCAGAGCCTTCTCGGGAGAGGACCGAAACCGAGGAGCTCTGGGAACGAGAATGTATTGGGTCAAACTACAGTAGAAAAGTAAAGCATAATAAGTTCAATATGTAGTAATGGTGTGGAAACAAAACTGTGGAATAATATCTTCTTTAATTACAGTAAAATATATTAATGCCCAGACACACGATTCTTTTCTTGCAACGTTGCGCGCAACAAGGTTTTTTGGGGTGTCACACGATGCAACGTTGTGCACAATTCAACAAGGTTTCTTGGGGTGTCACACGATGCAACGTTGTGCACAATTCAACAAGGTTTTTTGGGGTGTCACACGATGCAACGTTGTGCACAATTCAACAAGGTTTTTTGGGGTGTCACACGATGCAACGTTGTGCACAATTCAACAAGGTTTTTTGGGGTGTCACACGATGCAACGTTGTGCACAATTCAACAAGGTTTCTTGGGGTGTCACACGATGCAACGTTGCGCGCAACAAGGTTTTTTGGGGTGTCACACGATGCAACGTTGTGCACAATTCAACAAGGTTTTTTGGGGTGTCACACGATGCAACGTTGTGCACAATTCAACAAGGTTTTTTGGGGTGTCACACGATGCAACGTTGTGCACAATTCAACAAGGTTTCTTGGGGTGTCACACGATGCAACGTTGCGCGCAACAAGGTTTTTTGGGGTGTCACACGATGCAACGTTGTGCACAATTCAACAAGGTTTTTTGGGGTGTCACACGATACAACGTTGTGCACAATTCAACAAGGTTTCTTGGGGTGTCACACGATGCAACGTTGCGCGCAACAGTTGCAAAGTAGAACTCGATCCTACTTCTGCAACTGTTGCGCGCAACGTTGCAAGAACAGTTGCACCGTGTACGGGCCTTTACAGTACGTATATATACAATATACATACAATAGAGGCGTTTTCGTATAAGTGGCAACTGAAGTTACGGTACCGTGCCGTATTGAACGAGTTTGATTGGATGAGATGCATCTACACGCTTTTTGATTGGTTCAGAGAGGAAGCCATTTGAGTGTCACGGTACCGTAGGTTTCCCACTCAATCCCATCTGTTACTGAGGGTCAAACAGACCTCAATGTTTATATATTTCCTCGTTGGTCTACCTGTCCGTCTACTGATCGAGAGAGACTGGAAGCTTTCGACCGCATTCCCTTCTCTTCCCGTCTTCCCTCGGTAACAAAAACTATACAGTATATTGACAAATTGTGCTGTAATTAAAAATAAAATAAAAAAGTTTATATCGCCTTACTTAGGGATTCATGTATGTTTCAATTGACTATTTTCAAACTATATTCTAATAATGATATCCGTTCGAGACAGCGGGAGATAAGCCGAGTAAATCTTACAGCAATTGATGGGATATTGTCTGACTCGAGATAGCGAGGTTTTTGAGATAACCGAGTCCAAGATAGCACGATAAATTAATCATTATCCTGAGTGCAATACAACCAATCCCGTGAGAGGGCGTCGCTAGTTGATTTCCAGCGAGTGAGATGCGCTACAAGCCATTACGTACTCATTAGAAATTGACAGGTAATAACAAACTATTTTCAACAGAAGAGGATTTACCGCAAATCTTAACCGCAGACACAAAAACAACATTACAGAAGAGTACCGTCAAGATATTTCCTACCAACACAACCACATTGTTACTGGAATACATACAGTAACTTCTTTATGGGCACCGATAAAAGCCAACACATCCACATTGTTACTGGAATACATAGAGTAACTTCTTTATGGGCACCGATAAAAGCCAACACATCCACATTGTTACTGGAATACATACAGTAACTTCTTTATGGGCACCGATAAAAGCCAACACATCCACATTGTTACTGGAATACATACAGTAACTTCTTTATGGGCACCGATAAAAGCCAACACATCCACATTGTTACTGGAATACATACAGTAACTTCTTTATGGGCACCGATAAAAGCCTACACATCCACATTGTTACTGGAATACATACAGTAACTTCTTTATGGGCACCGATAAAAGCCTATCCATACGAACCCATATATTAACCCGCGCGCTCTTCCACAGGAAGCCCGTCAAAAAAGACGCGCGCCTAGTAATAAATATTTTTTTGTACCAATACCCTCAGAAGAAATGGTTTGTCTTCCTGTGGTGAAAGTCAACGATTTTCTTTCAACAAAATATGCCAAGAAAAAAACGTGTTGACAGTAACAAATTACCCATTTTTGTGCCGCACAATGCTCATGAAGTCATAATAGCACTGACGTCAAACAGTTAATGGTCTATAAGGAGGCTGATCACAGCTGAGACCAGAATAATTCTCCGGCGAACACTATAACATATAAAGTACAGTATTGTTTTGCGCACAGAAAACTATTCAGCATATCAGCGAATACTATATATACATGTATATAAAGACTATAAATTCTAGCCCGACTGTAAGTTATTGTTTCACGTGTTAGTCGACAAAAGGTTAGGTTTTGAAGAAAACAATCGGGTCTAGTGCAATAAAATATTCACAGACATAATGTAATGAGAACATTTTGTGGATGGTTTCCTACGGGTAGACTAGATCAACAGGAGATATGATCTATTTCAATAGCCTTGTGATTTATAGCTCCTCCGCATCATCGTGTTCCACTCGGCAAAACACGTAGACTATTGACAGACAGAAGCATGTTAAAAATAGCCTCGCATTAAAATTTCAGAGCATGAAAACACTGCATTGTACTTGCAAACGATTATTTATCATAAATGAGAGAGGTAGCATTGAGATTACTTCGACTTGTTGCCAACATTATGACTATGAATTGTGCGAGATATCTAGTGGTAATATGATTTGTTTTATTGTAGGGCGTATAGGAAAAAATACACTTTTCTTCAAGCGTTTTCTGACGGCTGAAATAGACATGTGCTTTTCATTTTGAGAGATTTTAAAGTGAAGGCTATTGCTATTTGGTGCACCTGGTCGGCTTACGTACCGAGAGGAAACGCGAGAAACGTAATGCTACGAGTTTACATCCCAAGGAGATGCAATTGAAGCCGCAAAGTAGGAAAGGTGCCAGAACAAACCGCACTGAGACTGATACTTACCGCACTGTTATAGCAACAGGTATGACCGACACCTAAATGGCTTTCTTTCCTTCTAGAATACATGATCACTTTAAAATATGTAGAAATTCTATTCCACATAAAAAAGAAACTAGTTTTGCTTTAAACATGGCTGAATGAACATCGAAGGTGATTGTAAACATGTTCAAATCCTGCGAATTAAAAGCGGAATTCATTTAAATTCTTTTTGTCGGCAAGTTTGCGTGTAATGAATACAGACTTTGTGATATTGTGAATAACAATTAACATCAGGGTGGAAAATGTACTCACGTTAAGTTAAAATCAGTAACGAACTAAGTGACTTTGCATTATTGATCATTTTGGAAAAGACAACATGTGCATTAAATTTAGAACTGTATTCTCGTACTACAATAACGCGTTCATGTAATTATCTCTGAAAGGAACGGGTACGACTTCCGAAGGAAGTAAAATTTAAAATATGCAAACAATATGAAAGAAAGTGAATGCAAGTGGAGGGGAATATCCAATGAACATTACTCAATGATTACAAAGACTTTATTCATTTACACTGTGAAGGAACAATTTTGTAAAAATAAATAAGATTACTGTAAATGTACCATTGTTAGAAATAATTTTTTGGAATTTTCTTACAATTTTCTCAAAGAGAACGACGACCAAAGCCAGTGAGGAATACACACAAGAATCAATGATTGTCGAAGTACAAGATAAGAAGACAAAATACTATGTCCATTACGTCTGTATAATGCTTGACTGGACAATTGGGTGATTACATATCCATCCAAGGACTGATCAAGGTCCACATACTAAACTACATTCTGCTACAGTCTGTACAGTGTATTTATTTACTTACCAATATATTCCCCCAGTGAAGACGACCCATCGATCTTGTCCAATCTTGGTCGCTTGACATTCTTGGCAGCATTTCTCCTGGTGGCTGGTGGGTTATAGCGAGCTACAACAATTTGCTTGCCGTTCTTTGTAGCTGCCTTACCAGCTCCTAACTCCCGAGTTCCTTCCCAAATTACTTGGCAGAAAGGGCGAGTTATAGGCGTAACCCTAGGATCGGAGTAATCATAGTTTTGAGTTTCCTCGTACCATATTTGAGTGACTTTGTTTCCTGTAACATCTGACCCCCATAAGCAGGCGATGTTCTCCCCTACACCACGCTCGTGACTGTAGCTAAGGGAGTCAGCCGAGGCGAGCTGCTCAGCCCATCTCTGAGCGCCATCGGCGAGCAGTGTCGACCATACTAGAGGTGTGGTAGCATGTAATGAACGGTAGAAATTATGAGCAGAAATAGATTCACTACGGAATTTCACCAGATCTGAAACGGGAAAAAATACACTGACCGAAAAATTCCAATAAGTGTTAGTAAAGACGTATGTATTCCATGGAATCCTGTACATGCAACTCGTACTATAAGAAATACTTGCAGTGGTATCATACAGTCTCTTGGCAATAGTGAATAAATCATAACTGTCTGAGGTATGAATGCCATCATGGATTTATTGGGTCAAAGTATAAAGAAAGATACAACAGCGCCTGTAAACCGGTTCAAACAATTCTCTCGTTATAGGAGTAAACGCTAAAAAAGAAAATACCTATATACAAGCATATTTAAATAATTTGATAATAACATTCAAGTCTGACAGCTGAGCTGTACAGTTCTGTATTCAGTGCCGAATCTACTACACCAAAGGGGAATTTCGACTGGTATTCAAGAGCATTTCAGTTGGTATCACACTAAGATAACATGACACCAATGGAAGTTAGTTTTTCAAAGGCTTACAAGGGTTACTTACCAATTTTCTC
This sequence comes from Actinostola sp. cb2023, assembly GCA_033675265.1. Lineage (NCBI taxonomy): Eukaryota > Metazoa > Cnidaria > Anthozoa > Actiniaria > Actinostolidae > Actinostola > Actinostola sp. cb2023. The sequence continues at coordinate 537,572 of JAUJYZ010000885.1, forward strand.
CATCGCTTACCGGCGACGAAGCGCCGAGCGTTTTAAGGCTGTTCTTCGGCTCTTGCCTTGTACATGAATATCAATGATTACGCTGCCACAAACAGGTGCTAGTAGGAACACGTGACCAAACAAAAACCGCTTGTGACACCCCATCATGAACTTTACATAATTCCTTACCACGTCAAACGACTTCAAAATAAAAACTTGACGGAAATCCCGAGTTTTGAGACAGTCAGTCTCGTGTGTGGTTCGTGGGCTTTTTTTCAGGTCTTCTCTATTGGTTCTCTACACGAAACTCCCTCGGGCATACACCTCAAGAGTCGGTACTCCAATAGAAAGACCGAAAGAAAAGATCCCTCGACCTCTCATGGATATTCAAGGATTCTGCCCGTGAGGACTCGTCTATGGGCTGAGAATAAGGAGTTTCTTAAGTGAAAAATAGTCATTTATAAAGCGAATATACGACTCAAGCGGCTAAAATGATTTACTACCGAGCACTGGGATTAACTAAATGACTACATCCCGCAATGTCAGGAAAGTACAAAAAATAATATTTTACCATTTGTGTTCACTGTAAATACTTGACAAAGGGAAAGAAACCAATCACCACATTTTAGAGCAACATATCCCAAAAGCACGAACACATCGAGCGTGAATTGTAAAAAAAAACGTATTAATTCCTCCGTACGCGATTGGACTGTCTTAATATTAATTCACTTCGTGTTGTTGAATATTGTAAAAGGAGTGAAAATATACATAAATAAGAATGGATTTTGAAGATAAAATGGTCAATATTGGATAGCAGGGAAAATTAGACTGACTTTAGGAAGAGATTTGCGAAAGCGTTGATGGTCGGATAACTTAGAAAGATAATTTTCACACCAAAATCGCTACAACTAGCAAGTAATAATCATAAAGTGAGATATTAACAATCGACAAAAACAACCAAACAAAGCGGGGGTCAAAATAGAAAATGAAAAATGAATTTTAAACAAGACTAAATTCACAAGGTTGAGATTCTGAAGAACTAACTTGGACAAAAACGCATAAAATAACGAAAACAAATGTGAGAAAAAGGGAAAAAAATAGTAACTTAAAAGACCAACAGGGAATGAAATTGAGTGCAATTAGAATACTATCTTTGAAATTATTCTGACACTTTTGTGTAGTGGTAAAATTAGTTATGAATGACAATAGATTATCAACAAGCAATACTTGTGAGGATTGGTAGATTATGTTATATTGACGATATCTAATCATGTGAATTGTGATAAAAAACGACTAAAAATTAACCGATGCTCATACAGTGACACACATCAAATATCACGCACGAAAACCAACCATTCATCGAGATTCACCTTCTAATTAGAGTTGTCATGTAAATCTTTTATCAATTATGCAAAGCTACTAAGTCTTTTGTGGATAAGTTTCGCGGAAAATCCTCATAAAATCTCCCCACGCTTGCTGCGTTGACTGGCGGTCTACCTGTGCCTTTATCAACACAGGAAGCCCAGTATCTCCTATGCTTGCTGTTTTGACAGGGAGGCGGTCTACCTGTGCCTTAATCAACACAGGCAGCCAGTATCTCCTATGCTTGCTGTTTTGACAGGGAGGCGGTCTACCTGTGCCTTAATCAACACAGGAAGCCCAGTATCTCCTATGCTTGCTGTTTTGACAGGGAGGCTGTCTACCTGTGCCTTAATCAACACAGGAAGCCCAGTATCTCCTATGCTTGCTGTTTTGACAGGGAGGCGGTCTACCTGTGCCTTAATCAACACAGGCAGCCCAGGTGTAAATTGAAACCCGGCAATGGCCACCTGTTTCATTGAAGGAGAAATGTATGGAGAATTCCGTTCTTTGAACTAAAATATCGCCGAGAAAATTCAAACCTTCCCAATACCACGAAGAAGATATAGCATTGATAAATAATTAATGCCCAGCATGCTTTGTAAAACAACGGTTGAATTCACACGAAACACTTAATGTAAAAAGGTCGGGAGATTTAACATTTTCTTCCTATAGCCGGTTCCTTCTTCCTTTTCGTCCTCTCTTTCCATTTTTTCTATCTTTCGATGATTTTTCCTTCCTTTTTTTATTTTTTATTTTTATTATTATGTGTGTTTTATTTTTGCAAACGACCCCACGATTGAAATAGAAAACGACAATTAGGCATGTTTGAGCAAATATTGCTTCAAAACCTTATGTCCTATCCCATGATGCCTTGCGCCAATGTTTTGATACTGTGTTTACAAGCACCTGCTAAAACTACCGGGTATATCATATAGGCTTTAAATACAACACAGGATGGTTCAAAGTAACGACAAATCGTTCAGAAGTTCTGACATCATTTAAAACTCGTTCAGTTTTCGTTGCCTATGAAAATACTTTGAGCTCGCAATGAATTCTGGGGTCGGACACACGGTCTATAAAACACTAATCAAGCTCTGGACAAACACAACGAATCCATTAGGCTTTGTCTTAGTAAAAGCTTTCAGTGGCGTTGATTTCAATTAAGATATGAGAATAGAGATCCCGTATGTTGATAAACTGATGAAAAATTAAACCTAACGGTCACGCGAAGGTATAAAGCCTGCAGGGAATGACTATTTACTCGGGCCCAGGCCGCAGGCCGCCCGAGTTAGAAAATGCGGATTTCGGTTGTAGTAGTAGTAGTAGTAGTTTTGTTCGGCTCCAAAATGACGAGTATGCGACGTATTTAATCGTATCCGGAGTTTCAAGATTACTCAGCAGATTTGAAAAGATAAACGAGAAACAGGACTCAAGTAGATTTTGAATCTTAGTTTTGAAAGCAGCTGTAGATCTTCAAGCTATTAAAAGGTCAGGATTCTAGTTCATCGTTCAATGACTAGAAGTGGTAAAAGGACTAGAAGCTCGCTTAAAATATATTTTTAAAAAAACAAACGCGAGGCCGTTATCAGAACCATCTGACCTATGCAACCTCAAGACGTATCATGTTCGTACTCACCGGACTAATAGTCTCCCTCGTCACTCAACTGTCACTGATTGTCATGACGTCAGAGAAATTATATTGTATTGAAGAAGATGTCCTTGTTTTATTCGACGTTCGAACCGTAACTCGAACCCGAACTCGATTCCAAACTCGACGTTTCGGGATCTGAAGCTAGAGAGGGGGCCTTTACACAAACTCATCAAAATCAAATCAATTGAACTCAAAGTCAAAAGGTATAATCAAATGAACTCAAAGGCAAATCAAATGAACTCGACACATACATGTATATACATAGTCTCCCTCGTCACGCAACTGTCAGTCATTGTCAGGTCTCTCCTCGCGCAGCTGACATTGTCCTTGTTCTTCAACCAACTGGCATTCATTTTCAAGTACTTCCTCGAACAACTGACATTTTCCTTTTCACAATGCCCGAGTGAACGCTCATTGAGCGTCTTGTTCAGTCATAAAACGGGTATAAGAACTCTGATAAAAGCTGTATATTCAATTTTTATTTCAAAATAACGAGACCCACAAAGAACCCACAAAACCCTTTGATCTTGGAATACACTATTCAGTATTCAACATTTTGTTTAAATAGCTGTATGTGTATCATAACATCTCTTAAAAAAGTCTTTCTGAATCTCATAACTATACTGTTACGCACTGACCTCTTCATGGTCGATAAACTGCTTAAGCTTTAATTGTATATCTTGTAGTTCCTGTATAACATACCGACTGGGTTTGTGTTTAGTGCGTAGACCTGTTAACGATGTAAGTTGAGACTTCAGAGTCTGAAGAATGTCGGCGTATTGGAGGTCGTTCTACAAGGAAGAGAGATACATAAATACTGTAATCACGCTAGAGTAGATATGAATGAGCAAATGAGAAAAGGGAAAGAATATCAAATGGAATATATGATCATTGGATAGACTGATTATTTCATTCGCCGTGTTCCTCTATTATATTCATTTATTCGATCGTTTGTTCGTCCGTCCGTTCATTCATTCACTCACTCACTGATCACCCATCCATCCATTCATTCATCCATTCATTCATCCATCCATCTATCCATTCATTCGTCCGTTCATTCATTCACTCACTCACTAATCACCCATCCATCCATTCATCCATTCATTTGACCATCCATTCATCCATCCATCCATCCATCCATCCATCCATCCATCCATCCATTCAGTCCATCCATCCATCCATCCATCCATCCATTCAGATCATCCATCCATCCATCCATCCATCCATCCATCGATTCATTCATCCATTCATTCATCCATCCATTCATCCATCCATCCATTTCAGTCCATCCATCCATCCATCCATCATCCATCCATCCATCCATCCATCCATCCATCCATCCATCCATCCATCCATCCATCCATCGATTCATTCATCCATTCATTCATTCATCCATCCATCCATCCATTCATTCATTCATCCACCCATCCATCCATTCGTCCATCCATTCAGTTCATCCATTCATTCATCCATCCACCCATCCATTCATTCATCCATCCATTCATCCATCCATCCATTCGTTCATTCGTCAAGGCAAATATTTACCTGGCTAATGTCATCTCGTTTTATTCGTTTTCTTTCAGGCTATGGCAATAATACAACAACACAGTTAGAGGTGACACACGAGAATGAAGATACAGGTGTACCTAGTTAAATACGATACTTTATGTGCACAGTCGATCCCTGCTTTACGGACACCATACAGTCGTTTTCGTACAAGTCAGGGGACTGAAACCTACGGCACGGAGTCACGGTACGGAATCGAAGACATTGTATTCAACCAATCATAGCGCGCAAAATCATTGCTCAACCAATCAGAATGCTTGGACACGGCTCGGCACAAACCGTACCACTACTTCCCATTCATACGAAAACGACTCCATTACGGACACTCCGTTATTATGGACAGTTTTCTCGATCCCGGCGGAAACTGGGTCATATAAACGTTTATATGTACTCCCGTTAACACGGGCAGTTTTCGCTGTCCCGTTGGTGTCCGTAGTAACGGGGTTCGACTGTACATGGTTATGTAACTGGTAATCTACCTCTATGGAATTCGTAGCTTTACTACTATCAGTTACTTTATGATTGTTCTGGTTTGTCGTTCCATTGATGAGAACCTGGGATTTCAGTAGTTCTTGAATCCAGAGCTGATATTCAATCAAGGATATATATAATAGTCCTTGCAAACTATGCAGAGAAAAGAAAAATATCGTACGAAATATCACGCAGTTCGCCCAGGGATACGCACCTTAAAGATGAAGAAAGTCACACAGGCTGACAAGTCACGCAGTCTAACGAAAGTCACGCAGGCTAACGAAAGTCACACAGGCTAACCAACGTCACGCAGGCTAACCAAAGTCACAAAGGCTAACGAAAGTCACAAAGGCTAACGAAAGTCACGCAGTTTAACGAAAGTCACGCAGGCTAACGAAAGTCACACAGGCTAACGAAAGTCACGCAGGCTAACGAAAGTCACGCAGTCTAACGAAAGTCACGCAGGCTAACGAAAGTCACGCAGGCTATCAAAAGTCACACAGGCTCACAAAAGTCACGCAGGCTAACCAAAGTCACGCAGGCTAACGAAAATCAGGGTCGCGAATTCACGCATGGCAACGCACGTATCATCGATTCGCCATACTGGCAGAGAACCCTGGGGATTGTGGACTCGTTACCATGGTTACAGGAAGGGAGGGTCCTCACACATGCTCGCATTGTTTGTAAACACACCTATAAATGGTGCCTTATTACTCGGCTGGGCTGCCTGTGGCAGACGCCGAGTCTTAAAATGGGCTTTTTTCCGGTTAGAGATTCCAGTCCACCCCGGCCACAGGAAGCCCGACAGCAGCATGTCATTCGATTTGATCGTAGTTCCTGCTGAGGTTTGAAAAAGATTGAAAGGATGTATCTTGAAGTTCTTCATCACCTACTTCTCCAAACGCTCACTATGCTTACAAACGCATACGCCGTTCGCGGTAGGCCTACTCTAAAAGATGTCAGTGAGCGATTTTGGACCGGGCCGTTCCGCGAACTCAAAGCAATCAAAGAGAAATCAAAGCAAACTATGAGCAAATATGAGCAAATGATGGCTAGAAATGGTAAACAAATGACTACAAATGACGAAACTATGACTAAAAACTTGATTATAAACTCTTGCACTGAAAAGTACTACTCAGATGCTGATGAATACCAGACTCCTGATCAAGCTGAAGAAAACACCTCGACCTTGATGAACGACGACAAGAAATGTTCAACAACAGTCGCCATCTTGGAAGAACACGAAGCAAAGCACAGTCAAAATAATCATAGTACACGTAAAAAAATCTCTTTAAACTCGTAAACATTGAGGTGATTATGATAAATTTAGTATTGTTTTGCCTTTTACTTGTTGTTAGTACAATGAATATGTCACAAAATACTACTTTTGGAGTGGTCTTGCCGAGCGTGTCTCTTGCAATGTTGTGCACAATAAGTGTTCTTGTATCGTACGTTCTGTCATCAACAGAAGCTGCCATGAATATATTTGATGATCATGATATAGTAGAGAAAGCTATGCAGTTATATGTAAATATTCATCATGATGATTCGATGACAATAAAGATGAGAAAAGACTGTAGATCTCGTTATGCGAAGTTTGTTTATTATAATCACAATCGTGTTGTATGCTACTGTCACGGCGGTCGGCGTGATCGTGAACCAAGCAGACTTCCAGTGAAAAAGCTGACCGTCTTTCACAAAAGAGCAGAAAACTAAGAAGATTTGTGTGGAAGAATACAAATGCATGAATATCAATTTAAAGATATAAACACTTGATCAAATCAGATGACAGTTTTGTAAAATTCTATTACAAATGTAAAAAGAATGATTTTTTTAAATTACCTCCAAATTCTATTTCTTGCTTTACTACATGCAGTCAGTAGAAGTATATAAATCATTCTACTTCGTTTAAACAACTACAAACTGTACCATCCTTGGAAGTACAGGAGAACGCCTCACTTCTAAATCATGCATTGCGCGCCCACAGCGACAAAAAATCACTCTTGTGAGGGAGGGGAGAGTCTAAAATTGGCACATTCATAGCATGAGTTACAGCCACTTTTTGGCGGTGCGACCACCGAAAAGCGGCTGTATTCGCAGACTAATCATCCGACCAGCCGAGTGAACGCTCATAGAGCGTCTAGTTTGATAATATCAAAGGATACATTCCTGTTTAAAGACAACTCTTCCTGCTTATATGGAACCTATAAAAGGGTAGTATTTAGTAATACTGTGATGACGAGTAAGTAACTAAGTACAAACCTTACATTGCTAAGGAAATCAGACAAGCTGGGTAGCAACCGCTCAGGAACACAATCTCCCATGATATGTGTGAATGGCGTTACCTGTCACGAAAGAGTAACACAACACAAGTATTAACAAAATACTAAAATCAAACATTTGAACGGCTCAGTCTTTGCATTCAAGTATCCGATAGCCGAGCCTCCTTTGCTGGCGTCCTTATGGGCGGGATATCTAGGACCACACCCTAAGTACGTCTGCAAAGGAGGCTAAGTATGCTAGGGCTAAAGAGAGGAAGAGGGTGGAATTGTCACAAAGATAAAGGCAAGTGAAGCGAGTTCTTTTCAAAGTGATTAGAGGAAGGTGAGATCATTTGATCAATGTTCTATCAGTAATACCTCTGCAAATGCCTTATCAACCAATAAATACACATGTTCTATCAATGTTCTATCAGTAATACCTCTGCAAATGCCTTATCAACCAATAAATACGCATGTTCTATCAATGTTCTATCAGTAATACCTCTGCAAATGCCTTATCAACCAATAAATACTCATGTTCTATCAATGTTCTATCAGTAATACCTCTGCAAATGCCTTATCAACTAATAAATACGCATGTTCTATCAATGTTCTATCAGTAATACCTCTGCAAATGCCTTATCAACCAATAAATACGCATGTTCTATCAATGTTCTAACAGTAATACCTCTGCAAATGCCTTATCAACCAATAAATACACATGTTCTATCAATGTTCTATCAGTAATACCTCTGCAAATGCCTTATCAACTAATAAATACGCATGTTCTATCAATGTTCTATCAGTAATACCTCTGCAAATGCCTTATCAACCAATAAATACACATGTTCTATCAATGTTCTATCAGTAATACCTCTGCAAATGCCTTTTCAACCAATAAATACGCATGTTCTATCAATGTTCTATCAGTAATACCTCTGCAAATGCCTTATCAACCAATAAATACACATGTTCTATCAATGTTCTATCAGTAATACCTCTGCAAATACCTTATCAACCAATAAATACGCATGTTCTATCAATGTTCTATCAGTAATACCTCTGCAAATGCCTTTTCAACCAATAAATACGCATGTTCTATCAATGTTCTATCAGTAATACCTCTGCAAATGCCTTATCAACCAATAAATACGCATGTTCTATCAATGTTCTATCAGTAATACCTCTGCAAATGCCTTATCAACCAATAAATACGCATGTTCTATCAATGTTCTATCAGTAATACCTCTGCAAATGCCTTTTCAACCAATAAATATGCATGTTCTATCAATGTTCTATCAGTAATACCTCTGCAAATGCCTTATCAACCAATAAATACGCATGTTCTATCAATGTTCTATCAGTAATACCTCTGCAAATGCCTTATCAACCAATAAATACACATGTTCTATCAATGTTCTATCAGTAATACCTCTGCAAATGCCTTGACAGCCTCGAAGGATAACTGATGCACAATCCAAGCATCATTATTAACGAGAGATGAAAACAAACCTGATATACTACCAAACACTCCAGTCTGTTGATGAGAATAAATCATTGTACGTAATATTGCATGGCCTGCTTTGAATGATTGCAAGATGTACGTGCCATCCTCTGCAATCGTTGCAATGTATGATAGGTTGTTCTTCACTAATATTGCGCGTAACGTTTTTTGAGTTCGAAGATACCACTGCAACAAGTGAACACACTCATTACCTTGGGGTTAGTCTCGGGTTAGTCTCGGGTTAGTCTCGGGTTAGTTTCGTGTCTCAGGTTAGTCTTGTGTCTCGGTTTAGTCTCGTGTCTCGTGTTAGTCTCGTGTCTAGGATTAGTCTCGGGTTAGTCTCGTGTCTCGGGTTAGTCTCGTGTCTCGGGTTAGTCTCGGGTTAGTCTCGTGTCTCAGGTTAGTCTTGTGTCTAGGATTGGTCTCGGGTTAGTCTCGGGTTAGTCTCGTGTCTCAGGTTAGTCTCGTGTCTCAGGTTAGTCTCGGGTTAGTCTCGTGTCTCAGGTTAGTCTTGTGTCTAGGATTGGTCTCGGGTTAGTCTCGTGTCTCGGGTTAGTCTCGTGTCTCAGGTTAGTCTTGTGTCTAGGATTGGTCTCGGGTTAGTCTCGGGTTAGTCTCGTGTCTCAGGTTAGTCTCGGGTTAGTCTCGTGTCTCAGGTTAGTCTTGTGTCTAGGATTGGTCTCGGGTTAGTCTCGGGTTAGTCTCGGGTTAGTCTCGGGTTAGTCTCGGGTTAGTCTCGGGTTAGTCTCGTGTCTCAGGTTAGTCTTGTGTCTAGGATTGGTCTCGGGTTAGTCTCGTGTCTCGGGTTAGTCTCGGGTTAGTCTCGTGTCTCGGGTTAGTCTCGGGTTAGTCTTGTGTCTAGGATTGGTTTCGGGTTAGTCTCGTGTCTCGGGTTAGTCTCGGGTTAGTCTCGTGTCTCGGGTTAGTCTCGGGTTAGTCTTGTGTCTAGGATTGGTTTCGGGTTAGTCTCAGGTTAGTCTCGTGTCTCAGGTTAGTCTCGTGTCTCAGGTTAGTCTTGTGTCTAGGATTGGTCTCGGGTTAGTCTCGGGTTAGTCTCGTGTCTCAGGTTAGTCTCGGGTTAGTCTCATGTCTCGGGTTAGTCTTGTGTCTAGGATTGGTCTCAGGTTAGTCTCGGGTTAGTCTCGTGTCTAGGATTGGTCTTAGGTTAGTCTCGGGTTAGTCTCGCGTCTCAGGTTAGTCTCGGATTAGTCTCGGGTTAGTCTCGTGTCTCGGTTTAGTCTCGTGTCTCGGGTTAGTCTTGGGTTAGTCTTGGGTTAGTCTTGGGTTAGTCTCGGGTCAGTGTAAATTATTCACAAATGCCAAGGAGAAAACGAGTCTATCTCTGCGTAATTGCGTGTTTTGTCAAGGAATACAACGGTGTCTGCCTTCAGATGTTTAATAGGAGATTTGCGTACATAAATAAACATAAACAGTTTGACTGCAGACTAGGAGGAGCATGACATGGTGAACTCTTAGCGTTTTCACCCCATCTAACGTCACTAAGCAACGATACGCAATGGTGTGATTACCTCAAAGTCAGGCAAGACCTCCTTGGTTCCACATCGCCCAAGAAACTGAGCAATGGCGACGTTTCTATCTGTAGAACTGCATTGGTTATGTAGACGATCTAGACAACAAAGGATCTACAAACGAATAGAGTCGTTTTCCTATGAGTGGGAAACCTACGGTACAGAGTTACGGTCACGGTACGGAATTGGAGACATTGTATTCAACCAATCACAGCGCGTGAAATCATCGCTCAACCAATCAGAATGCTTGGATACCGCACGATGATGGCGCGATAAGGTCACGGCACGAACCGTACCATAACTACTTCCCATTCATATGAAAACGACTCTAACAATGACTTGTACAACATCTCAATAAAAGCATGTGAAAGTATACACTCATTTCGATAAAGTTAGTCACCCGAAAAGCTTCGAAGGTGAGACCAAGAAGGACCATGGGTACATACATTTTTTACCAACCCAGGATCCTCATCGGTCTCACCTTTGAAGCTTTACGGTTGACTAACTTTATCGAAATGAGTGTATACAGAAGGGTGTATCATTGCGCGCAATATTGCCAACAATGTCTCAGTGTTAGTTGACATCTATAATTGAAGGGGTCCCTACAAGAACAGAGTAAGTGATTTGAGATCAAAACCCAAATTCTCCTTTGAAATTCAAAGAATCTCGAGGAGAATTTAGATTTTGGTCAGAGATCACTTACGATGTTCTTGCAGTGAGCCCTTCAATTGATGCGCGCAATATTGCAGCAAAACAACCGCATTTTACTTCGGCAATCATTACATAAGTGGACATGCACACTGTTGGCAATATTACGTGCACTTTTGTACCATAGTTTATGATATCATGAAGGCATTACCCTAGCATAATCCTCAGGCTGTAAATAGGGGAGTAATAAGCCAGACAAATCGATAATATGCAACCATATGTCTTCACTAAGCTGAAAAGGTAAAACATTAATTAATATTCACCACATCATTGTGGTCATCAACGTCATCATCTTTTTATTTAAATTTATTTTTATTTTTATCATCATATTCATATTCATCATCATCATCATATTCATCATCATCATATTCATCATATTCATCATCATAATATTCATCATCATCATATTCATCATACTCATCATCATAATATTCATAATATTCATCATCATATATCATCATCATCATATTCATCATCATATTCATCATCATATTCATCATATTCATCATCATCATGAGAATATTTTCACATCAAATATTTTATATTATCATTTCTTATGCACCTTGACTGCTTGTTGGCTATACTTGTTCCATACCGAAGTAATAATGTCAATCACTGCAGCATGGTGGACAGGAGGCACAAGTCGTTGTACATTATCAAGACCATATATAGACTTTAGGCAACACAGGGCGTGAGACAGGGATAGTGACATTGGTTGGTTGAAGAGATGGTCGCTGATTTGTTTGATAGAAACTTGTACAGATGTATGGCAGACCTGCATTAATAAATAAACAAATGAAAACAAATGATGGATGGATGGATGGATGGATGGATGGATAATACAAACCCTAGATTGGACGTTTTCAGGTAACACTCTCAAAGGTAGGACTGACCATGTCAATAGATTCTCGGTCTTAGATGGAGGAAAGCTGGTCAGCAAACGTAACTGACATATAATGAAAACAAATTAGTGCCAAATAACTTTATGAAACAGTAGCTAATAGCTGCATTATTGCAAGGAAGGAAGGAAGAACGAAAGAAAGGAAAGCAGAACGAAAGGAAGGAAGGAAGAACGAAAGAAAGGAAGAAAGAACGAAAGAAAGGAAGGAAGAACGAAAGGAAGGAAGGAAGAACGAAAGGAAGGAAGAACGAAAGGAAGGAAGGAAGAACGAAAGGAAGGAAGAAAGGATGGAAGGAAGGAAGGAAGGAAGGAAGGAAGGAAGGAAGGAAGGAAGGAAGGAAGGAAGGAAGGAAGGAAGGAAGGAAGGAAGGAAGGAAGGAAGGAAGGAAGGAAGGAAGGAAGGAAGGAAGGAAGGAAGGAAGGAAGGAAGGAAGGAAGGAAGGAAGGAAGGAAGGAAGGAAGGAAGGAAGGAAGGAAGGAAGGAAGGAAGGAAGGAAGGAAGGAAGGAGGAATAGTTTTACCTGATGGTCCTTGTCCATAAGACAAGCCAATCGCCTGATAAGGATAGCCACATGAGTCTGGTATACACTACCTTGAGGAAGACTATTCATCTATGATAAAACACATGATGTCATCACTAAAACAAAACACCACAAAACATCAACAGTGAATACATCCTTACCAACGATATTAGAAAATGTACATGCTGTGAACACAGCTCTGCAGACTCCCATCTGAAATAACAACAAAATGAGTGAATGAATGAATGGATAGATAGACAAAAACAGACAGATGGATGGAAGGATCGTGGAAGGGATGGAAGTTCAGGGATAGATGGATGGATGAGTGGCCAGACAGACCTGTAGACAGACAGAGGAATGGAAGGAGCAATAGATGAATGCAGGAATTGATGGATGGATGGGTGGGTGCATGGACAAGTGGACAGACAAACAGACAGACAGACAGAGGAACGGAAGGAGCAATAGATGAATGCAGGAATTGATGGATGGATGGGTGGGTGCATGGACAAGTGGACAGACAAACAGACAGACAGACAGACAGAGGCATGGAAGGAGCAATAGATGAATGCAGGGATTGATGGATTATGGATGGATGGATTATGGATGGATGGATGGATGGATGGATGGATGGATGGATGGATGGATGGATGGATGGATGGATGGATGGATGGATGGATGGATGGATGGATGGATGGATGGATGGATGGATGGATGGATGGATGGATGGATGGATGGATGGATGGATGGATGGATGGATGGATGGATGGATGGATGGATGGATGGATGGATGGATGGATGGATGGATGGATGGATGGATGGATGGAACACCAAACAATACTAAAGTACATGTACAGACAACAATACCTTGCCATAAATGTCCACATATCTATGGCCAACACAACTGACAGAAAGTATTTTCCGATGAGACATTCAACAAGACAATTTTCCTGTAATGGAAGAAAATATCAGATGAGTACAGCCAGGCAGAATCAGCCAGGGAGAATCAGCCAGGCAGAATCTGCCAGACAGAATCAGCCAGGCAGAATCAGCCAGGGAGAATCAGCCAGGGAGAATCAGCCAGACCGAATCAGCCAGGCAGAATCAGCCAGGCAGAATCAGCCAGGCAGAATCAGCCAGGCAGAATCAGCCAGGCAGAATCAGCCAGGCAGAACTAGGAATCCTTGATAGGGTAATGATAAATGGGTTACTTACTACAAATGAGAAGCAAGATGCAGGACAGCAGGCTATCAGTGCTGACAGGTGGGTAACAGCATGCTCATAGAAGCTAACTTTCCTGTTACAAAAATAAATCAAGCATGAACAGAGAATGTATGAATACATCAAAGGTGACCTTTCTAGAAGGTGTGTTGCTTACCTTAATGGTTTACCTGTACACATGATACCATCAACGTAGACAGGCAGGTTAAGCTCAATGGTACCTACAGAATAGTTATCCACTGTTACAATATGTTGTCGTAGCAACTGGTATATTGGTTTACTGTCACTCACTGCTGCCAGCGGCATGAGCGAGAATGCTAGCGATCATGGTATGCAGTATTTGGCTAGAGTTTAACTTTGCTTAAATTTCATGTAACCACGTAACCTCATTAATTGGATTTTCTCGGCCAAACTGTTTCCTATCATCCAAACTATAGTAAAACATCCACTTATACATCGTTGGATTCGATAAGTAATATACAATATTCGCGTCCGATCTGTATGGGATACAGATCGGCTGCTCATATTGTATATAGTACATATATACTGTTGTATGTACATATGACACTTACATCTTCTCAAAGCTTCTATAACAGCTTGTAACAAAGAGAAATGTGGCTCATCCTACATGGAAATGAGAATTGCATAAAGAAATCATAATTGAAACATTATAGAGCAGCGTCAGTTCCAATTACCGGTACCTCTGGGTAGTTGGTTGGTGCCATCCACAAGGTGAATACTTCTTCTGAAAACAAACAATATCATAATTAAACATCAAACCATCTATACTTTTTTATTTTAATCATGTATGATTAATGAGCAAAATACAATGAAATTCATCACTGTGACAGTGTCTTTATATTTGATATAGATTCGTCCTAATTTGAATACTACTTTAACTTGGATTTTCTTGGCCAAAATTATTTCAATCTTGAATATTTTTGCAGAAAATATTGAAATGAAGGTATGGATTTTTTAAGGCATTTAAAAAACTCGCAGCAGGTGTTTTATTAAGACATATAAAAACCTGAGGCATAGCCGATAAAACACTGCTGCTCGTTTTTTTAAATAGTACATATAAACCCACAGTACTCTATAACTCACTAGATTGTCCAGGTAGTATGGCTGCGATGTCTAGTAACACTCTACTCAGTCCAAAACCATTGACAGTAGTATCGGCCACTGCAAAGGGTTGGAAATAACATACTCTATGAAACATCTTAGCCATCAAGAACTCTAAGGTACTGTAAATTTTTACTCTAATCTTTAATGTCACTTCTCCGACCCTAATCTAACTAGTACACTACATGGGGGACATTAAAGTACCTGTTGAACTCTTCGTAAGAGTAGGGGATTGTTACCCAGTTCAACAGCCTACTTCAAATTGGAGGCATAACACACTAACATACTAACGTACTAACTCCTCATGATTGTAAAGGCCCAGACACATGATGCAACTTTTCTTGCAACGTTGCGCGCAACAAGAATTTTTTTGGGATGTCACATGATGAAATGTGTGCAGAAGTAGAACTCGATCCTACTCCTGCAACTGTTGTGTGCAGATTTGAAGGAAAAGTTGCATCATGTGTCTGAGCTTTACAAGCTGCTCGGCTCCTGTGAGTGCCTGTCATACATGAATGCAGCCCGAAAAAGTACTCCATCGCTTGTAAAGCACATTGAGACTATGTGAAATGTGCTCTATAAGAATGTCCATTATTGTTATTATAATAATATTTTTTTATTATTAAATAATACTTTTCATATCAACAGGGATTTTCAAAATTTAACAGGGATTTTATGCTATACTTACTTGTTGATTTCCTTGTTAAATAGTCAGCAAATGATGTATTGCTAACAAGTACTTTAAGAAGAGGTTGCATCTAGAGAAACAAACAAGGTAGAACTAATGGAGAACTAAATAGAATGGCAACAAAAAGATGAATTCTGATGAATACAAGGAAGCAAGGAAGCAAGGAAGCAAGGAAGCAAGGAAGCAAGGAAGCAAGGAAGCAAGCAAGGAAGCAAGGAAGCAAGCAAGGAAGCAAGCAAGGAAGCAAGCAAGGAAGCAAGCAAGGAAGCAAGCAAGGAAGCAAGCAAGGAAGCAAGCAAGGAAGCAAGGAAGCAAGGAAGCAAGGAAGCAAGGAAGCAAGGAAGCAAGGAAGCAAGCAAGCAAGCAAGGAAGCAAGCAAGGAAGCAAGGAAGCTTTAGGAAGCAATGAAGCAATGAAGCAAGGAAGCAAGGAAGCAAGGAAGCAAGGAAGCAAGGAAGCAAGGAAGCAAGGAAGCAAGCAAGGAAGCAAGCAAGCAAGGAAGCAAGGAAGCTTTAGGAAGCAATGAAGCAATGAAGCAAGGAAGCAAGGAAGCAAGGAAGCAAGGAAGCAAGGAAGCAAGGAAGCAAGGAAGCAAGGAAGCAAGGAAGCAAGGAAGCAAGGATTGATTGGATGGATGACCAGATGGACAGAGTGGTCATGGATGGATGGATGGACACAGGGATGGATGGATGGACACAGGGATGGATGGATGGACACAGGGATGGATGGATGGATGGATGGATGGATGGATGGATGGATGGATGGACGGATGGATGAATGGATGAATGGAATGGATGGATGGACACAGGGATGGATGAATGGGCACAGGGATGGATGGATGAATACAGGGATGAATGGATGGAGAAAGGGATGGATGGACACAGGGATGGATGGATAGACACAGGGATGGATGGATGCACACAGGGATGGATGGACACAGGGATGGATGGATGGACACAGGGATGGATGGATGGATGGACACAGGGATGGATGGATGGACACAGGGATGGAAGGATGGACACAGGGATGGATGGATGGACACAGGGATGGATGGATGGACACAGCGATGGATGGATGAATACAGGGATGAATGGATGGAGAAAGGGATGGATGGATGGAGAAAGGGATGGATGGATGGACACAGGGATGGATGGACACAGGGATGAATGGATGGACACAGGGATGGATGAATACAGGGATGAATGGATGGAGAAAGGGATGGATGGATGGACACAGGGATGGATGGATGGGCACAGGGATGGTGGATGAATACAGGGATGGATGGATGAATACAGGGATGAATGGACGGAGAAAGGGATGGATGGATGGACACAGGGATGAATGGATGGACACAGGGATGGATGGATGGATACAGGGATGAATGGATGGAGAAAGGGATGGATGGATGGACACAGGGATGGATGGATGGGCACAGGGATGGTGGATGAATACAGGGATGAATGGATGGAGAAAGGGATGGATGGATGGACACAGGGATGGATGGATGGACAAAGGGATGGATGGATGGACACAGGGATGGATGGATGGACACAAGGATGGATGGATGGACACAGTACAGGGATGGATGGACACAAGGATGGATGGTGGTACACAGGGATGGATGGATGGACACAGTACAGGGATGGATGGATGGACACAGGGATGGATGGGCACAGGGATGGATGGATGGACACAGGGATGGATGGATAGACACAGGGATGGATAGATGATAATAATAATGCCTTTATTTCAACAAGGTGACCACATCAACATACATAAGTTTAGATAACTTTGCACCGGTCTCCCTATAGAGGGCGTAAAAGTATATAATTAAGAGAGGAGAGATGGATGATTGTCGGAGAATAACTAACCACAACAAGAACACTTGATATTTCTGTCAGTGCAGTAGAAATAATTGGTGGAGCAGACAGACTTGGTGGTACAGAGCTGAAAGCATATTAGAATCATTTTAAAACTTGCTGGATAACTGTAGCCCATCATTGATTCTACAGTGTATATTTTGTGATTAAACAAATGAAGAATAGAAATTTTGAACCACAACATATCCGTTAACTTTATGAAAATGTTCTACAGTTTAGTACCTGTATAGTGCTGTCAGTAAGGTCAGTAGATCAGCTACCCCGGCACAGAGATACTCACAGTATGCCTGTTTGGTGATAAAAACAAACAAGTGACACTTGTCAATGGTACTGTACCGAACCAGTGTCCTTGAACTTGAGCACAGGAATGCGAAACAGTTTCAGGCTTATAATGCAACAGCTAATAATAATAGCAATAATAATAATGGAAACTATATTTCATGTATTTTTACACAAACAATTGCAAATCTCACTACATGTAGGAAATTTACAATTGACTACTTGAACTCGAAAATATAACAAACAAAAAGAAAATAGTAACAATAATAATAATAATAATAATAATAATAATAATAATGATGATGATAATGATAATGATTAATACCTTAACAATATGCATAAGATGACCAATTAGAAACCTTAGTACTTTGAGCATCTTAGTAAAAGACTGAGTCTCTATACTATTGGTAAACTGAAACACAAACAAGAAACAGCCTGATTGCTACAGAGTACAAGACTTGTCACTCACTTTACAATACATTCACAAACAAAATAGTATTCTATTCGCATCAATCCCTTTCATGCTCAATGAATAAGTAATTGGCAAGTTGCAACTGTGTTCAGTCAAAATCAGAGCAGAAAAACGTGAGGGAGGGAGGGAAAGTCTGAACACGCTTGCAGGGTGGCGAGGGTGAGCGCGAGAGACAAACAGAAACGCAATAGCATTGTAGACCGTCAATGCAATCTCGAGCCGCTATGGGTTTCAGACGAACTGCGATGTGGTCCTGGGTGCGACCTTCATACTCGCTTAGCAAGGGACTGGCGCAAATAGTTTAGTTGCTGTACTTGGATTGCCTCTGAGTCTTGTCCTTCCTTTACTGTCACCATGGAAACACACTGGATCATTTTGGACTTGACAGAGTCACACAAGTGAGTTAGAATTCTCTCCACATCGAGTTCATTCTGTAGAATAGCTTTATGTTTGGTGACTAGTCTGGTGATTGAACAAAATAGTGACCCACTAAATATGAAAATGAATAAAACATGAAATAGTATCAAGATAACAGGATGCCCTTTACTGCACCTGCGCGATCAAACAGTGCATGATAGTCGATGATAGTTGAAACACGCGATCACGTTTGATCACAAACTATCATCGATGACTATCATCGACACTATCATCGACTATCATTGACTATCATTGACTATCATGCACTTTGAACATGACTGTTCAAAAAGTTCATGATAGTTGATGATAGTTTTTCGGTCAGCTGTCAGTGCAAAAATAGTTGTGGGCTCACTTTTCAAAATGGCCGACGTTGTAAACAAAAGACATGAAGAAGATGAAGATGATTTTGAAGGCTCTGGACAAAGTGATTCCGAAGAGGAAATTAGACTATCAAAAAAAGAAAACAGCAAGCAGCTTTGTTCCGCTGTAACATATCCATTTCACAAGTGTTTGCGCGACTCCGCCATTTTGTTTACATTTTAACATGGCCGGGAACTGGCACTAGATGCAGTCACGACTTGGCGAGTGACTTTTGATCAACTATCAATGACTATCATGTACTGTTTGATTGCACGTACAATAGTTGGTGATAGTTGGTGATAGTTGGTGATAGTTGGTGATAGTTGGTGATAGTTGGTGATAGTTGGTGATAGTTGGTGATAGTTGGTGATACACAATGTAGTTGGTGATAGTTGGTGATAGTTGGTGATAGTTGGTGATAGTTGGTGATAGTTGGTGATAGTTGGTGATAGTTGGTGATAGTTGGTGATAGTTGGTGATAGTTCAACTAGTCATCGACTATCATCAACTATAATGTACCGTTTGATCGCATGTACAATAGTCGATGATACATGTAGTTGGTGATAGTTGGTGATATATAGTTCAACTACAATGTACATGTAGTCACCGACTATCATCGACTATCATGCACCATTTGATCGCGCCATTAGCATTCAGGATAGCTGGTGCAATGCCTGGAGGAAGTAACTTGTAATATTATTATTAAAAACCCTGGTGATCTAAAAGATTTCTTGTTTTTACATCCTTCACTATAAAATACATTGCCCCTCACCTGTTCAAGACCTTCCATGTATTCACCAACAGACCAGTATCAACATCACCAATCAAGATACAAAGCTCAAGAAGATTATGGCAGACTGAAAATGATAATGTTGCATTTAATCCCATAACTCAGTGAACTGAGGCCTGTATAGAAGGTGGTTACTACAGCTAGCGTGAGTGACAAGGTGTACATTGTATTGTCATATTCATTAATAATTCATGAGGAAAACACAATAGAAATCATAGCCGTGGAAGAGCTTGTATTTTTGATACAAAATCGTCTTGATTTGCATAGACTAAATCTTTGATTTTCACGGCCAAACTTACTGGCATCTTGAAAATTATAGTAGAACATGTTTTTATACATCTGTGCATATGATAAGTGGTACAGCTATTTCAAAAAAGGTTGGTGAACTGTTTTGTTGCATCTTGCATGTTGCATACCAAGCCCGAAATGCACTATGGGCGATGTGAATGGAGTCAGCGAAAGGTCACAACAATATGTACTCTGGGAATTTTCCCAAACTTTGTCTTCGCAATATGGAGCAGGCATATTTTCTTCTGTATACATATGTGCATGCTGACATTATTTACATATGATCCACAATACATTTCGGGCTTGGTATGCAACATGCAACAAAACCTTCACCAATCTTTTTTGAAATAGCTGTATACAATATTTGCAACCGTGCTGTATGGGAATTCAAATATCTCATCTGCGGCTAATTCCCATACAGTGCGGCTGCGAATAATGTATCTATTACATTCACTTTATAATCAGAACAGCTGGTAGTGTTTGATGGTATTAGATACTGAGTACACAGCGGACTGCCATCTGCACATATGGAAAGGATGGGAGAAAAGGAACGGTAAAAATAAATGGGATAGATGGATGGATGATATTAATATGGCATTAAGGGAGGGGCTCAACTAGAGTCTTAGTCAAACATGATTCATGTATGACATAACCTGAAAGAGGTGTATATCAGTTGCTCTTACCTCCATTCATTTCCTTAACTTCATCTACATTAGCATTGTCATCTAATTGTACTTTTTCAATGAGTTCCATTAAAACCTGATCAATACAGAGAGAGGGTTCATCTAACTCAGGTATTGCAAACATTGTACTTTAAGTTGAAAGCTTTGCAGAGCTGTCCAGTTAAATGAACATGTACTTGATGTCATGTACAGTGTTGTATCTTGGACCTTACTTACAGTGCCTCAACATACCTTTTGAAGTTGAAATGTTTTCTTGAACAAGTTAGACAGATCTTCTGAAAAACTTTGAAAATATCTTCCATAAAGAGATTCGCTGTCCTAAAAAATATAATAAACAAGAAATGAATGAATGAATAAATAAATAAATGAATGAATGAATGGCAGACTGACTGACTGACTGATGGACTGACTGACTGACTGACTGACTGACTGACTGACTGACTGACTGACTGACTGACTGACTGACTGATGGACTGACTGATGGACTGACTGATGGACTGACTGACAGAATGAATGAATGAATAAATGAATGGATGGATGGACAGATGGATTGAATGAATTAATGAATTAATGAATGCACAAAATACATACATGTATGTATATGCACTTAGTTTAAATTTGACACGGTTTTCTTTGTTATTCATAGGGCTTTATCTCCGGTATTGACCGGTTGAACAATAGAATTGAATTGAATTGCTCATTATGAATTCACCGAGATGTATCCATATACAGCCCTGGGTTGTATATGAATACATCCCGGTGAATTCATAATGAGCACTGAAATGCTATTCTTCATGCTATTCATATAGTATTCATGCTAAATAACACTCCAAAAAATACCAGAAAATGCCTCAGATAAGATTGCTTCGTGCGAAAACCTTGTCAAATTTAAACAAAGTCAGATAAATACCTCGAACGTCGGCAATAAGCCTATAAATCCCGAGGGCCTACGGCCCTCGGGATTTATATGGCTTATTGCCTACGTTCTCGGTATTTATCTCTTACATTGTACAATGCATGTACATGTAACATGTAATTTGAAAAGTAAAAAGTAAACAAACAAGCAAACAGACAGACAGACAGACATACAGAGGGAAAACAGATTAGACAAATGTACAGACCTAGTCTGACAGTCCAAGACACAACATTCAAACACACACCTTGCAGTGATTAAATGCACCACGGATGATCCTAAATGCTCCAGGATGCAAGGAATGGATTTGCTTAATTGATAACTCATTATGAGCTGACTGAGATGCATGTATTGCACAGCTTTCCAGGCACTCCAGACAGTTAATGATGCCCTGAAAAAGCATCATAGAACCAGACAACACTATTTCATTACATTGATTTTACAGTCGTTTTCGTATGAGTGGGAAGTAGTTACGGTACGGTTCGTACCGTGCGGTGACCGTATCGCGCCATCATCATGTGGTATCCAAGCATTCTGATTGGTTGAGCGATGATTTTGTGTGCTGTGATTGGTTGAATACAATGTCTTCGATTTCATACCGTGACCGTAACTCCATACCGTAGGTTTCCCACTCATACAAAAATGACTCTATAGTGTCCCCAATTAGTAGGCTACTTGTGGCCAGCTACTACTTGACACTTAAATAAAGTTAACGATTGATTGATTGATTGATAATAAAAGTAAATTATGATTACAAATATTACTGTCTGATATTAAAAGAAGAAAAGGTCATGTCAGATACTGATTGACTAATAATGGTGACAGACATTTGCGAATACAGTTGAACCTCTATTAAGCAGCCACCCTCGTGGAATTGGCCATGTGGCTGCTAAATGGAGGTTGGCTACTAGGTGGCCACTTAATAGAGGTTCGACTGTACTGTACATTAAAGGTAATCACATCAAACCAATGTTAAAGTGAATTTTGTACAGCCAAATGAAGTTATTGGAGTTTAGCCAGCTTTATCTATTTGAAAGTACTGGGCATATTTTGATTATCCTGGTCATTCATTTTCTTGACATGTATATGTATTACCTTCAGATAGGAATGTATTTCTTGAACACATGATTCATTTTCTTCATCATCAATGAGTTTTTGTAGTAGGTCTGTTACTTTGACAAGGCTTTCTAGGACAGCATCACAGACCTGAGAACAAGACATGGACCATTTTATTGATTCAGGGAATTATTCATTTGTTTATTGATTGATTGTTTCATTTCATCCATTCATCTGTACTCATTCATTCATTCATCCATTTATAATCATTTGTCCATCCATTCGTTCATGCATTCATTCATTCAAATATTTTGTCAATACACAGTAGTGGGAATTAGAAATGTACATGTGTAGGTAAATGTACAAATCAACACTGACCTTTGGCACAACTTTAGCAAAGTATTCTGTCTCTATTTCAAATAATGAGATGTTGGGAAGAACTTCATAAGTTAGAGATGTCAAAAACCCTAAAAACGAAATCACAAAGAATGAATAAAAGAATGAATGGATGGGATATGCAGTGATACTTTGCAAGTTTGGTGCAATCTATCTCTGCATGCTTCATTACCTATTTTGTCATTGAAATCTTCTTCTTGACAAAAACTGTTCTGCTCAATTGTAAAGGAGAAGCATTGACAGGGTTAACGGACAAAGACAATATATGACATACACGAATAGAAAGTGGACAAATGTAAGTTACATGTGGCTGATTCTTATAAGTTAATACAGTAAAGCAGGATACAATTAACTCTTCGCAGTTTTTATCGATGTTTTCGCTTTGCAGAAACGGAGAAGACGACGCCATTGTCTCATCCTTACACCAGGTTTAGTGCCAAAGTTCGTTTAGTTTCGTTTAAGTTTGTGCGTCCGCCATGTTGTTTTTTGATCCAAGTTTCCCGCGATTTTATCACGTGGTTTTTACCTAGGACCTCGCGTCCAATTTCAACCAAGGTTTTTAAACTTCTTCGCATTGACTTCTTCGGTATTTCCCCTTCGATCCTTTTTCGAAGAAATTAAAAAAAAAATGGAAATGACAAAATAGAATACCAAATTCTGGTATAAAATTGAGTCTTTGAAAGGCGATTGTTTCTGAAATGTGGAATTTTTTCACTCGGACCCAGGTTAATGAGATGTAAATTTTACCAGGAACGCCTGCTTGGAATTGTTTGGCGGGAAAACTTGTCACAAACACACACTACAGTCGTGTAGCAGTGTTGTAAGGCTTTATTTCTTGAAGTTATCATGGTTTTTCTTCCTTCATTGCCCGATCGTATTGCTCGCAGGTAAGGTATCTAGACGACAAGCACAGATCGTTCAATTATATCGATCTCCACTTTGACATTTACGAAGTTTTAGGACGAGATTTGATCGAACGAGTTGAATCCATTTTGGTTGGATTCGCTGAAGAGGTATCAGATCAGTTCCACAAGTATATAATCGATCTTTATTTCCACAGTTTAGTCAGTTTGCAGAGAGAATTTGAGGATGATATTCTTACTAAAAAGGTAAAATGTGGTCAGTGCTTGAATAATGATTGTTTTGATCGTTGATCATGATTGAAATGTACAACATTAAGCCTTAAGCTTAATCCATTGAAAGCAACAGCAGATCGTTTTACTTTCAAATATGTTTTACTTTCAATAAACTATTACTGTAACAACATTTGTACCAGTAATAATTGATTGTAAATGGATAGTTGGTGTATTTACCAACATAATAAATGTAGATGTAGATAAATACATTGTACAACTGTTGGTATCATTTCCATATTAACATTGTCATCACTATTTGCCATCATCAACACCATCAATATCAATGATTATGATTATATACTTAATACTTCTCATCTATAATCTATAAGAGAGCACTAATAAAGTTGTTGTTGTGTCATCACGCCAGGATTATATAGTTATTACGTATGTAAGATATACATTTTTTCTTTAGTTCAACGTTTTCGATCATTCGATCATCATCAGGTTCAATGAGATGATGATCGAATGATCGAAAACGTTTAACTAAAGAAAAAATGTATATCTTTACATATGTAATAAAGTTGTTGTTGTTGTTGTTATTATTATTTCAGTCTGTCATCGCCATCATCATTACCATTGTCAGTCATCACCATGCAGCACCATCATGTTTCAAAGCCATCAACAACAACTCCAGTTTTTCATATTTGTATTATTATGTTTAATAATAATGTATTTTTCAACAGGGTTACATTAAGAAGAAATGTCAAATAATGCAACCTCACTTACCAGAATATGCAAAAAACAAGTAAGTATCACAATCAGTTTTCTTCATATGTAAACTTCAGTAAACAGTCAAAAACTCATTAATTATTCATGAGGAAAACAGCCAACCAGGTGTCCTCAATTTGGTCACATGATGGCACTGGATACCCCGGAAAGTCCGCTCTTGAGTACTTTGAAATATTATTTCAAGTCCTTGGAATAGAAATATCATATAAATCAATAACTTAATTTCTGAATACTATTTCAATTTTAACTTAGACACAAGTAACATGTTATTTGTCTTAAAAAACTGGGAATGCATGATTTTTAACTGCTTAAAAAACGCATTTAATAATTAATTCATAAACTCGATACGGCAGGGATTCAAACCCGGAACACTCCATTGCTAATCCCTTCCCTTACCACTATGCCATCAGGTAGTAGTTCGATGGGTATCACGGAATTTGATTTACCTTTATCTTGGCATTCTTTTAATGCGTCATTGAATTTTTTGTTTTGTTTAATAAACAAATACAAAACTATTGCCATTTCAAGAAACAAATTCCTCCCGAATAATTAATTTGTTTTAGAAGTAGTTCAAAGGCCTCCAATTCGGACTGGACGGGGTTTCAAGTCCTCGGCCTCGCCTCAGACTTGAAACCCCATCCAGTCCTCATTGTCGGCCTTTAAACATTATGTCAACTCTTGTTATAGTGGAGAACCTTGGACGTGTTTTTGATGTCCGTCGTTACAAGAGTCCGCAATAGCAGGGTGTCTGCAATAGCAAGGTGTCCACAATAGCAAGGTGTCTGCAAAAGCAGGGTGGCCACAATAGAAAGGTGTCCGCAATAGCAAGGTGTCCGCAATAACAAGGTGTCCGCAATAGCAAGGTGTCCACAATAGCAAGGTGTCCGCAATAGCAAGGTGTCTGCAAAAGCAGGGTGGCCACAATAGCAAGGTGTCCGCAATAGCAAGGTGTCCGCAATAGCAAGGTGTCCACAATAGCAGGGTGGCCACAATAGAAAGGTGTCCGCAATAGCAGGGTGTCCGCAATAGCGAGGTGTCCGCAATAGCAAGGCGTCCGCAATAGCAAGGTGTCCGCAATAGCAGGGTGGCCACAATAGAATGGTGTCCGCAATAGCAGGGTGTCCGCAATAGCGAGGTGTCCGCAATAGCAAGGTGTCCGCAATAGTAAGGTGTCTGCAATAGCAAGGTGTCCGCAATAGCAAGGTGTCCACAATGGCAAGGTGTCCGCAATAGCAATGTGTCTGCAATAGCAAGGTGTCTGCAATAGCATGCAATAGCAAGGTTGTCTGCAATAGCAAGGTGTCCACAATAGCAAGGTGTCTGCAATAGCAAGGTGTCCGCAATAGCAAGGTGTCCGCAATAGCATGGTGTCCACAATAGCAAGGTGTCTGCAATAGCAAGGTGTCTACAATAGTGAGGTGTCTGCAATAGCAAGGTGTCCGCAATAGCAGGGTGTCCGCAATAGCAAGGTGTCCACAATGGCAATGTGTCTGCAATAGCAATGTGTCTGCAATAGCATGGTGTCCGCAATAGCAGGGTGTCCACATTAGCAAGGTGTCCGCAATAGCAAGGTGTCTGCAATAGCAAGGTGTCTGCAATAGCAAGGTGTCTGCAATAGTGAGGTGTCTGCAATAGCAAGGTGTCCGCAATAGCAAGGTGTCCGCAATAGCATGGTGTCCGCAATAGCAAGGTGTCCGCAATAGCAAGGTGTCTGCAATAGCAAGGTGTCTACAATAGTGAGGTGTCTGCAATAGCAAGGTGTCCGCAATAGCAAGGTGTCCGTAATAGCAAGGTATCCGCAATAGCAAGGTGTCCGTGATAGCATTGTGTCCGCAATAGCAGGGTGTCCGCAATAGCAAGGTGTCCGCAATAGCAAGGTATCCGCAATAGCAAGGTGTCCACAATAGCAAGGTGTCCGCAATAGCATGGTGTCCGCAATAGCAAGGTGTCCGCAATAGCAAGGTGTCCGCAATAGCATGGTGTCCGCAATAGCATGGTGTCCACAATAGCAAGGTGTCCGCAATAGCAATGTGTTTGCAATAGCAAGGTGTCTGCAATAGCATACAATAGCAAGGTGTCCGCAATAGCAAGGTGTCCGCAATAGCAAGGTGTCCACAATAGCAAGGTGTCCACAATAGCAAGGTGTCCACAATAGCAAGGTGTCCGTAATAGCAAGGTGTCCGCAATAGCAAGGTGTCCGCAATAGCAAGGTGTCCGCAATAGCAAGGTGTCCGTAATAGCAAGGTATCCGCAATAGCAAGGTGTCCGTGATAGCATTGTGTCCACAATAGCAGGGTGTCCGCAATAGCAGGGTGTCCACATTAGCAAGGTGTCCGCAATAGCATTAAGGTGTCCTCAAGTTGAGAGTTGACTGTTCTGTGTATTTTATGTAATAATCCCAATTTAAATATTACTGTTACATTTGAATAATCAGCATTTCTAATTACAGGATTGAAGATCTTCAAAACAAATTGAAAAATGATGTGCTTAAAGAGGTAACGATAACTGATGCCTTGTGGTGGTGACTGGTCCAGAGAAATGTTAATTTGCCAGGATTTTGAAATATTGAAGTTTTTTGGGACATCTCAAATTCTCAAACCTCTAAATTACGACTTTACAAGTTGTCTGAATGTTATCATTCAGCACTACATTGCATTGTCTGTCATTTCTCTACTCAGTCTTACACAGTACGTGTGTCTGGAGTGAAACCATGTACAATCAAATCAAATCAAATCAAAAGACTTTATTTTATGAGGGTGACACTAAACAGTCTCAGACTGATAAACTTGAAATTACAGCCCTAAAATAATCTTAACTCAGTCTAATGATATTGTATTTGATTTTAATTTGGAGTCACAGAATTCTCAACTTTTGTCTATAAAAATACTGTCTTTCTAGGAATCCTATCTTGAAGAACTGAATCAAATTCTCAAAGAATTTTATGAAAGTGCAGAAAATGGAGAAAGTGGTAGTTCAAGTAGTGGTGATTCTGAAATGACTGAGGAGAAACCATCAACCAATGGTCATTCGATAGCATCACAAAACAGTGAAGAAACAACACAAGGAAATGGTGTTCATAACATTGCAAAAGATGATAACATGGAGAGTGATGCAATGGAGAATGATGAACAAGAAAGTCTTGCCAATGGTGATTCCTCACATAGTGCGGGAGATAAAACAACCACTGGAAAGAAACGAAAAGGATCTAAAAAGGCAAGCAGGTTTCTAGGGACTTTCTCAATGTCTGGTCTCTATACAAATGTTCCTGCTATTACATGTATATTTGAGCTTCACTCAAAGGAATATATATATCATCTTTGTGGGTGAATCGATTAATTTTGCATATTATTGCATTCTATTGTCTTATGCCATGAACTGCAAATTACATTTTTTATGAATAATGACCAAGGCGCAAAATAAAAATGCAAAAGTCCACAAATTGCGGTTCTCTTAAAGAAGTCTTTTTGCGGTGTAATTGCGTGCAGTTCTTAGCTGTTGCAATAATGTTAGGCGGTGTATGCACATGTTTATTTGACACACTGATGATGCTTTCTGAAAATTGCCATTTTTGATAATTAAATTTTGTGTTTACTTTCCAATCTCAAAGAATGGAAAGAAGGTGAAGACCAGTCCTCCGCCCAGGCAGCCGGGAATTGCAGATATGTTTTCTAGAGTGTAAGTTTACAAGTTTGACACAATCTGTGTATGTACTTACAATCATTGCTTCATTTTTGCTTTTCTCAGTCCATGTAAGCGGAAGGAATCTGCAAATGATGATGAGCCAGAAAGTGGTAGCAACAGTATGAATGGTGGAGACAGCGAAGCCTCAGATTCCCAGGTAGAGTTTGAAGAGATCCAAAATCTAAATAAAAATTGTATAATAAGGCACTTTTTTTATATTTTTTTATCATTTTTTATTTCAATTGTACAAATATAATATAATTTAATAAGGCACTTATTTTGTGAACAATATTTTCCTGAATGCAAGTGAATATTTTCCATTATTACAGCAAGAGAAAAGGATAAAGCTTGTCGAGACGGAAGATAAGAAAAATGACAACTCTGTGAACTCCAGGTACAAATCGTTTCAGCAGTACATGTTTGCATTTCTTCATTTCACGATCAATAATTGTACACATTTTAAGACTAACATTTTTGTTTCTTTAGTGAGAGTGTTAAAAGAGAAAAAAGCAGTGGTTCTAAAGTTCAGGTAAAATAATTATTATTTTGTGCAAATAACTCTTTGAATGGATCATGAGACATTCTTATGAGTCAAAAACAGTAACTGTACTTCACAGTAACTTGGTAATATTGTAGTGTACTTGCTTTTATACACAGATTCCACCGAGATGTGACGAGTGTCGTCAGCTTCTCAGCAACTCAGAGTTAAGGATGTTCAGTGGAGACAGTGAAGATGCTGTAAGAACACACAACTAACTGATGGTCTCATGGTTCAATATTGTTGTAACATTGTATCATTGTACACGTGTGCTTGTAGGTAGAAGAGTTTGTTGCGCTGGTGGATCCAAGGTTGTCCTTGTTTACTGGGGATGAAGAACAGTTTGACAGTTATGATGACAAACCACAACATAAACTCACAAACTTTAGGTATTATCAATGCTTGAATAATTTGTTCATTCATTCATCCATGTCCTCCAGCCCATCCATCCATCCTTTAATCCTTCATCCTTCTTCCTTCCATCAATCCATTCATCCTACCATTCATCCTTCCATTCATCAATCCATTCATCAATCCATTCATCCATTCATTCATTCATCCTTCCATCTATTCATCCTTCTTTCATCCTTCCATTCATTCATCCATTCATCCTTCCATTCATTCATCCATTCATACTTCCATTCATTCATCCATTCATCCTTCCATTCATTCATCCATTCATCCTTCCATTCATTCATCCATTCATCCTTCCATTCATTCATCCATTCATTGATCCATTCATTCATTCATCCTTCCATCCATTCATCCTTCCATCCATTCATCCATTCATCCATTCATCCTTCCATTCATCCTTCCATTCATTCATCCATTCATCCTTCCATCCATTCATCCATTCATCATTCCATTCATTCATCCATTCATCCATTCATCCTTCCATTCATTCATCCATTCATCCTTCCATTCATCCTTCCATTCATTCATCCATTCATCCTTCCATTCATCCTTCCATTCATTCATCCATTCATCCTTCCATTCATCCTTCCATTCATTCATCCATTCATCCTTCCATTCATTCATCCATTCATCATTCCATTCATTCATCCATTCATCCATTCATCCTTCCATTCATCCTTCCATTCCTTCCATTCCATTCATTCCTTCCATCCATTCATTCATCCATTCATCCTTCCATTCATCCTTCCATTCATTCATTCATCCATTCATCATTCCATTCATTCATCCATTCATCATTCCATTCATTCATCCATTCATCCTTCCATTCATTCATCCATTCATCATTCCATTCATTCATCCATTCATCCATTCATCCTTCCATTCATCCTTCCATTCATTCATCCATTCATCATTCCATTCATTCATCCATTCATCCATTCATCCTTCCATTCATCCTTCCCATTCATTCATCCATTCATTCATCCATTCATTCATCCATTCATCATTCCATTCATTCATCCATTTCATCCATTCATCCTTCCATTCATCCTTCCATTCATCCTTCCATTCATTCATCCATTCATCATTCCATTCATTCATCCATTCATCCATTCATCCTTCCATTCATCCTTCCATTCATTCATCCATTCATCATTCCATTCATTCATCCATTCATCATTCCATTCATTCATCCATTCATCCTTCCATTCATTCATCCATTCATCCTTCCATTCATCCTTCCATTCATTCATCCATTCATCATTCCATTCATTCATCCATTCATCATTCCATTCATTCATCCATTCATCCATTCATCCTTCCATTCATTCATCCATTCATCCTTCCATTCATCCTTCCATTCATCCTTCCATTCATCCTTCCATTCATTCATCCATTCATCATTCCATTCATTCATCCATTCATCCATTCATCCTTCCATTCATTCATCCATTCATCCTTCCATTCATTCATCCATTCATTGATCCATTGATCCATCCATCCATTCATCCATCCTTCCATCTATCCATCCATCCATTCATCATGTACTGATGATTTTTTACAGTGTAAAAATAGACCATGTCTATGTCTATCGATCCTTCCATTCATTCATCCTTCCATTCATCCTTCCATTCATTCATCCATCCATTCATTCATCCATCCATCCATCCATCCATTCATCCATTCATCCATTCATCCATCCATCCATCCATCCATTCATCCATCCATTCATCGTGTTTATATGTATGTACTGATGATTTTTTACCGTGTAGAAATAAACACATGTCTATGTCTATTAGCTTCTATCAATCCTTCCATTCATTCGTCCTTCCATTCATCCTTCCATTCATTCATTCATCCTTACATCCATCCTTTCATTCATCCATCCTTCCATTCATTCACTCAGCCATTCGATTTTTCTTCCAGTGTGTACGACAAGAACACTCATCTATGTGCATTTGACACTGGATTGGTAGAGAAGAATGTAGAGTTATACTTTAGTGGTTATGTGAAACCCATCTACGACGAGAACCCTGTACAAGAAGGTACCGACTTTAGAACAAATTAGTAAATAGAAGGGAATAAGAAACGAATAAGACTAAAGTGAGGGAGGATGGATAGATGGATGCAAGAAAGGGATAGAAAGTGAGAGAGGGTTAAAAGGATAGGATAACAAGGAAATGAAGGAAGAGGAAATGACAGGGAGAGAAGGAGAAAGGGTTAGAGGGATGAAGAATGAAAGGAAATGAAGGAAGGAAAGAGGGAAGAATAAAGAGAGCGTGATGAAGGAAGGGTGAAAGGAAGTGGAGATGAATGCAATAAAGGTACAAAGGGAAAGGATGGGAGAATGAAAGGAGGGAATGAGAGGAATGGATGAAGAAATGGAGGGAGGGAGGGAGTGAGAAAGGGAAGTAGGAGAAGGAAGGCTGGAAAGAAGGAAACAAGATGGAAGGGATGCTGTGTGGATACAAAGAAAGGTAAAGTAGACTAATAGAAGAGATATCTCAGTGGTTCATTCTGTATAGGTGGTGTTCTTACCAAGAATATGGGTCCTATCAATGAATGGTAGACTAATAGTTATAAAGAGATATCTCAGTGGTTTATTCTGTATATAGGTGGTGTTCTTACCAAGAATATGGGTCCTATCAATGAATGGTAGACTAATAGAAGAGATATCTCAGTGGTTCATTCTGTATAGGTGGTGTTCTTACCAAGAATATGGGTCCTATCAATGAATGGTAGACTAATAGTTATAAAGAGATATCTCAGTGGTTCATTCTGTATAGGTGGTGTTCTTACCAAGAATATGGGTCCTATCAATGAATGGTAGACTAATAGTTATAAAGAGATATCTCAGTGGTTCATTCTGTATAGGTGGTGTTCTTACCAAGAATATGGGTCCTATCAATGAATGGTAGACTAATAGTTATAAAGAGATATCTCAGTGGTTCATTCTGTATATATAGGTGGTGTTCTTACCAAGAATATGGGTCCTATCAATGAATGGTAGACTAATAGTTATAAAGAGATATCTCAGTGGTTCATTCTGTATAGGTGGTGTTCTTACCAAGAATATGGGTCCTATCAATGAATGGTAGACTAATAGTTATAAAGAGATATCTCAGTGGTTTATTCTGTATATAGGTGGTGTTCTTACCAAGAATATGGGTCCTATCAATGAATGGTAGACTAATAGTTATAAAGAGATATCTCAGTGGTTCATTCTGTATAGGTGGTGTTCTTACCAAGAATATGGGTCCTATCAATGAATGGTAGACTAATAGTTATAAAGAGATATCTCAGTGGTTTATTCTGTATATAGGTGGTGTTCTTACCAAGAATATGGGTCCTATCAATGAATGGTAGACTAATAGAAGAGATATCTCAGTGGTTCATTCTGTATAGGTGGTGTTCTTACCAAGAATATGGGTCCTATCAATGAATGGTAGACTAATAGTTATAAAGAGATATCTCAGTGGTTCATTCTGTATAGGTGCATGGTGTTCTTACCAAGAATATGGGTCCTATCAATGAATGGTAGACTAATAGTTATAAAGAGATATCTCAGTGGTTCATTCTGTATATAGGTGGTGTTCTTACCAAGAATATGGGTCCTATCAATGAATGGTAGACTAATAGTTATAAAGAGATATCTCAGTGGTTCATTCTGTATATAGGTGGTGTTCTTACCAAGAATATGGGTCCTATCAATGAATGGTAGACTAATAGAAGAGATATCTCAGTGGTTCATTCTGTATAGGTGGTGTTCTTACCAAGAATATGGGTCCTATCAATGAATGGTAGACTAATAGTTATAAAGAGATATCTCAGTGGTTCATTCTGTATATAGGTGGTGTTCTTACCAAGAATATGGGTCCTATCAATGAATGGTAGACTAATAGTTATAAAGAGATATGTCAGTGGTTCATTCTGTATATAGGTGGTGTTCTTACCAAGAATATGGGTCCTATCAATGAATGGTAGACTAATAGTTATAAAGAGATATCTCAGTGGTTCATTCTGTATAGGTGGTGTTCTTACCAAGAATATGGGTCCTATCAATGAATGGTAGACTAATAGTTATAAAGAGATATCTCAGTGGTTTATTCTGTATAGGTGGTGTTCTTACCAAGAATATGGGTCCTATCAATGAATGGTAGACTAATAGTTATAAAGAGATATCTCAGTGGTTCATTCTGTATAGGTGGTGTTCTTACCAAGAATATGGGTCCTATCAATGAATGGTAGACTAATAGAAGAGATATCTCAGTGGTTCATTCTGTATAGGTGGTGTTCTTACCAAGAATATGGGTCCTATCAATGAATGGTAGACTAATAGTTATAAAGAGATATCTCAGTGGTTTATTCTGTATATAGGTGGTGTTCTTACCAAGAATATGGGTCCTATCAATGAATGGTAGACTAATAGTTATAAAGAGATATCTCAGTGGTTCATTCTGTATATAGGTGGTGTTCTTACCAAGAATATGGGTCCTATCAATGAATGGTAGACTAATAGTTATAAAGAGATATCTCAGTGGTTCATTCTGTATATAGGTGGTGTTCTTACCAAGAATATGGGTCCTATCAATGAATGGTAGACTAATAGTTATAAAGAGATATCTCAGTGGTTCATTCTGTATATAGGTGGTGTTCTTACCAAGAATATGGGTCTTATCAATGAATGGTAGACTAATAGAAGAGATATCTCAGTGGTTCATTCTGTATAGGTGGTGTTCTTACCAAGAATATGGGTCCTATCAATGAATGGTAGACTAATAGTTATAAAGAGATATCTCAGTGGTTCATTCTGTATATAGGTGGTGTTCTTACCAAGAATATGGGTCCTATCAATGAATGGTAGACTAATAGTTATAAAGAGATATCTCAGTGGTTCATTCTGTATAGGTGGTGTTCTTACCAAGAATATGGGTCCTATCAATGAATGGTAGACTAATAGTTATAAAGAGATATCTCAGTGGTTCATTCTGTATAGGTGGTGTTCTTACCAAGAATATGGGTCCTATCAATGAATGGTAGACTAATAGTTATAAAGAGATATCTCAGTGGTTCATTCTGTATATAGGTGGTGTTCTTACCAAGAATATGGGTCCTATCAATGAATGGTAGACTAATAGTTATAAAGAGATATCTCAGTGGTTTATTCTGTATATAGGTGGTGTTCTTACCAAGAATATGGGTCCTATCAATGAATGGTAGACTAATAGAAGAGATATCTCAGTGGTTCATTCTGTATAGGTGGTGTTCTTACCAAGAATATGGGTCCTATCAATGAATGGTAGACTAATAGTTATAAAGAGATATCTCAGTGGTTCATTCTGTATATAGGTGGTGTTCTTACCAAGAATATGGGTCCTATCAATGAATGGTAGACTAATAGTTATAAAGAGATATCTCAGTGGTTCATTCTGTATATAGGTGGTGTTCTTACCAAGAATATGGGTCCTATCAATGAATGGTAGACTAATAGTTATAAAGAGATATCTCAGTGGTTCATTCTGTATAGGTGGTGTTCTTACCAAGAATATGGGTCCTATCAATGAATGGTAGACTAATAGTTATAAAGAGATATCTCAGTGGTTCATTCTGTATATAGGTGGTGTTCTTACCAAGAATATGGGTCCTATCAATGAATGGTAGACTAATAGTTATAAAGAGATATCTCAGTGGTTCATTCTGTATATAGGTGGTGTTCTTACCAAGAATATGGGTCCTATCAATGAATGGTAGACTAATAGTTATAAAGAGATATCTCAGTGGTTCATTCTGTATATAGGTGGTGTTCTTACCAAGAATATGGGTCCTATCAATGAATGGTAGACTAATAGTTATAAAGAGATATCTCAGTGGTTCATTCTGTATATAGGTGGTGTTCTTACCAAGAATATGGGTCCTATCAATGAATGGTAGACT
Organism: Actinostola sp. cb2023; assembly: GCA_033675265.1. NCBI lineage: Eukaryota > Metazoa > Cnidaria > Anthozoa > Actiniaria > Actinostolidae > Actinostola > Actinostola sp. cb2023. The sequence continues at coordinate 573,019 of JAUJYZ010000885.1, forward strand.
AATAGATAGAGAGATATCTCAGTGGTTCATTCTGTATAGGTGGTGTTCTTACCAAGAATATGGGTCCTATCAATGAATGGTAGACTAATAGTTATAAAGAGATATCTCAGTGGTTCATTCTGTATAGGTGGTGTTCTTACCAAGAATATGGGTCCTATCAATGAATGGTAGACTAATAGTTATAAAGAGATATCTCAGTGGTTCATTCTGTATATAGGTGGTGTTCTTACCAAGAATATGGGTCCTATCAATGAATGGTAGACTAATAGTTATAAAGAGATATCTCAGTGGTTCATTCTGTATATAGGTGGTGTTCTTACCAAGAATATGGGTCCTATCAATGAATGGTAGACTAATAGTTATAAAGAGATATCTCAGTGGTTCATTCTGTATATAGGTGGTGTTCTTACCAAGAATATGGGTCCTATCAATGAATGGTAGACTAATAGTTATAAAGAGATATCTCAGTGGTTCATTCTGTATAGGTGGTGTTCTTACCAAGAATATGGGTCCTATCAATGAATGGTAGACTAATAGTTATAAAGAGATATCTCAGTGGTTCATTCTGTATATAGGTGGTGTTCTTACCAAGAATATGGGTCCTATCAATGAATGGTAGACTAATAGTTATAAAGAGATATCTCAGTGGTTCATTCTGTATATAGGTGGTGTTCTTACCAAGAATATGGGTCCTATCAATGAATGGTAGACTAATAGTTATAAAGAGATATCTCAGTGGTTCATTCTGTATAGGTGGTGTTCTTACCAAGAATATGGGTCCTATCAATGAATGGTAGACTAATAGTTATAAAGAGATATCTCAGTGGTTCATTCTGTATATAGGTGGTGTTCTTACCAAGAATATGGGTCCTATCAATGAATGGTAGACTAATAGTTATAAAGAGATATCTCAGTGGTTCATTCTGTATAGGTGGTGTTCTTACCAAGAATATGGGTCCTATCAATGAATGGTAGACTAATAGTTATAAAGAGATATCTCAGTGGTTCATTCTGTATAGGTGGTGTTCTTACCAAGAATATGGGTCCTATCAATGAATGGTAGACTAATAGTTATAAAGAGATATCTCAGTGGTTCATTCTGTATAGGTGGTGTTCTTACCAAGAATATGGGTCCTATCAATGAATGGTAGACTAATAGTTATAAAGAGATATCTCAGTGGTTCATTCTGTATATAGGTGGTGTTCTTACCAAGAATATGGGTCCTATCAATGAATGGTAGACTAATAGTTATAAAGAGATATCTCAGTGGTTCATTCTGTATAGGTGGTGTTCTTACCAAGAATATGGGTCCTATCAATGAATGGTAGACTAATAGTTATAAAGAGATATCTCAGTGGTTCATTCTGTATAGGTGGTGTTCTTACCAAGAATATGGGTCCTATCAATGAATGGTAGACTAATAGTTATAAAGAGATATCTCAGTGGTTCATTCTGTATAGGTGGTGTTCTTACCAAGAATATGGGTCCTATCAATGAATGGTAGACTAATAGTTATAAAAGAGATATCTCAGTGGTTCATTCTGTATATAGGTGGTGTTCTTACCAAGAATATGGGTCCTATCAATGAATGGTAGACTAATAGTTATAAAGAGATATCTCAGTGGTTCATTCTGTATATAGGTGGTGTTCTTACCAAGAATATGGGTCCTATCAATGAATGGTAGACTAATAGTTATAAAGAGATATCTCAGTGGTTCATTCTGTATATAGGTGGTGTTCTTACCAAGAATATGGGTCCTATCAATGAATGGTAGACTAATAGTTATAAAGAGATATCTCAGTGGTTCATTCTGTATAGGTGGTGTTCTTACCAAGAATATGGGTCCTATCAATGAATGGTAGACTAATAGTTATAAAGAGATATCTCAGTGGTTCATTCTGTATAGGTGGTGTTCTTACCAAGAATATGGGTCCTATCAATGAATGGTAGACTAATAGTTATAAAGAGATATCTCAGTGGTTCATTCTGTATAGGTGGTGTTCTTACCAAGAATATGGGTCCTATCAATGAATGGTAGACTAATAGTTATAAAGAGATATCTCAGTGGTTCATTCTGTATAGGTGGTGTTCTTACCAAGAATATGGGTCCTATCAATGAATGGTAGACTAATAGTTATAAAGAGATATCTCAGTGGTTCATTCTGTATAGGTGGTGTTCTTACCAAGAATATGGGTCCTATCAATGAATGGTAGACTAATAGTTATAAAGAGATATCTCAGTGGTTCATTCTGTATAGGTGGTGTTCTTACCAAGAATATGGGTCCTATCAATGAATGGTAGACTAATAGTTATAAAGAGATATCTCAGTGGTTCATTCTGTATAGGTGGTGTTCTTACCAAGAATATGGGTCCTATCAATGAATGGTAGACTAATACCAAGAATATCTCAGTGGTTCATTCTGTATAGGTGGTGTTCTTACCAAGAATATGGGTCCTATCAATGAATGGTAGACTAATAGTTATAAAGAGATATCTCAGTGGTTCATTCTGTATAGGTGGTGTTCTTACCAAGAATATGGGTCCTATCAATGAATGGTAGACTAATAGTTATAAAGAGATATCTCAGTGGTTCATTCTGTATAGGTGGTGTTCTTACCAAGAATATGGGTCCTATCAATGAATGGTAGACTAATAGTTATAAAGAGATATCTCAGTGGTTCATTCTGTATAGGTGGTGTTCTTACCAAGAATATGGGTCCTATCAATGAATGGTAGACTAATAGTTATAAAGAGATATCTCAGTGGTTCATTCTGTATATAGGTGGTGTTCTTACCAAGAATATGGGTCCTATCAATGAATGGTAGACTAATAGTTATAAAGAGATATCTCAGTGGTTCATTCTATATAGGTGGTGTTCTTACCAAGAATATGGGTCCTATCAATGAATGGTAGACTAATAGTTATAAAGAGATATCTCAGTGGTTCATTCTATATAGGTGGTGTTCTTACCAAGAATATGGGTCCTATCAATGAATGGTAGACTAATAGTTATAAAGAGATATCTCAGTGGTTCATTCTGTATAGGTGGTGTTCTTACCAAGAATATGGGTCCTATCAATGAATGGTAGACTAATAGTTATAAAGAGATATCTCAGTGGTTCATTCTGTATAGGTGGTGTTCTTACCAAGAATATGGGTCCTATCAATGAATGGTAGACTAATAGTTATAAAGAGATATCTCAGTGGTTCATTCTGTATAGGTGGTGTTCTTACCAAGAATATGGGTCCTATCAATGAATGGTAGACTAATAGTTATAAAGAGATATCTCAGTGGTTCATTCTGTATATAGGTGGTGTTCTTACCAAGAATATGGGTCCTATCAATGAATGGTAGACTAATAGTTATAAAGAGATATCTCAGTGGTTCATTCTGTATAGGTGGTGTTCTTACCAAGAATATGGGTCCTATCAATGAATGGTAGACTAATAGTTATAAAGAGATATCTCAGTGGTTCATTCTGTATATAGGTGGTGTTCTTACCAAGAATATGGGTCCTATCAATGAATGGTAGACTAATAGTTATAAAGAGATATCTCAGTGGTTCATTCTGTATATAGGTGGTGTTCTTACCAAGAATATGGGTCCTATCAATGAATGGTAGACTAATAGTTATAAAGAGATATCTCAGTGGTTCATTCTGTATAGGTGGTGTTCTTACCAAGAATATGGGTCCTATCAATGAATGGTAGACTAATAGTTATAAAGAGATATCTCAGTGGTTCATTCTGTATAGGTGGTGTTCTTACCAAGAATATGGGTCCTATCAATGAATGGTAGACTAATAGTTATAAAGAGATATCTCAGTGGTTCATTCTGTATAGGTGGTGTTCTTACCAAGAATATGGGTCCTATCAATGAATGGTAGACTAATAGTTATAAAGAGATATCTCAGTGGTTCATTCTGTATAGGTGGTGTTCTTACCAAGAATATGGGTCCTATCAATGAATGGTAGACTAATAGTTATAAAGAGATATCTCAGTGGTTCATTCTGTATAGGTGGTGTTCTTACCAAGAATATGGGTCCTATCAATGAATGGTAGACTAATAGTTATAAAGAGATATCTCAGTGGTTCATTCTGTATAGGTGGTGTTCTTACCAAGAATATGGGTCCTATCAATGAATGGTAGACTAATAGTTATAAAGAGATATCTCAGTGGTTCATTCTGTATAGGTGGTGTTCTTACCAAGAATATGGGTCCTATCAATGAATGGTAGACTAATAGTTATAAAGAGATATCTCAGTGGTTCATTCTGTATAGGTGGTGTTCTTACCAAGAATATGGGTCCTATCAATGAATGGTAGACTAATAGTTATAAAGAGATATCTCAGTGGTTCATTCTGTATAGGTGGTGTTCTTACCAAGAATATGGGTCCTATCAATGAATGGTAGACTAATAGTTATAAAGAGATATCTCAGTGGTTCATTCTGTATAGGTGGTGTTCTTACCAAGAATATGGGTCCTATCAATGAATGGTAGACTAATAGTTATAAAGAGATATCTCAGTGGTTCATTCTGTATAGGTGGTGTTCTTACCAAGAATATGGGTCCTATCAATGAATGGTAGACTAATAGTTATAAAGAGATATCTCAGTGGTTCATTCTGTAGTGGTTCATTCTGTATAGGTGGTGTTCTTACCAAGAATATGGGTCCTATCAATGAATGGTAGACTAATAGTTATAAAGAGATATCTCAGTGGTTCATTCTGTATAGGTGGTGTTCTTACCAAGAATATGGGTCCTATCAATGAATGGTAGACTAATAGTTATAAAGAGATATCTCAGTGGTTCATTCTGTGTATAGGTGGTGTTCTTACCAAGAATATGGGTCCTATCAATGAATGGTAGACTAATAGTTATAAAGAGATATCTCAGTGGTTCATTCTGTATAGGTGGTGTTCTTACCAAGAATATGGGTCCTATCAATGAATGGTAGACTAATAGTTATAAAGAGATATCTCAGTGGTTCATTCTGTATAGGTGGTGTTCTTACCAAGAATATGGGTCCTATCAATGAATGGTAGACTAATAGTTATAAAGAGATATCTCAGTGGTTCATTCTGTATAGGTGGTGTTCTTACCAAGAATATGGGTCCTATCAATGAATGGTAGACTAATAGTTATAAAGAGATATCTCAGTGGTTCATTCTGTATAGGTGGTGTTCTTACCAAGAATATGGGTCCTATCAATGAATGGTAGACTAATAGTTATAAAGAGATATCTCAGTGGTTCATTCTGTATAGGTGGTGTTCTTACCAAGAATATGGGTCCTATCAATGAATGGTAGACTAATAGTTATAAAGAGATATCTCAGTGGTTCATTCTGTATAGGTGGTGTTCTTACCAAGAATATGGGTCCTATCAATGAATGGTAGACTAATAGTTATAAAGAGATATCTCAGTGGTTCATTCTGTATAGGTGGTGTTCTTACCAAGAATATGGGTCCTATCAATGAATGGTAGACTAATAGTTATAAAGAGATATCTCAGTGGTTCATTCTGTATAGGTGGTGTTCTTACCAAGAATATGGGTCCTATCAATGAATGGTAGACTAATAGTTATAAAGAGATATCTCAGTGGTTCATTCTGTATAGGTGGTGTTCTTACCAAGAATATGGGTCCTATCAATGAATGGTAGACTAATAGTTATAAAGAGATATCTCAGTGGTTCATTCTGTATAGGTGGTGTTCTTACCAAGAATATGGGTCCTATCAATGAATGGTAGACTAATAGTTATAAAGAGATATCTCAGTGGTTCATTCTGTATAGGTGGTGTTCTTACCAAGAATATGGGTCCTATCAATGAATGGTAGACTAATAGTTATAAAGAGATATCTCAGTGGTTCATTCTGTATAGGTGGTGTTCTTACCAAGAATATGGGTCCTATCAATGAATGGTAGACTAATAGTTATAAAGAGATATCTCAGTGGTTCATTCTGTATAGGTGGTGTTCTTACCAAGAATATGGGTCCTATCAATGAATGGTAGACTAATAGTTATAAAGAGATATCTCAGTGGTTCATTCTGTATAGGTGGTGTTCTTACCAAGAATATGGGTCCTATCAATGAATGGTAGACTAATAGTTATAAAGAGATATCTCAGTGGTTCATTCTGTATATAGGTGGTGTTCTTACCAAGAATATGGGTCCTATCAATGAATGGTAGACTAATAGTTATAAAGAGATATCTCAGTGGTTCATTCTGTATAGGTGGTGTTCTTACCAAGAATATGGGTCCTATCAATGAATGGTAGACTAATAGTTATAAAGAGATATCTCAGTGGTTCATTCTGTATAGGTGGTGTTCTTACCAAGAATATGGGTCCTATCAATGAATGGTAGACTAATAGTTATAAAGAGATATCTCAGTGGTTCATTCTGTATATAGGTGGTGTTCTTACCAAGAATATGGGTCCTATCAATGAATGGTAGACTAATAGTTATAAAGAGATATCTCAGTGGTTCATTCTGTATATAGGTGGTGTTCTTACCAAGAATATGGGTCCTATCAATGAATGGTAGACTAATAGTTATAAAGAGATATCTCAGTGGTTCATTCTGTATAGGTGGTGTTCTTACCAAGAATATGGGTCCTATCAATGAATGGTAGACTAATAGTTATAAAGAGATATCTCAGTGGTTCATTCTGTATAGGTGGTGTTCTTACCAAGAATATGGGTCCTATCAATGAATGGTAGACTAATAGTTATAAAGAGATATCTCAGTGGTGTTATTCTGTATAGGTGGTGTTCTTACCAAGAATATGGGTCCTATCAATGAATGGTAGACTAATAGTTATAAAGAGATATCTCAGTGGTTCATTCTGTATAGGTGGTGTTCTTACCAAGAATATGGGTCCTATCAATGAATGGTAGACTAATAGTTATAAAGAGATATCTCAGTGGTTCATTCTGTATAGGTGGTGTTCTTACCAAGAATATGGGTCCTATCAATGAATGGTAGACTAATAGTTATAAAGAGATATCTCAGTGGTTCATTCTGTATAGGTGGTGTTCTTACCAAGAATATGGGTCCTATCAATGAATGGTAGACTAATAGTTATAAAGAGATATCTCAGTGGTTCATTCTGTATATAGGTGGTGTTCTTACCAAGAATATGGGTCCTATCAATGAATGGTAGACTAATAGTTATAAAGAGATATCTCAGTGGTTCATTCTGTATAGGTGGTGTTCTTACCAAGAATATGGGTCCTATCAATGAATGGTAGACTAATAGTTATAAAGAGATATCTCAGTGGTTCATTCTGTATATAGGTGGTGTTCTTACCAAGAATATGGGTCCTATCAATGAATGGTAGACTAATAGTTATAAAGAGATATCTCAGTGGTTCATTCTGTATAGGTGGTGTTCTTACCAAGAATATGGGTCCTATCAATGAATGGTAGACTAATAGTTATAAAGAGATATCTCAGTGGTTCATTCTGTATAGGTGGTGTTCTTACCAAGAATATGGGTCCTATCAATGAATGGTAGACTAATAGTTATAAAGAGATATCTCAGTGGTTCATTCTGTATAGGTGGTGTTCTTACCAAGAATATGGGTCCTATCAATGAATGGTAGACTAATAGTTATAAAGAGATATCTCAGTGGTTCATTCTGTATAGGTGGTGTTCTTACCAAGAATATGGGTCCTATCAATGAATGGTAGACTAATAGTTATAAAGAGATATCTCAGTGGTTCATTCTGTATAGGTGGTGTTCTTACCAAGAATATGGGTCCTATCAATGAATGGTAGACTAATAGTTATAAAGAGATATCTCAGTGGTTCATTCTGTATAGGTGGTGTTCTTACCAAGAATATGGGTCCTATCAATGAATGGTAGACTAATAGTTATAAAGAGATATCTCAGTGGTTCATTCTGTATATAGGTGGTGTTCTTACCAAGAATATGGGTCCTATCAATGAATGGTAGACTAATAGTTATAAAGAGATATCTCAGTGGTTCATTCTGTATAGGTGGTGTTCTTACCAAGAATATGGGTCCTATCAATGAATGGTAGACTAATAGTTATAAAGAGATATCTCAGTGGTTCATTCTGTATAGGTGGTGTTCTTACCAAGAATATGGGTCCTATCAATGAATGGTAGACTAATAGTTATAAAGAGATATCTCAGTGGTTCATTCTGTATAGGTGGTGTTCTTACCAAGAATATGGGTCCTATCAATGAATGGTAGACTAATAGTTATAAAGAGATATCTCAGTGGTTCATTCTGTATAGGTGGTGTTCTTACCAAGAATATGGGTCCTATCAATGAATGGTAGACTAATAGTTATAAAGAGATATCTCAGTGGTTCATTCTATATAGGTGGTGTTCTTACCAAGAATATGGGTCCTATCAATGAATGGTAGACTAATAGTTATAAAGAGATATCTCAGTGGTTCATTCTGTATATAGGTGGTGTTCTTACCAAGAATATGGGTCCTATCAATGAATGGTAGACTAATAGTTATAAAGAGATATCTCAGTGGTTCATTCTGTATAGGTGGTGTTCTTACCAAGAATATGGGTCCTATCAATGAATGGTAGACTAATAGTTATAAAGAGATATCTCAGTGGTTCATTCTGTATAGGTGGTGTTCTTACCAAGAATATGGGTCCTATCAATGAATGGTAGACTAATAGTTATAAAGAGATATCTCAGTGGTTCATTCTGTATAGGTGGTGTTCTTACCAAGAATATGGGTCCTATCAATGAATGGTAGACTAATAGTTATAAAGAGATATCTCAGTGGTTCATTCTGTATAGGTGGTGTTCTTACCAAGAATATGGGTCCTATCAATGAATGGTAGACTAATAGTTATAAAGAGATATCTCAGTGGTTCATTCTGTATATAGGTGGTGTTCTTACCAAGAATATGGGTCCTATCAATGAATGGTAGACTAATAGTTATAAAGAGATATCTCAGTGGTTCATTCTGTATAGGTGGTGTTCTTACCAAGAATATGGGTCCTATCAATGAATGGTAGACTAATAGTTATAAAGAGATATCTCAGTGGTTCATTCTGTATATAGGTGGTGTTCTTACCAAGAATATGGGTCCTATCAATGAATGGTAGACTAATAGTTATAAAGAGATATCTCAGTGGTTCATTCTGTATAGGTGGTGTTCTTACCAAGAATATGGGTCCTATCAATGAATGGTAGACTAATAGTTATAAAGAGATATCTCAGTGGTTCATTCTGTATAGGTGGTGTTCTTACCAAGAATATGGGTCCTATCAATGAATGGTAGACTAATAGTTATAAAGAGATATCTCAGTGGTTCATTCTGTATATAGGTGGTGTTCTTACCAAGAATATGGGTCCTATCAATGAATGGTAGACTAATAGTTATAAAGAGATATCTCAGTGGTTCATTCTGTATATAGGTGGTGTTCTTACCAAGAATATGGGTCCTATCAATGAATGGTAGACTAATAGTTATAAAGAATATCTCAGTGGTTCATTCTGTATAGGTGGTGTTCTTACCAAGAATATGGGTCCTATCAATGAATGGTAGACTAATAGTTATAAAGAGATATCTCAGTGGTTCATTCTGTATAGGTGGTGTTCTTACCAAGAATATGGGTCCTATCAATGAATGGTAGACTAATAGTTATAAAGAGATATCTCAGTGGTTCATTCTGTATAGGTGGTGTTCTTACCAAGAATATGGGTCCTATCAATGAATGGTAGACTAATAGTTATAAAGAGATATCTCAGTGGTTCATTCTGTATAGGTGGTGTTCTTACCAAGAATATGGGTCCTATCAATGAATGGTAGACTAATAGTTATAAAGAGATATCTCAGTGGTTCATTCTGTATAGGTGGTGTTCTTACCAAGAATATGGGTCCTATCAATGAATGGTAGACTAATAGTTATAAAGAGATATCTCAGTGGTTCATTCTGTATAGGTGGTGTTCTTACCAAGAATATGGGTCCTATCAATGAATGGTAGACTAATAGTTATAAAGAGATATCTCAGTGGTTCATTCTGTATAGGTGGTGTTCTTACCAAGAATATGGGTCCTATCAATGAATGGTAGACTAATAGTTATAAAGAGATATCTCAGTGGTTTATTCTGTATAGGTGGTGTTCTTACCAAGAATATGGGTCCTATCAATGAATGGTAGACTAATAGTTATAAAGAGATATCTCAGTGGTTTATTCTGTATAGGTGGTGTTCTTACCAAGAATATGGGTCCTATCAATGAATGGTAGACTAATAGTTATAAAGAGATATCTCAGTGGTTCATTCTGTATAGGTGGTGTTCTTACCAAGAATATGGGTCCTATCAATGAATGGTAGACTAATAGAAGAGATATCTCAGTGGTTCATTCTGTATAGGTGGTGTTCTTACCAAGAATATGGGTCCTATCAATGAATGGTAGACTAATAGTTATAAAGAGATATCTCAGTGGTTCATTCTGTATAGGTGGTGTTCTTACCAAGAATATGGGTCCTATCAATGAATGGTAGACTAATAGTTATAAAGAGATATCTCAGTGGTTCATTCTGTATATAGGTGGTGTTCTTACCAAGAATATGGGTCCTATCAATGAATGGTGGACAGCAGGATTTGATGGAGGAGAGAAAGTTCTTGTCGGATTCACAACAGGTTGGGTTGACTTTACAATTATTCTCTTCTATAATAGCACAATGACAAAGTACAGATATCTTAGTATGATTAAATTTTTCTGTCAATAATCAGTTTCTCCCATTTTTTCATTCATTCATTCAAAATTTTTTTTTTTTTAGCATTTGGAGAGTATATTCTAATGAAGCCCTCAGAAGAGTATAAACCACATATGGAAGTCATGGCAGAGAAAGCCCAACTAAGCAAGGTACATTATTGAGAAAGGCTCTTTGTAACATTGTTAATTTTTGTGATGTGACGCATACTCTGATTCAATGATCATTATGTTTATATCAAAGGATTGAGACATGGATGCATGAAAACACCAATAGATATTTATCAAAGTTATATAAAATGGCTGCTTGTGTCTATAGACTGTGGTATAAACACTCTTGGAGCAGTAGAGCATTCCAGAAGCTGCGTTACTGGACATGCTTCTCTCTTGATCTGCAACATCCATCATGGTTATAGTTTATACAGTTTATCATGTTCTTTTAATTGTTTATTCCTCCTATAGATTGTTATAGAGTTTTTAATAGAGAATCCAGATTCAAGATATGAAGAGCTGTTAAATAAAGTACAGGTATATAGAAACCATTATTGGCCTTGGTACTCCATTCATTCCCATGATCCTTCACACTCAAGGTGCTATTTGTTTCTTCTACAGACATCCATCCCATCAGATAATTGTGCAGGATTTACTGAGGAATCTCTTCTGCGACATTCACAGTTTATAGTGGAGCAGGTAACATAGCTTTGTTCTCGCACTTATGGGGGTCCTTGCATGAAAGGAGTAAGTGACTTTGGATCCAAATCCAAATTCTCCTTTACAATATTACAATATCATTCAAAGATCCTGTAGGAGAATTTAGATTTTTATCAGAAATCACTGTTATTCCTCCTGCAGACTCATCAGTTTGGTAAGAATACATTAATATATAATTTGATGATATTTTTAAGGCTGAAAACTTTGACGAAGCACGTGATTCAGATGAGCTGCCCCTATTGGTCAGTCCATGCATCAGAGACTTCATCAAGCTGTCTGGAGTAATACTAGGCAAAAAGTATGTATAAATTGTCATTACCATTGACATCAGGGGCGTAGGCAGGGGGAGGTCACAGGGTGCCTGTGATCGACCCCCCTTCCTCTGGTTCTACTCTTTAAATTTATATGTTTGAGGAGGGGAGGGGGATTTGGTGGTGAACGATATGGAGTGTGACCCCCCCCCCCCCCCCCCCACCGCTTCCCCCCCCCCCCCACCACCCCCCCCCCCCCCCCCCCCACCGCTCCCCCCCCCCACCACTCCCCCCCCCCCCCCCCACCGCCGCCCCCCCCCCCCCCCACCCCCCCCCCCCCCCCCCCCCCCCCCCCCCCACCCGCTTCCCCCCTCCCCCAATGCATAAAATCCTGGCTACGCCCCTGGACATGATATCCAAGCATTCTGATTGGTTGAGTAATGATATTGTGCACTGTTTGGTTCATTAGATGTCATCAATTCCATACCGTGACTTTGTTCCGTCAGTTTCCCACTCATACGAAAACAACTCTAGCTATTCTGACATCACTCTTAAGATTGGTGATGCGCCCAAAAGCTCAGCTGAGAAAATACTTATTCATTTTGAAATATTAACTTGAACAGCTGTGTATAAAAGGTGTATAGAAAGTATGTTATCTACCGTGAGTTTGATGTGTTTTCTGTTCAGGAGAGGTGCAAGGAAAATGAAAGTTAAAACAGACGTCAAGAAACAAGGACCAACAAAAGTATGTCTAGACAATACAGCATTTTGTCAGTAATTGTTGGTTACTCTTGTTAGTCATACGTCTTAATAATAATAATAATAATGTTTATTGCTTATATTGCGCATTTTAACATTTGAATATGATCAAATGGCCCTCAAAGTGGTCACAACCACACACAGCAAGGGTGGCTTGTTGGCTAGTGCACTACATTATACCTGCTAGCAAGAGGTGCTTGGTTCAATTCTTCATGCCCTCACATCCTTGTTTATATGAATATGCGGTATATAAATGTCATATCATCATCTTTTCATGTGTTTTGGATTTGACCACACCCAAAGCCCATCATGGTTTCCCTTCATTAGGCGGACACCCTAAGCCATGAAGACATTCCCTCAGGGTGACTGTTTGATGCAGGTTTGACTGAGTTTATATTTCTCCCACAGGCTACCACCACCCCTCTTGTTCGTCATATCTTTGACAGTTTCTTCAAACATCAACTGGAAGGTAAAGGTGTAGCAGCACCCCGGCGAACACGCTGTGGAGTCTGTGAAAAATGCCAGCAGCCTGACTGTGGCAAGTGTAAATCATGTCAAGATATGGTAAAGTTTGGCGGTACTGGTCGTCAGAAGCAATCTTGTATTGAAAGAAGGTACAGAAATAGGGGACGTGTTGTGGTACAGAAAAGCTCATTACTGGGAATGCAACTTCCTGATGTTAGTCATTCTGGTTTTCACTGGTGATGCAAGCACAATTGCTAGGATAAGAACACAGCCATAATAACTTGTGTAATGTGACACAAGCGTTAAAGCACAAGAAATGGAGTAATTTTGACCCTTGTGCTAAATGCGTACACCAGTTTGCGTCGGGCCCGTTTTCACATGACACAAATTCGTATGCTTCACAGTGCTTTTAAAGCTTGCGTCAGTAGTGAAAAACAGGCTTCGGAGTCTGAAAGCAAAGCTGCAATTTAATTGCCAGCACCAAGCACCAAACAAATCTTGAATAGCCTGCCAAACGACAGAATAATGAGATAACTAGCTGATTAATGAGTTGATATGGCGTTGTTATATATTGTAAATAGATGTCCATACAGAGACATCAAAGAGGCTGATGATGATGAAGGCTTGGAAGAATGTGACAAAGATGACTTGGTGAGTACATCCAGTATTGAACTACATGTACACCTCCCCTCTAAAACTAGCCTACACCTTACCTACACCTCCCCTCTAAAACTAGCCTACACCTTACCTACACATCCCCTCTAATACTAACCTACACCTTACCTACACCTCCCCTCTAAAACTAGCCTTACCTACACCTCCCCTCTAAAACTAGCCTACGCCTTACCTACACCTCCCCTCTAAAACTAGCCTACACCTTACCTACACATCCCCTCTAAAACTAGCCTACGCCTTACCTACCTACACCTCCCCTCTAAAAAGCCTACGCCTACCTACACCTCCCCTCTAAAACTAGCCTACTTACCTACACCTACCCCTTAGCCTACACCTTACCTACACCTACCCTCTAAAACTAGCGTACACCTTACCTACACCTCCCCTCTAAAACTAGTCTACAACTTACCTACACCTCCCCTCTAAAATTAGCCTACACCTTACCTACACCTCCCCTCTACAGCCTACACCCTACACCTCCCCTCTAAAACTAGCCTACACCTTACCTACACCTCCCCTCTAAAACTAGCCTACACCTTACCTACACCTCCCCTCTAAAACTAGCCTACACCTTACCTACACCTCCCCTCTAAAACTAGCCTACACCTTACCTACACCTCCCCCTAAAACACCTCCCCTCTAAAACTCCCCCTAGCCTACACCTTACCTACACCTCCCCTCTAAAACTAGCCTACCTACACCTCCCCTCCTAGCCTACACCTACACCTCCCCTCTAAAACTAGCCTACACCTCCCCTCTAAACTACACCTACCCCTCCCCTCTAAAACTAGCCTACACCTTACCTACACCTCCCCTCTAAAACTAGCCTACACCTTACCTACACCTCCCCTCTAAAACTAGCCTACACCTCCCCTCTAAAACTAGCCTACACCTATACCTCCCCTCTAAAACTAGCCTACACCTTACCTACACCTCCCCTCTAAAACTAGCCTACACCTTACCTACACCTCCCCTCTGAAACTAGCCTACACCTTACCTACACCTCCCCTCTAAAACTAGCCTACACCTTACCTACACCTCCCCCTCTACACCTTACCTACACTAGCCTACACCTTACCTACACCCCCCTCTCTAAAACTAGCCTACACCTTACCTACACCTCCCCTCTAAAACTAGCCTACACCTTACCCACATCTCTATAATAAAGTTATCATCAAAATTAAAATTATATGTTGACTTTGTAGACGTTTTTAATAGTCTTTATTTAAAACAAAGCAAAACATTTTTAAAAACATTAGAAAACAAAGAAGGAGAAAACCACAAAGAAGGAGCCAACAAAGTGCTGCATAAAATCGCACATGGAAAGGGAGTTATTAAAGTTTGTACACATACTTTAGATGATCAAGTATCTTTGTAAGTTGTATTCAAATGTATCATAAATGTTGCATCCACTTTCAGACTAAGGTAAAGTGGGTAGGAGAACCTTGCAGAGAAACAAACAACAGACGATACTACTCATCTGTACTCATCAACAACAAAGAGGTTGGTAATAGATCACATTCAATATACTTTCTGTATTAATAATAAAAATAATATTTTATATTACATTATTACAGTATTATTATTACAGTATTACATATACAATCACTAATCATACTAAACGTAGCCTCCCCTCCCTTCCTCAACCATTTCCCCTCTCTCCAGATGCCTCCCTTCCCCCTCTCGCAAGTCCCCTCCCTTCCCCAATCCAAGAGAAAAAGAGGCCACTACGCAGGCTATAATATCAAACGTCACTAAACCAATTTTCATTCCAACGATGCACCATCATTTTTGTGCTGATTAGCCCATTACCTCAATAGATCAACGTTGGTGATTTTGTTCAAGTTTGTCCTGATGACCTTCACACACCTTTCTACATCGCTTGTGTTGCTTACATGTGGGAGAACTCGAAGAGTAAAAAGATGTTCCATGCACGGTGGATGACGCGCGCATCTGAGACTGTTCTTGGAGAATCCGCTGACCCAGCAGAACTTCTACTGGCAGACGACTGTGACAACAATCCATTGGGATCCATATTGAAGAAATGCACGGTGAGTAACACTTTGAGTGTATACAGTGTGATCCTTTCTAGAGTGTCGTTCTGATGTAAATGTTGACCTGAAAGAACTCTAAAGAGCCATTGTCAAAAAATGTTTAACGTCATACCTCATTAACATCATCATCATCATCATCATCATCATCATCATCATCATGGCCATCACATCATCATCATCATATCATGATAATATCATTGTTATTATTTATAGGTCACCTACAGGGATTCACTCAAACTCTGGCACAATGAAGAAAAAGAAGAAATGTTTTTTGATGCAGAAGAACATGACGAGGACAACTTTTTCTATCAGAAATGGTATGTTGTCATATTTGCTTAAGAATATCGATAGTTTGTGCACTTTGGACTACCATCTTTTCTCATGACAGGTATCATAGTGACTTGGGTAGGTTTACTGACCCTCCCGTTGAATACACTGTAACAGTAGACAGAACAACGATGGACTATTGTGAGAGCTGTGCACGCGTCACTGCACAAGAAGAGGTAGGAATTTGTTGTTGCTACTGTTATTATCGTTGTTGTTGTTGTTGTTGTTGTCATTGTTGTTATTAAGCATGCAAAGCGAGAACAAAAACAAGTATGAGTCTCGCGTCAGAACCAAAAGAATATGATAACTACAGTTCTCTTGTTGCTAAGTAAAGTAAATGTAGATCTTTATTTAACGTCGGTAACTCGTAATAGTACTCATATACTAATAAACTTGAGGCTGACAGTGCGCACTTTACTCCCCTCACTCCGTCATGCTCCTCAGTCGCTGTTTTTGTTGTTGTTGTGGTCGTTCTCCTCGTCGCTGTTGTCCTTGTTGTTACAGTTTGTAGTCATTCTTGACATTGTTGTTACTGAAGTTATTTGTCAAACGTTGTTGACGTTGAGTTGATACATTTATATATATCATTCTTTCTCAGTTTGATGCAGCAAGACTTGGAGATGAGATAGATAGTGGTGATTCCTCAAGTTCAAAGACTAATTACAAGTACGTAACCTGTCGGTAGTACTGCCATTACCACGGGCTGTAATGATGCCTGTATCTTTATTTGCATTCATAACATATATATTTGGGATAATCGCCATCATCATCATCGCCATCAATATCATCACCCACTTTTAAGCATCATCTCCATCATCATAATCAACAACAACACACAACGATACTATTCATTGACATTAATTATTATTATGCTGATGTTTTGAAGCTTTTCATCCAAATGTCATTTCAGGTCACTTTCTCTCAAAGGCGATACATATAACATTGGAGAGTATGTTTACTTAGAAGACGGAGCCTTCACATTCAAGTAAGTGTCTCAAAGTTCGGACACACGATGCATCTGTTCTTGCAACGTTGCGCGCAACAGTAGTTGCAGAAGTAGTATCGAGTTCTACTTCTGCCACAGTTGTGCGCAACGTTGCATCATGCGACACCCAAAACAACTCTTGTTGCGAGCAACATTGCATCATGCGACACCCCAAAAAACTCTTGTTGCGAGCAACATTGCATCATGCGACACCCAAAAAGCTCTTGTTGCGAGCAACGTTGCATCGTGCGACACCCCAAAAAACTCTTGTTGCGAGCAACGTTGCATCGTGCGACACCCCCAAAGAACTATTGTTGCACTCTGACAACATTGCAAGAAAATACATACTTGGACTGATGAGTGATATCTGGACAACAAATGCATCTTTGTAGTCATTCTTGTCCACATCGTTATTGTTATCGTCACTGTTGTCGTTGCTGGCATTGTTTGTCTGCATACAAGGGAGGGGCGACGAGAAGGGAATAATAATATATTTTACTTATTGCAATTGAACTTTTTTTAGTGTTAAACCCAAAGGGATTAAAAAGCCTCCAAAGAAGGAAGGACCAGTAAGTAGAGACAGAGATTGTCAGTGTACAGAGTTACATTTGATTACGTACTACTGCATAAAACGTAATACACAGACGTTACATTGCATGTCCGCCCTATGAAGATGAATTGTACAAACTTTGGTTATGGCAGACAGACAGACAAACAGGTAGACAGACAGACAGGTAGACCACAGCCTGAGATCAAACAGGCATGACGACAGAACGAGCAGACAGACAGACAGGTAGACAGACAGACAGACAGACATGTAGACCACAACCTGAGATCAGACAGGCATGAAGACAGAACAATTATACAGACAGACAGACAGACAGGTAGACAGACAGACCTCAGTCTAGGTAGACAGGCAGGCAGACAGACAAGGAATGGAGACAGACAGACAGGTAGACCACAGCCTAGACAGGTAGACAGACAGACAGGTAGACCGCAGCCTACATTTGTAGGTACAGACAGGCATGAAGACATGATTCATGCTAAGATTTTTGTAGATGCTAACGCTACCTACTCATTTGCCTGTAGATTGATGAAGATGTCTACCCTGAATACTACAGAAAGTCTTCAGATTATGTTAAAGGCAGCAATCAAGATGTTCCTGCGCCATTCCAGATCGGTAAACTCATTTTTTACTCAGACCTTCAGGTCTTAAAAAAGCTAAATACTACAATGCTACGACTGCATGCTTTGTTGCACTAGTTCCAATACTTGCCATTCCGTTAACTCGGCAAACTGACGTGAAGACTAACTATGTTGTTTAACTTGTAATATGCAGGTCGAATCATCAAGATATTCACCAGAAACTCATCAGGCAAACTTACAACAACAGATGAAGATGTGTTTATAAAAGTGGCAAAGCTCTACAGGTAACCTAGCAATGCTCCACAGGTAACCTAGCAATGCTCCACAGGTAACCTAGCAACGCTCCACAGGTAACCTAGCAATGCTCCACAGGTAACCTAGCAATGCTCCACAGGTAACCTAGCAACGCTCCACAGGTAACCTAGCAATGCTCCACAGGTAACCTAGCAACGTTCCACAGGTAACCTAGCAACGCTCCACAGGTAACCTAGCAATGCTCTACAGGTAACCTAGCAATGCTCCACAGGTAACCTAGCAATGCTCTACAGGTAACCCAGCAATGCTCCACAGGTAACCTAGCAACGCTCCACAGGTAACCTAGCAACGCTCCACATGTTTAGGTTGACAATGTTAAAACCTGAAGAAGTGCAGGAGGCACCTTATGGATAAAAGTAGATAACTAATTTGATAGCTCAGCTAGTATTCTTATATTTGTGGTTCTTTTACAGACCTGAGGACACCCACAAAGGACCAAGTGCTGGTCATCAGGCTGACAGCAACCTTCTCTACTGGACTAATGAAGGTAAAACATGGATAGAAACATGTGATTGTAGTTCAATCTATCATTGATTGGATGTACTTGTACAGGACAGGTTGTTAGAATAACCAGACCAACCGGTCTGTCCGGTTAAACAGAAAGCACTCTTATAAGTTGGTTGTAATCATGTAGTTGATATACAATCTGTCATTGATTGGATGTACTTGTACAGGACAGGTTGTTAGAATAACCAGACCAACCGGTCTGTCCGGTTAAACAGAAAGCACTCTTATAAGTTGGTTGTAATCATGTAGTTGATATACAATCTGTCATTGATTGGATGTACTTGTACAGGACAGGTTGTTAGAATAACCAGACCAACCGGTCTGTCTGGTTAAATAGAAAGCACTCTTATAAGTTGGTTGTCTTGGTGTATTCACAGAAAGTTCAGTCCACGTGTCACATGTACGTGGTAAGTGCAGCGTGGTCTATGGCGAAGACGAACCCATCAAGCAGGAGAGTAGTAAAGGAAACGATAGGTTTTATTTCTTTGAGGTAAGTATGCCATACCCATTTCACTGATATTATAGGCCTTATGCATGCATGCTGATTTTCGAGATCAGAATACTAGAATCTTTCACATAAAAATAACCATTATAACATAGCATTGATATAACACGTGCTCTGATTGGCTAATTAGCATGTGCAAGCGTGCAGCACGCTCACGTTATCGGCATAGCGCGCGCTCTGAAATCAGTTGGAAAATAAAATTGTTTTATTTGAATTTGCAGTAACTATGTTATAAAAGAAATGGTCAACGCTTCAGCTGTGCGTCCATCGAGTTATGGATGCACTTGGTTGGCTGCTAAGCACTCAAGAAGCTAGAGTCTTGCACTTCTCTCGTGCTTAGCAGCCTCCTGCATGCATCCATAGCTCGATGGACGCACGCTGAGCGTTGACCATTCCTTCACTGCCATCCAAAAAGGCAATTCATCAATATTTTTGGAAAATTAATATCAAAAGTATTGGATAAAATCCCGCGAAGATATCATAAATGACATTTATAGAGTTTAGTATAGGATTTTGCTGTCATGCGTACACAGCCGTGAAACAAAGGCAACCTGCTCCAACAATAAGTATTCAGTGGTTGGCGCAATATGTTGTGATGACTGAGCACCCCTTTTACCCAAGTTAGGTGTTGTGAACATTAAAGAGCTACAAAGTGTATATTTTGTCGGTAATTTTCAGGCCTACAACAGCAAGACAAAAGAGTTTCAGGAGCTCCCACTTGAGGCACGAGAACAGCTCATGTCCAAAAAGGTAAATCGAGAAAGGTAACATATATTTCACAGCGTATGGGCAATATTTTGACATTACCTTCTTATCCAGGGCAAAGGCAAAGGAGAAGGGAAGGGCAAAGGGAAAGGGAAAGGAAAGATGGCAACAACATCTGAAAGTGTGGAAGATACTAAACAAGAAGAAGCTAAACCAACACGAAAACTTAAAAGTCTGGATGTATTTGCAGGCTGTGGAGGTGGGTGTGGTGACTTTGTCTGTCTGTCTGTCTGTCTGTCTGTCTGACTTTCATTAAACCAGTTGTAGAACTGAGGAATATTCATTCGTTCATTCATTCTGTTTATTTCGAATTAGCTAAACTGTACCGATATATTTGTGTGTAAAAAGTATTGAGACTCCAATTATACATGTAGGTGTACTTTTTAAGAAACATATTATTTTTTGTCTGTTCATCTGTCTGTCTGTCTATCTGTCTGCCTGTCAGTCTGTCTGTCTATCTGTCTGGATGTCTGTCTGTCTGTCTGCCTGTCTGCCTGTCTGACTGACTGTCTGTCTGTCTGTCTGTCTGTCTATTCGTCTAGATTCTTCTAGCGTTGTTTTAATTTGGTTTGTTTGTATTTGTGTTTCTATCAGGTTTGTCAGCTGGGCTACATCAAGCAGGTGTTGCAGAATCCCTTTGGGCTATCGAGAAGGAGGTACCCGCAGCACAGGCATACCGGCTAAACAATTCTGGCTGTACGGTCTTTAGTGATGATTGTAATGAACTACTAAAGCTAGTAATGGACGTAAGTATCCAACTTACTCTTGGTCTTCCTGTGGTACAGAGTAAGAGGAGGACTGGAAAGCTAATAGTTTTTGTACATATTACGATACACTTTCTAGGGCAAGGAAACCAACTCCACAGGACAAAAGCTTCCCCGCAGGGGTGAGGTGGAACTGCTGTGTGGTGGCCCTCCTTGCCAAGGATTCAGTGGTATGAACCGATTCAATACAAGAGAATACTCGCTATTCAAGGTAATCATTGTAGAGATGATTATTTGAATGATGTTTATTTAGAGCGACGTAAAATTATTGTTTCATGGTGTGTAGTACAATATATATGGTTTAAATAATCCAGTGGTATATTATTTTCGTATGACAAATGGCAGTGTTTATTTTATCTTCGTAGAAGTCCTGAATAGTCTTCAATCTTTTCCATTCCTTTTCCATTCCTTTCCCCCTTTTCCATTCCTTTCCCCCTTTTCCATTCCTTTCCCCCTTTTCCATTCCTTTTCTCCTTTTCCATTTGTTCATTCTCTTTTTCTTTGCAGTGAAAAATGTTCTCAGTTCACTTTAATGCCCAACTTTCCACCCGTTGACTCAGCAGTTTCCTTCTCTCACGTTCTGATCTTTTTTCCCATTTCCCTCCCATTTTTTCTCCTTTCCTTCCACTTTTGCATTTCTTCTCATTCTAGAATTCTCTGGTGGTGTCTTACCTTAGTTACTGTGACTTTTACCGACCACAATTCTTCATCTTGGAAAATGTTCGGAACTTTGTATCGTTCAAACGTAGTATGGTACTCAAACTCACCCTCAGATGTCTTCTGCAAATGGGATATCAGGTTGGTATAAACTAGTGTTTTGTAAATCAGATTCTGTCCCCTTTTGGAAGACTACAGTCAAAGCCCTCTCCAGCGACCGCCCTTGTTATCAGTTGGGCAGGCAAGGTCTTTGTGTAGCTGCACAAATTGTCCTGGCTATTGTTTTTTATGTGAAAACAATACATAGAGCGACAATAGAACAATAGCCAGGACTTTTTTGCAGCTACACGAACACCTGACCAGTGGTCATTCATGGGTTTGGTCGATGTAGGTGATCGCTTACAAAAAGCAATTTACAACGTTTGACTGAGTAATTTGAATTAAAAATAAAGCAAAGTCAGTAATTACGGTGTATTGGTTGCAGTGTACTTTTGGTGTTCTGCAAGCAGGGTGTTATGGTGTGCCTCAAACAAGACGAAGGTAAGAACGAAAACCATTCCAACTAAGATGGCATCGACATTGAACTTACCTTAAATTTCAAACACATTAAACGTAATTGGTTATATTTCACCCTACTCATCTACAGAGCGATTATAATTGCCGCTGCCCCAGGTGAGGTCCTTCCTCTCTACCCTGAGCCTACCCACTGCTTCAGCCCTCGTGCTTGTCAACTTACTGTAAAAGTTGATGATAATGTCTTCCGTTCTAACATTACCCGATCCTCCTCTGCCCCGTATCGTACCGTGACTGTGCGGGATGCTATGGCCGACCTACCGGAGATTAATAACGGAGCGTCGTCGGTGGAGATCCCGTATAACGGAGAAGCAATTTCGCACTTCCAGAGGCAGGTTAGTGTCAGAGTTTTCTGTACATGTGTGGGGACCTTGCAGGTGGGTGGGTGTTTATGTGTAATCATGTATGTATATAAAGTGATTATATGGACCATATCATATATAAAATATATTTATCCACATTAAGATTAATAACAGACGGCAATTACAAACAAATCTGGTTATTGATCGAAGAGTTTGACCCAATAGCCTTGTTCTGATGCTCAGTGGTACTAACAGTGTATCTGTTACTTTGTAGATCCGCGGGAACCAGCACCAGCCAGTATTAAGGGACCATATATGTAAGGAGATGAGTGCTTTAGTAGCTGCTCGTATGAGGCACATACCATTAGCTCCTGGCTCTGATTGGAGGGACTTGCCTAACATCGAAGTGCGCCTACCAGATAGTGCTTCGAAAAAGCTGTATGTAAAATTCTCTTACACTAATCGATGCATTGATACAGCCGCATTGATACAGTCACATTGATACAGGCATATTGATACAGGCGCATTGATACAGGTGCATTGATACAGCCGAATTGATACAGGCGCATTGATACAGCCGCATTGATACAGCCGCATTGATACAGGCGCATTGATACAGGCGCATTGATACAGGTGCATTGATACAGCCGCATTGATACAGGCGCATTGATACAGGCGCATTGATACAGCCGCATTGATACAGTCGCATTGATACAGGCGCATTGATACAGGCGCATTGATACAGCCGCATTGAGACAGGCACATTGATACAGGTGCATTGAGACAGGCACATTGATACAGGTGCATTGATACAGGTGCATTGATAGTCGCATTGATACAGGTGCATTGATACAGGCGCATTGATACAGGCGCATTGATACAGGTGCATCCATACAGGCGCATTGATACAGGCGCATTGATACAGGTGCATTGATACAGGCACATTGATACAGGCGCATTGATACAGGTGCATCCATACAGGCGCATTGATACAGGCGCATTGATACAGGTGCATTGATACAGGCACATTGATACAGGCGCATTGATACAGGCGCATTGATGCAGGCGCATTGATACAGGTGCATCCATACAGGCGCATTCATACAGGCGCATCCATACAGGCGCATTTGCATTCATACATGCAACTGTACAATACTAAAGTCGACAATTTTGCGCATGTTCTACATTGTGTGCATACACATACTTTCCTTGATTTCAAATTTCGATTTTCCAGGAGTTACACTCATCATGACAAGAAAAATGAAAAGGGGCGCTTATGTGGAGTTTGCTCATGCGCAGAAGGGCGTCCTTGTGATCCCGCTGATCGACAGTTCAACACGCTGATTCCATGGTGTCTACCGCATACTGGAAATAGACATAATAATTGGGCAGGGCTGTATGGACGACTGGAATGGGATGGATACTTCAGTACTACTATCACTAACCCTGAACCTATGGGTAAACAGGTATTAGCACGTATGTCTTACTGTGGGATTCCTGTGGTGAAGGAAAACTGGAAACATCTTTTAAAACAGAAATCATAGGAAGAGAAGAGATGCCTGCTAGTAGATTTGAGGAGGTTGGATGGTCGAAAATGATATATGGTGTCGTTTAGAGCTTGGGTCTCTCAAAATGAATGATTGCATTTCTACCCATATCCTCTAAATACAGCCGAACCTCTCCACAACGGCCACATCAGAACGAAATTTTGTGGCCGTTATGTAAAGGTGGTCGTTATGGAGAGGTGGTCGTTATGGAGAGGTGGTCGTTATGGAGAGTTTGAAAAACCAATAAATGTTGGGCTTGCTGTTGTTTGGGACAGAAAATCCTGGCCGTTACAGAGAGGTGGCCATTGTGGGGAGGTGAAGTAGAAGTTCGACTGTATTACATTTGTAAATCAACTATAATGTTTCTCAATTAGAGACTCTTGTGATTGCAGGGACGTGTTCTGCACCCAGAGCAACATCGCGTCGTCAGTGTCAGAGAATGTGCTCGTTCCCAGGGCTTCCCGGACACGTATCGCTTCTTTGGCACCATTTTAGACAAACATCGACAGGTACGAATTGCATTGTGGGTCTCATGGTTACGATCACCTTTGGTAGTCTTGTAAGACACAGAGGGGATGGGGGAAAGTATTGGCCCTTCCAATATCCCCCCCCCCCCCCCCCCCAGAAGGGATGTCCTTGTAATGCTAAAAATGAAAAGATGTCATGCGCGCGTGTGGTTGAACAGGCGTATGCTTGGGGATCCCTGCCTGGGGATCGTACACGTGCTCTACCACAGGAAGCCCATCAAAGACACATAATATATTTTTCTTTGTTCCTTTTACATTGTTAATATAGTAGTACGCTGCTCTTCCTGAGAGCCATTGTATAGGTAATAATATTTATTATTCATTTATATAATAATTGATTGATATCAAAATAATAATATTTGATTTACATTATAATAATACTAATAATTTATTTATTTAGTATATCTATAAAACTATATTTTAAAATATGTCATGCTTAAATTAACTTTAGCTATAACTATGGTAATAAAAAACCTCTTTAAAGATTTGTTTTTTTATTTCGGCAAAAGGGGGGTGACTAGTTACCCCCCTCACCACCCCTGGATCCGCTCCTGCAGACCTGCTGATGCTCCAATGTACTAGTTTTAAACATTACTTTTCGGTTGAGGCAAATGATCAGTCTGACACCGACCGCCATTGTGCATTTGTTGTGTTTATTCGTGGGCAAGGTCTTCGTGTAGCTGCACAAATTGTCCTGGCTATTGTTTTTTATGTGAAAACAATACATAGAACGACAATAGAACAATAGCCAGGACTTTTGTGCAGCTACACGAAGACCTGACTTTTATGTAAAAACAATACATAGAACGACAATAGAACAATAGCCAGGACTTTTGTGCAGCTACACGAAGACCTGACCTTTATGAAAAACAATACATAGAACGACAATAGAACAATAACCAGGACTTTTGTGCAGCTACACGAAGTGCTGTTGCTCATATTAATGGTTCTAACTTGCATTGTTTCTTCAGATTGGTAATGCCGTACCACCCCCTCTCGCTACCGCAATTGGCCGAGAAATCAAAAAGTGCCTGGATCAGACTCCAACACGTGACAAACCTGATACCATGGAAACAACAGATTAGAAAATCTACCCACGTAACTTGGCAATAATTCACACACATGGATAACTCTTCTAGAACTTTAAAAACACATCTTGGGTACCCTGTGCTTTTGCGCCTCATTTTCATATCACTATTAGTCTCTCGTAAATTGATTACGTTAAATTTGTGAGAGAAAATAAGCTAAAAAAAAGACATTTAATAATATGTAACTAACATGTACAACCAAGAGACCATAATACTAAGAGAGCGAATCTCGTACTGATGTGTGGTCGATGCTCGTGGCGCTAAATCCATTTTTAGTAACACGGTTTTTGCAGCGCGCGCTCGATCGATGGCGTGAGTGGCGTCAGTAGCGCGCGCACGACTACAATTTTATTCAAAAACACAACAGAATCCTCAAGTCTTGTAATTACAGCCAGGATGCATTATATGACATTAAAAATTGGTTGTCTCTGGTTTATCTATTTGTTATTAAGCTACAAACGTTTCGATCCTTCCTCAATTTTTAATGTCATAGAATCCTCAAGTGTTCTCGCCTTCCGGTTACTAAAAATAGATTTAGCGCCACGAGCATATCCCAAACATCATTCCGCGCGATTCGCTCTCTTAGTATTATGGCCTCTTGGTACATCTTACTACATGTAGCCTGCGTTAAGCCGATCCAAATCCCGATCGCCTGTACCGCAGGCTAATATGTAGCATAATGAACTTGAATAGTTTCACTAAGAGTTCGTGACTTTGGATACTTTCACGTCCACTTCGATAAAGGCGCTCTTTAGTAAATGAAGTTGTTCTAATCGTGCTGCTAATAGAAACCTTGTAGTGCCAGCAGATACAGTAATGCTAAACGGACAAGCACGGGATAGCTTGATACCTCTACTACCAACATCCACAATAACTACAAACTCTTGTCTTTCACAAATGTTTGCCAGCTCGTAGCCATAGCTTATAGAATTGTGTGATCTTGATACTAAATAAAGACAACGATGGATTGGTGAGATGCTCTGATTCCCTAGGTACTTTGGTCCTACGGGAGCTAATATGTCTGTCACATTCAACGGCCATGCTGCTTTAGTCTTCACTCCTGACGAACACGTACAAAGTTTCAATTGGACTCCTTTGTCAGCGCATGCGCCGTATTGACCATACCTTGACATACGATCAAACTGGGTGAGTTTTATATCCAATGAGCGTCGAGATGGTATGTCACGTGATTCGATCACCACGTTGAAGGTATCCTCTTTCAAATCACCAGAAGCTACATAGAGTAACATAGATGTGAATAACAAGTTGCGAGAAGAATCACGTCTTTCACGGACTTCATCGAATTGTACGGCACGCAATCGAATACATGATCGATGTAGAAACGTTCGATTTGTTTCCTTAGAATGTTTGATCAGCTGTTCGTCTAATTGATTATTTAACATTCCTACAGCGTATTCGACTAAAACCTTTTTCATGTGGTCATTAGTTGCAGGTGTATCCCATCCTTGACACACGCAGAGATTCGGCATTCGAAGTTCCATATCATTGCACGTGCGGTTAGCAGAAATGGGTGTAAAAGACCCCCCTTGGAATGACACGCCCAGTTAAGGGGTCAAGCAATGCCATTATTGAATGATGCAGATCGATGACATTCACCAGTCGATGTTGGTTAATAGTTAACGCGTTAAGAGCTTCTTTACCTAAACGATTCGCTACTTTATTGGGGATGATAATGAAGAGATGTGGATGAAATATTTCAAAGCGACCCTCGGCGATTGAAACAGTATATCTTGTGTAAGTATTGCCGTGATCTGCTAACATGATGGTGATGGTGTCTTCACTAAGGGACAGTTCATTGACATACTGCACTAGGCCGTTGTCCAGTGTTTGAATTCGTCTTCCAAGGTGGTCATGACCAACATTTGAAGACATATAAGTAACTAACGGTAAGGCATGTGGGTCAGATGCGATGACGTTGAGTGTGTCCAATGTGTAGTTAAAAAAGTACGAATGTTG
Organism: Actinostola sp. cb2023; assembly: GCA_033675265.1. NCBI lineage: Eukaryota > Metazoa > Cnidaria > Anthozoa > Actiniaria > Actinostolidae > Actinostola > Actinostola sp. cb2023. The sequence continues at coordinate 600,656 of JAUJYZ010000885.1, forward strand.
GAAGTGACCGCTGTAGCAAATTTGAGGAGGATCATAAAATGGATGATTCACGCCATAGACGTATTCCAGGATTTCACAGCTCGAATCAGTCATCCCTACCAAGATATAAACACAGTTTAGTAGACGACCCAAATTTGCTTCTGTATTTGGAGTGAATTAATGGCGAGTTACCATTTGAGAAATCATTCCCAAATATGGAAATCGATTCCCAAATATGGAATTTGATTCCCGAATATGGAATTTGATTACCGAATATATGGAAATCGATTCCCAAATATGGAATTTGGCTGACAAATATGGAATTTGATTCCCAAATATGAAATCGATTCCCAATTATGGAATTTGATTTCCGAATATGGAATTTGGTTGACAAATATGGAATTTGGTTGACAAATATGGAATTTGATTCGCAAATATGGAATTTGATTCCCAAATATGGAATTTGATTCCCCAATATGGAATTTGACTTCCCGAATTTAATTTTCTGTTGACTTTGCTATAACTTTAGTTGCACGAGTAGGGGATTGGGGAGAGTTGGCGAAGAGATTCTCAGACCAAGAATCCTTTGCGAACCTACTCGACCCAATCCCTAACTTACTAATGATATCCTTACCCACGTGGTCGATGAAGTTCTCTTTTAATTTGTCTTGAAGATTGTTCCAACTTCCTGCAAGCAAATCCAACAGTAGACCCCAGACTGCCTTCCAACACAAGTCTTCCTGCCACATCGTTTGATAGCCCACTTTTTGAAACGCGCCAAACATGGTTCCCGGATGGACGGAGTGTCTTCCCTCGGTCCGCTCTAGCGGAAGTAGTTTCCCATTGAATAAAGCATGAGTGTTTTCAGTCGTATGTCCTTCAACTGCTTGAAACAGCTCGAAATCGAACACTCGAGCAGGCGCTGATGAAGGATCATTGTTCCATTTACTAAACACTTCAATAGTTTTTTGGGCAAAGATCGGTAGAAATGAGCCCGCGATACCGAATCAAGAAGAAGAATATTGATATTGACTAAGTTCTTGTCACGTGACTTTGTTGTATTTCTCCTGATGGTCAAACGTGGATCCAGTGGAAGAATTTGAGAGACGATCTGATTGGAGTGTTTCAAAGTGCAACGAAGAACAATAAAGTGGATTTTCTTCTTGATGTTTTCACTTATAACATTCAAAAGACCTTTTTCAAGATCCACTCTACTTTGAAAAGATCCTACATTTTTGATTTGTCCATCACGAACCGTCAGGATATTTAGACTTTGAGATTGATTGTGTTCCTTGCAGATGGGATTACAATCTACTGTGGCTCCATAACCCTTTCCATCGCCCGAGCTTTTACGGCGAGGTTTTATTTGACAGATCGTTTTCCCTGGCGGAGATTTGCACCTTGTCAGTCCAGGGTCTAATTTGTACAAATCTCGCACCATTTCCAGGGATTTTTTACTTGCCTTGTGTGGCGAACACTTGCCATATTTCCAGTCCTTCATACTTGTGAAAACATCTTTCTTAAGAGGGGGAATTGCTTTTCTAAAAGCAGAATTCATCGTACTTTTTGTTAACGAAAGGAGGATAATCCCCAATACTGCTACGACAAAGATTAATATGAACAACTGGAGTTGAAGGAACTTGCTTCTTGATATTCTGTTTATCATCCATCCAAGTATACCCTTCAACCTCGATAGTAGACACATTACGAAGTAGGCTCTACAAAAATTGAAAAAAAAAAGGCATTTGATTCTAAGGACAGAGCGCCCTGAGTACGCAAGTAAGGGACACTAAGCTAGCGGACTGTGAGTTATTCAGAAAGTTCTCGGAAATAGTATATATGTACATATGAAGTTATTTGTGAAATGTTCTGAATACAGTCGAAGCTCCTGTAAGTCAATAGAACTCTTCGTTTACTGCGAGAATGTCCGAGGCACGGATTCAGGAAAAAATGTGACCGTTTTCCGAATGACCGTTTTACCAACCTTAAGTGAATAAATAAATAGAGCTATGTTACTGCTTCTTTGAAAAGTTTGACCGTTTTCAGGAAAACGGTTTAGGTGTTAGAAAGGATTTCTCTGGTAAAGCTGGTATCGTCCTTTAGGTACTTTTATTCAGGTTTTCTGTGCTCTGGCAAGCGTACTGAACTACAGGCTAAAATGTAACTATATTTATAGAGATTTTACAATATAGATGTCTATCTTGATTGATGTCAGTTTTAGTAAGGCCTGTGGTTGGCTATATGGTAACGTAATTCTAGATTATGACAGCAGGTATATAGCTATTGAGGAAAGGAAACTAAAGATTCGATATGGCTATTCTTCGATATATCGTGTCCAAGTTACACTGTGGGATAGCAGAAGCTACAAGCTATCTGGCTATCTAGAAAAATCATAAATCAGAACGAGGGATGATAATGTTTTAGCGAGTTCTTGTGTGTTAGGGCGTATCAGTAGAAATGCCTAGATGAATGGAAAAGCAGATGGAAGTATTTTGACATTCTAAAGAAAGTTGAGTTGAACCTCTGCTGATTAAAGTGCCGATCTGAAAAACAACCCAGTCCGCAATGGGATAGTCTTTGCTTGTTACATTCTGACACATTTGTCAAGGTATAGCCATACCGACTAGGATTTAGACATGACATATTAATTTTAAAAGTTTCTAGCTTGTCTGAATATGAGATATTCTCTATCATAACATAGGTCTGGATCGGCGCTTGAATTGGCCGCTCGCATATAAAGCGACCAGGTCGCCTACGAGAGCTTTTAGCTCGTGTGGTGAAATGTAATACGTAGTGTATTAATTGTATACGTTATATTGTCTATCACCAAAGAGGTTCGTTGAAACACAGGGAGCCCAAGCTCATTATCTGTGAAGACCGTTGTTTAATTTGCATATTTACAGTAAATGTATGTGGCTTTAAAACATCCCTCCGTATTTCAAGATTTTTCGTAAATAATAAAACTTTTTTTTCACTAATGTGTTGTTCTTACTACTTTCGATGCTGTGACGGCGTTTCAGCGCCATTAGAGCGTTTTTCAGAACAACATATTAGTGAAAAAAAAGTTTTATTATTTACGAAAAATCTTGAAATACGGAGGGATGTTTTAAAGCCACATACATTTACTGTAAATATGCAAATTAAACAACGGTCTTCACAGATAATGAGTTTGGGCTCCCTGTGGTTGAATGTACAGGTCATGTCATGTCTCCTTACATGATTACAATATCTCAAGTAACTATATAGCACGATACCTATATAAATTGATTATTATTATTATTATTATTATTATTATTATTATTATTTACATAATATGATTACTGTAAATTTGTAATAAATAAAAGGCTTTAAAAGTTTGTTATTATTATTATCCAATACTACAGTACTGTATTATAGAGTCGTTTTCGTATGAGTGGGAAGTAGTTACGGTACGGTTCGTACCCATGCTCGAGAATCCATCGGTGCTCTTCGGCGTGGGCTCGGATGAAACATCATTGGTGCTCTTCGGCGTGGGCTCGGATGAAACATCGCCCCGCCAGAGAACCGCTGGAGAACTTACCTGCTAAAACGACTTCTGGGGCGTGAGACAATGCTGGCTTCTGATTGACCCTATTTTTTGCCACAAAAAATAGGGCCAATCAGAGCTCAGCCATATTTTCATTCATTAAAACGGACGCCGTCGGCAAAAGTCAGTGTTGACAGCTGTTGAAAGGACTGTTGAAAGATGGATCCAAGAGATCAAAGTTGTTTACAAGATATTAAAAATATTTATGCACTTCAGTCATTCCCTGCACGGTTCATAGTCAGACAGATGTTCATAGAAAATCGAAGCGATGTTTTTTCGATAACAGTTTGATTATCAACTGACATTGCCGGAGTTAGACGACAGAGAAATCCTGAACATGCCCGTGAACGGCAAAAGACGCGTCCAGATCTGGAAGTTTTGGTTGGAGACGACAAGTACGTTACCTTGTGCGCCAGAGTCTTCTTTTGACCTCCTTCCCGAGAGAGGGAGAGCGAGGTCAAAAGAAGACTTACCTTACAAGCTGTCAAACCGTAATGAGATTATGTCTCCGTCCAGGTTGATGCGCTCGAGTGCGTATCACGCCCCAGAAGCCGTTCTAGCAGGCAAGTTCTCCAGCGGTTCTCTGGCGGGGCGATTTCCGAGCCCACGCCGAAGAGCACCGATGGATTCTCGAGCATGGGTTCGTACCGTGCGGTGACAATATCGCGCCATCATCGTGTGGTATCCAAGCATTCTGATTGGTTGAGTAATGATTTTGCGCGCTATGATTGGTTGAATAAAATGTCTTCGATTCCGTACCGTGACCGTATGGTTTCCCACTCATACGAAAACGACTCTAATGCGCACTGCATGCAAACAACGTTTCACACAACATAATTGTCAATCTATACTTGTATGAAAGACGAATCAGACTGTGTGGTTGCTTGGTACCAATACAAAGGAACAATGTGGTCCCGGTCGCATACGGGAGCGGTCGCTTACGAGACGCAAGGTGAGCTTCGACTGTATGGAATTCTCCAAACTTATAGACAGAATATCCTTTGTATGCTACAGTATTTGTGTCGATGGCGGGGTTAAGCTGTAACTTGATAACACATAGGAAACAGACGATGTCACGCACTACTGCGAGTTGTTCTGTAACGACAATGTACCCACCGAGTAAGCCGGCATGCTCGAGGATCCAGCGGTTTTTGTGCGGCGCTCCGAGGACAAAAAACCTCTGGATCATCGAGGAAATTATGAACAAAATTAAGACACGAGATCATTCGTTATAGTGCGTTCAAAAGACTGTTAGTACTCAGATGGGCATAATAGATGTATGTAGTCTAACCGTACAGAACAATATCGAGACATCGTTTGAGTTTGTAACATCATTATTTCAACACACTCGCCGTAGTGATTTTCTCCTAATATTCGTAATTTTATCTGATTTCATTTCAGTTCTTGTCGGTAACTCTATATCCTCATCAACTCACATTTCGATATGCAAATTACTCATTTGTAACCCCCGTTACTTCCCGTACTTCATCATCTCGAACTCCAAATCAGCTTATAATAACATCCACTTCAATCTACTGATACAACGCAAAAGAAACCGTTGTGTTTGTCGCTCACCTTGTGTAATGAGTGTATAAAAATCTTTCTATAAACGCGTTCCAACGTAGTCTCCCTCGCAGCCGTGCTAAGTGTCGTCACGCAACGCGCTCTCCCCTTAGCACGGCTGCGAGGGAGACTAGTTCCAACGCTGCTGACAACGTTTCGACAAAAGGACTGGACGCTACATAGAATAACCTCGTTCCCAGACCCCTCGCATTTCTCATCATAGTCGCGCGTTGCGTGCGCATCAAGAATGAATAACAAAACCGAACAATCCTTCGTCCAATATTTCATTCCTTTAAACTGAATTGTGACAGAAAATGAGGCAAAAAGAGACAGTTAACTATATGCAAATATCTCTTATTACTCGGACACTTCCGGAGGAAGTGACCGATCGAGTTAGAAAATGGGCTTTCTTTTTTTTATTTTTTTTGTTTGGTCACAGAATGAAAACAAAATGCGAAGAATGTGATCGTATCGGTCAGGAATGTCTGTTTCAGGGTTTCGATTGGCTGAAAACGGGAGCGATGATATCCGAACGCCTAATGATGTCATTCTATGCTCAAACGGGTCAAATGTCAATAGATTCCGAGCGTATATCAAACTAAGCTCCGAAGTATTGTTCGCTCTAGCTAGGGTCATCGTTAATAGAAGTGCTAACTCATCGTTCCACGACTACCGACTAGAAGTGCTGTGTAGAAGCTCGTGCTGTATCGAGAGAGAAGCAGTTGTGTTTAATATGCAGAAGAGAAATGAAGAAGCATGATTGACTGAAAATAGTGCTATTGAAGCCTTTGTAAGCTTAAATATATTTAACAAAAAGAAACGCGCCTTGAAGAGCGTTATCAGAACCAACTGCCCTATGCAACCTCAAGACGTACCGAGTAGGGGCCCGAGTAGGTACTGATGCGAGATCTTTATCTATGATCACCGACAAATAGTCTCCCTCGTCACGCAACTGTCATTGTCATAACATGCATTGGACGCGTTTGATCAAAAAACAGGGTCAAGTATCGGACATTGTCACGGAAGAACGCTCTATCGTCTCTTCTCTTCGTCTGTCAAATTTGAGATGGCTGTGGCTTGTTCTACCAATGGTGTGTGTTGGTGAGCAAAGATAGAGATCTACTTGTCATAATGTCCGAGTATAAGCTCATTGAGCGTCTTGTTATATTAACTGCGTGAGAGGTCCGCACAAGTTATGGACCGAGTTGTTTCGACATGGAGCCATAAACTGAAAGCGGGGATGAAACGAGGATCCATAACTTACGGTATTTCTAATTTAGTTTTGATATATTTATATTTAGGTATGAATAATGCGCATTTACTGTACATGCATATGTTAAAGTTGCGCTTTATAAATATCAAATATTATTATTATTATTACCAATTACTACATGTAGAAGTAATGAACTTGAATAGTTTAATAGTTTCACTAATAGTTCGTAACTTTGGATACTTTCACGTCCACTTCGATAAAGGGGCTCTTTAGTAAATGAAGTTGTTCTAATCGTGCTGCTAATAGAAACCTTGTAGTGCCAGCAGATACAGTAATGCTAAACGGACAAGCACGGGATAGCTTGATACCTCTACTACCAACATCCACAATAACTACAAACTCTTGTCTTTCACAAATGTTTGCCAGCTCGTAGCCATAGCTTATAGAATTGTGTGATCTTGATACTAAATAAAGACAACGATGGATTGGTGAGATGTTCTGATTCCCTAGGTACTTTGGTCCTACGGGAGCTAATATGTCTGTCACATTCAACGGCCATGCTGCTTTAGTCTTCACTCCTGACGAACACGTACAAAGTTTCAATGGAACTCCTTTGTCAGCGCATGCGCCGTATTGACCATACCTTGACATACGATCAAACTGGGTGAGTTTTATATCCAATGAGCGTCTAGATGGTATGTCACGTGATTCGATCACCACGTTGAAGGTGTCCTTCTCTTTCAAATCACCAGAAGCTACATAGAGTAACATAGATGTGAATAACAAGTTGCGAGAAGAATCACGTCTTTCACGGACTTCATCGAATTGTACGGCACGCAATCGAATACATGATCGATGTAGAAACGTTCGATTTGTTTCCTTAGAATGTTTGATCAGCTGTTCGTCTAATTGATTATTTAACATTCCTACAGCGTATTCGACTAAAACCTTTTTCATGTCGTCATTAGTTGCAGGTGTATCCCATCCTTCACACACACAGAGATTCGGCATTCGAAGTTCCATGTCATTACACGTGCGGTTAGCAGAAATGGGTGTAAAAAGACCCCTTGGACTGACACGCCCAGTTAAGGGGTCAAGCAATGCCATTATTGAATGATGCAGATCGATGACATTCACCAGTCGATGTTGGTTAATAGTTAACGCGTTAAGAGCTTCTTTACCTAAACGATTCGCTACTTTATTGGGGATGATAATGAAGAGATGTGGATGAAACATTTCAAAGCGACCCTCGGCGATTGAAACAGTATATCTTGTGTAAGTATTGCCGTGGTCTGCTAACATGATGGTGATAGTGTCTTCACTAAGGGACAGTTCATTGATATACTGCACTAGGCCGTTGTCCAGTGTTTGAATTCGTCTTCCAAGGTGGTCATGACCAACACTTGAAGACATATAAGTAACTAACGGTAAGGCATGTGGGTCAGATGCGATGGCGTTGAGTGTGTCCAATGTGTAGTTAAAAAAGTACGAATGTTGGAAGTGACCGCTGTAGCAAATTTGAGTAGGATCATAAAATGGATGATTCACGCCATAGACGTATTCCAGGATTTCACAGCTCGAATCAGTCATTCCTACCAAGATATAAACACAGTTTAGTACACGACCCCAATTTGCTTCTATGGAATTTGATTCCCAATTATGGAATTTCATTCCCAAATATGGAAATTGGTTCTCGAATATGGAAACTGATTCCCAAATATGGAATTTGATACCCAAATATGGAATTCGATTCCCAAATATTGAAATAGGCTCCTGTCCCAAATATGGACTTTGATTCCCGAATATGGAATTTGGCTGCTTTACGCACTTTATTAACTTACTTAGCGAAAACTAGTTTCGTTTTCTCAACCTCCTCAGTATCTAATGCGTTGAACTACATAGCTGTGTGCGTGCGTAAATTCAAATACTTAGCTAATAGCGCGCGCACTACTGTGTTGCCGGGTAGAAAAAGATTATACAAATAAAAATAAAAATAGTTTCACAACAACATTCTAGTTTAGGAAAAATCCATGCTGTTTTCCTTAAGGTATCAGGGTACCCCTACCGACCGGTATGCATTCAAGTCGCTTTAACACAGAATCCGTCCATTAAAACCCCAATAAAGTATACATTTTCTGAAAGCTAAATAAATGGAGATTCCAACTAATGGTCTATTAACAAAAAGTACATACGCGTTTTAAATATAAGTCGAGATCAACGAATTTTCATATAGCGTTGTACGGCGAGGTCCCAGACAACCGCATTTTATCGGAAATTCAAGATCATTATCTTTATGCACTCTAGAGATATCAATTATCAAAACCGTGTCTCCGTTTATCGATACGTTTCCCCGTTGCTTTTTTATCTGCCGCGAAACTTTCGGTACGCTAAAAATACATTGTTTTTTACTAATCAGTTAATAACTCATGAAATCACTAAAATATCAAAAATCGGAGACACGGTTTTGAAGAATGATAATCAGAGATGAAGTCCTAAAAATCTCAGCTGAATCGAATAAAACCCGTTTGTTTAGGAGCTCAAAATAACACCCGTATTTTCGTTAATTTGCTCTATGAGAAAAAGCCCAAACTGTTTTTCAAGTCAAGTGGCGGCTTTGTTTGCACAAGCGACTATAATCCACCACAAATATGTGATCCAATACCTGATGACATATGAATGGCATTCAAAACAAGATCGCCTTACAGTACCTAACACAACATGGCAGGAAAACAAAGTTCTGCTGGCGGGAAATACGAGCATTTTGACCGTGAGTGGTTTGGCATCGTTATTCAAGGATATTTTGAGTGAGCAGTTACGATTTTTGGATACTTTCTTCGCATCTTAATCTTTGGAAAGTCTGTTGCGTGAGTGTTGTTGACAGCTTGCTTGTCAACATCTTTTTGCATCAAATGAAATCCAAAATTCGTTTTTTGATTCTAACTTTTTAGGGAAAAAAATATTTTTAGATTCTGATTGTTGGAAATGATAGATAATATTCAATTAGATTTGATTGTCAAAAAAAATCGAAACCGGTCTTTTGATAGGTTTTTGGGGTACCCTGATACCTTAACTAGAATGTTGTTGTGAAACTATTTTATTTTTATTTTTATAATTATGCTTTACCTATCTTTTTCTACCCGGCAACACAGTAGTGCGCGCGCTAAGTATTTGAATTTACGCGCGCACACAGCTATGTAGTTCAACGCATTAGATATTTAGCGAACTGAGGAGGTTGAGAAAACGAAACTAGTTTTCGCTAAGTAAATAAAGTGCGTAAAGGAATCAAATGAAGGTATAGAACCTCGTCTTATGTACTATAACATTTACAAAGTCCTTTGGGGTCTCGACAAAAGAAATATCAGAGGAATTTGGTTGACAAATATGGAATGCCATTCCCAAATAAGGAATTTGATTCCCGAATTTAATTTTCTGTTGACTTTGCTATAAAATTTAGTTGCACGAGTAGGGGATTGGGGAGAGTTGGCGAAGAGACTCTCAGACCAAGAATCCTTTGCGAACCCACTCGACCCAATCCCTAACTTATTAATGATATCCTTACCCACGTGGTCGATGAAGTTTTCTTTTAATTTGTCTTGAAGATTGTTCCAGCTTCCTGCAAGCAAATCCAACAGTAGACCCCAGACTGCCTTCCAAAACAAGTCTTCCTGCCACATCGTTTGATAGCCCACTTTTTGAAACGCGCCAAACATGGTTCCCGGATGGACGGAGTGTCTTCCCTCGGTCCGCTCTAGCGGAAGTAGTTTCCCATTGAATAAAGCATGAGTGTTTTCAGTCGTATGTCCTTCAACTGCTTGAAACAGCTCGAAATCGAACACTCGAGCAGGTGCTGATGAAGGATCATTGTGTCCATTTACTAAACACTTCAATAGTTTTGGGCAAAGATCGGTAGAAATGAGCCCGCGATACCGAATCAAGAAGAAGAATATTGATATTGACTAAGTTCTTGTCACGTGACTTTGTTGTATTTCTCCTGATGGTCAAACGTGGATCCAGTGGAAGAATTTGAGAGACGATCTGATTGGAGTCTTTTAAAGTGCAACGAAGAACAATAAAGTGGATTTTCTTCTTGATGTTTTCACTTATAACATTCAAAAGACCTTTTTCAAGATCTACTCTACTTTGAAAAGATCCCACATTTTTGATTTGTCCATCACGAACCGTCAGGATATTTAGACTTTGAGATTGATTGTGTTCCTTGCAGATGGGATTACAATCTACTGTGGCTCCATAACCCTTTCCATCGCCCGAGCTTTTACGGCGAGGTTTTATTTGACAGATCGTTTTCCCTGCAGGAGATTTGCACCTTGTCAGTCCAGGATCTAATTTGTACAAATCTCGCACCATTTCCAGGGATTTGTTACTTGCCTTGTGTGGCGAACACTTGCCATACTTCCAGTCCTTCATACTTGTGAGAACATCTTTCTCAAGAGGCAGGATTCCTTTTCTAAAAGCAGAATTCATCGTACTTTTTGTTAACGAAAGGAGGATAATCCCCAATACTGCTACGACAAAGATTAATATGAACAACTGGAGTTGAAGGAACTTGCTTCTTGATATTCTGTTTATCATCCATCCAAGAATACCCTTCAACCTCGATAGTAAACGCATTACGAAGTAGATAGACTCTACACTTGCACTAAGTTCTGCAAAAATTGGAAAAAAAGGCATTTGATTCTTAGGAAGACAGAGCGCCCTAGTACGTCGGTAAGGGACACTAAGCTAGCGGACGTCTGTAAGTTATTCAGAAAGTTCTGAAATATTCGCATTAAACGGTATAAAGTTATTTTTGATTCTAAGGAAGACGTTTTAAAGTTGTGTAATTCCAAAAGTTCTGAAATAATATATATGTACGTATAAAGTTATTTGTGAAATGTTCTGAATACAGTCTTGCAAGCCAATAGAACTCTTCGCTTATACGAGAATGACCCGAGCGCGGATTCAGCAAAAAATGTGATCGATCGTTTTTGCCAACCTTTATGAATAAAATCAATATTCAAGAGAGCTATGTTACTGCTTCTTTGAAAAGTTTGACCGTTTTCAGGAAAACGGTGTAGGTCTTCATCCGCGCTTGAATTGGCCGCTCGCATATAAAGCAACCAGGTCGCCTACGAGAGCTTTTAGCTCGTGTGGTGAAATGTAATACGTAATGTATTTGTACGTTATTGTCACCAAAGAGGTTCGTTGAATGTAAGGTCATGTCATGTCTCCTTATATAGTACAATATCTCATCACTATATAGCACGATATCAGTATACGTATCCAATACTACACTACTGTATTATAATGCGCACTGCATGCAAACAACGTTTCACACAACAGTATTTTCAATCTATAAGATATATACATTTATGAAAGCCGAATCAGAATTACCCTGCGAGCAGAGGTTTTTAAGCGAGTAGAAAAAAACCTCTGCTCGCAGGGTAAATCAGAATCTGAGTGGTCGCTTACAAAGCAACGTGGTCCCTGTCGCATACGGGAGCGGTCGCTTACGAGAGTAGTCGCGCAAGAAGAGCTTCGATTGTATATAATTCTCCAACTCTTCGCTATCAGTATATCCTTTGTATGTTAACACAATTTGGAACTACAGTATTTGTGTTCGATGGCGGGGTTAAGCTGTAACTTGATAATAGTAACACATAGGAAACAGACGATGTCACGCACTACTGTGAGTTGTTCTGTAACGACAAACAAGTCGGCATGCTCGAGGATCCAACGGTTTTTGTGCGGCGCTCCGAGGACAAAAAACCTCTGGATCATCGAGGAAATTATGAACAAAATTAAGACACGAGATCATTCGTTATAGTGCGTTCAAAAGACTGTTAGTACTCAGATGGGCATAATAGATGATGTATGTAGTCTAACCGTACAGAACAATATCGAGACATCGTTTGAGTTTGTAACATCATTATTTCAACACACTCGCCGTAGTGATTTTCTCCTAATATTCGTAATTTTCTCTGATTTCATTTCAGTTCTTGTCGGTAACTCTATATCCTCATCAACTCACATTTCGATATGCAAATTACTCATTTGTAACCCCCGTTACTTCCCGTACTTCATCATCTCGAACTCCAAATCAGCTTATAATAACATCCACTTCAATCTACTGATACAACGCAAAAGAAACCGTTGTGTTTGTCGCTCACCTTGTGTAATGAGTGTATAAAAATCTTTCTATAAACGCGTTCCAACGTAGTCTCCCTCGCAGCCGTGCTAAGTGTCGTCACGCAACGCGCTCTCCCCTTAGCACGGCTGCGAGGGAGACTAGTTCCAACGCTGCTGACAACGTTTCGACAAAAGGACTGGACGCTACATAGAATAACCTCGTTCCCAGACCCCTCGCATTTCTCATCATAGTCGCGCGTTGCGTGCGCATCAAGAATGAATAACAAAACCGAACAATCCTTCGTCCAATTTTTCATTACTTTAAACTGAATTGCGAGTACAGAAAATGAGGCAAAAAGAGACAGTTAACTATATGCAAATATCTCTTATTACTCGGACACTTCCGGATCGGAAGTGACGGATCGAGTTAGAAAACGGGCTTTCTTTTTTTTATTTTTTTTGTTTGGTCACAGAATGAAAAAAAAATGCGAAGAATGTGATCGTATCGGTCAGGAATGTCTGTTTCAGGGTTTCGATTGGCTGAAAACGGGAGCGATGATATCCGAACGCCTAATGATGTAATTCTATGCTCAAACGGGTCAAATGTCAATAGTGTCCGAGCGTATATCAAACTAAATCCGAAGTATTGTTCGCTCTAGCTAGGGTCATCGTTAATAGAAGTGCTAACTCATCGTTCCACGACTACCGACTAGAAGTGCTGTGTAGAAGCTCGTGCTGTATCGAGAGAGAAGCAGTTGTGTTTAATATGCAGAAGAGAAATGAAGAAGCATGATTGACTGAAAATAGTGCTATTGAAGCCTTTGTAAGCTTAAATATATTGAACAAAAACAAACGCGCCTTGAAGAGCGTTATCAGAACCATCTGCCCTATGCAACCTCAAGACGTACCGAGTAGGTACTGATTCGAGATCTTTATCTAGGATCACCGACAAATAGTCTCCCTCGTCACGCAACTGTCATTGTCATAACATGCATTGGAAGTTTGATCAAAAAACAGGGTCAAGTATCGGACATTGTCACGGAAGAATGACTCTATCGTCTCTTCGTCTGTCAAATTTTGATATGGCTGTGGCTTGTTCTACCAATGGTGTGTGTTGGTGAGCAAAGATAGAGATCTACTTGTCATAATGTCCGAGTATACGCTCATTGAGCGTCTTGTTACTCGGGCCCTTCCGAAGGAAGCCCGAGGTCCGAAAATACAACTTTCTTTTTTATTTTTTTTCTTTTTTTTTTCGGTCATGGAGCCATAAAATGCGAAGAATGGGGAAGAAACGAGGATCCATCGAGTTTACGGTATTTCTCATCATAGATCTTGAAGCTATTTAGGTCAGGATTGTAGTTGATCGTTCCGCGATTGAGCTAAGGCGCGTTTGTTATAAATATTAATCAAACGACATCTTTCAGAGTGGGCCCACACGAATCGGCGTATTTTTTTGTCTGTTTTTTTTTTTTTTTTTAAAGCCCGTGTTTGATCGGCTGTTGTGCGACGTGCGTTCCACGAACATCCTAAAAATGAATTGAAGAGCAAATCATCATGAAATGAAGCTCAAAAAGTATCAAGACCTAGCTATCATTGTCATGTTGATGCTAATTGAGGCCAGTTTGACTGAAAAGTAAATGAAATGAATCTCAAAAACTATCATGACCTCGCTATAGCCATGTTTGTTTTTAATGTGTAATACTACGTTTAAAGTCCCGTCGTATTATCTTGCTGTTTATAATTAAACTCGCGACGAGCGATGTAACTACATATATTGACATGAAGCTATATGCGATCGAGCAAGGTCATGCAAACAATCGAGTTCTTTTCGACTCACGATGGATGTTTATTTGATCCTTATCTGTTTGAAACATTCAGTACGCGATTACAGTTTTGTGAACCTTGATTTAAAACCGAATTTCCACGCTCAAAACAGGTCAGTGAACGGCATGCAAAAATACAATCGAAATCAAAACGTCCTTAGATTTTAGGGATCTATTACAGAAGAAGACGCTCAGTGACGAGGGAGACTATTTGTGTCTGACTCATAGATAAAGATCTCCGACTCTTCAAGAGTACGCTGTCGTACGTATTTAAACGTATTTGAGGTCACTTGAGGTCACATCTTAAATCTAACCGAAGCAGCTTTTGATGTTTAATCTCCATCTATTGACAGAAAGCTATATCGAACAAGATCTTCATGTATAGGCAGAGTCGCAGATTGGTCGAGTTTTTTCAGTAACTCATGATCAACTGGATGTTTAAAAGATACGACGTTTGAAACTTTCAGAAGGAAAACGAAGCCGAAAAAAGACGTTATCAGAACCCTACGACAATGAATTTAACCTCAAGCTGAAGGTCAATGTACGTACGATCGGAGATTTTATCTACGCCCTTCACCTGGCATACATACATAGTCTCCCTCGTCACGCAACTGTCAGTCATTGTCATCTCCCTCCTCACGCAACTGACATTATCCTTTTCATAAGCCCGAGTGTACGCTCATTGAGCGTCTTGTTGTTACTTGAGAGGTCCGCACAAGTTATGACACGAGTATTTCGACATGGAGCCATAAATTCGGGGAGGAAACGAGGATTTAACTACGGTATTTCTAACTTAGGTTTTATATATATATATTTAGGTATGAATAATGCGCATTGATCATATTCACCGGGATAAATATTAATTATAGTTTAAATTTGCCCTGGGTTGTATATGGATTCATAGGGCTTTATCTCCGGTATTGACCGGTTCATAATGATATAATTGAATTGAAATTCTATTATGTTCAACGGGATGTATCCATATACACCTGGGTTGTATATGGATAATCCCGGTGAATTCATAATGAGCACTGAAAATTCTTTCATGCTGTCAAATTCATGCTAAATAACACTCCAAAAAAATACCAGAAAATGCCTCAGATTGCTTCGTGCGAAAAGCTTGTCAAATTTAAACTAAGTCAGATAAATACCTCGAACGTCGGCAATAAGCCTATAAATTTATATGGCTTATTGCGTCCGTTCTCGGTATTTATCTCTTACTTATTATTACCAATTACTACATGTAGCATAATGACCTTGAATAATTTCACTAAGAGTTCGTAACTTTGGATACTTTCACGTCCACTTCGATAAAGGCGCTCTTTAGTAAATGAAGTCGTTCTAATCGTGCTGCTAATAGAAACCTTGTAGTGCCAGCAGATACAGTAATGCTAAACGGACAAGCACGGGATAGCTTGATACCTCTACTACCAACATCCACAATAACTACAAACTCTTGTCTTTCACAAATGTTTGCCAGCTCGTAGCCATAGCTTATAGAATTGTGTGATCTTGATACTAAATAAAGACAACGATGGATTGGTGAGATGTTCTGATTCCCTAGGTACTTTGGTCCTACGGGAGCTAATATGTCTGTCACATTCAACGGCCATGCTGCTTTAGTCTTCACTCCTGACGAACACGTACAAAGTTTCAATGGAACTCCTTTGTCAGCGCATGCGCCGTATTGACCATACCTTGACATACGATCAAACTGGGTGAGTTTTATATCCAATGAGCGTCGAGATGGTATGTCACGTGATTCCATCACCACGTTGAAGGTGTCCTTCTCTTTCAAATCACCAGAAGCTACATAGAGTAACATAGATGTGAATAACAAGTTGCGAGAAGAATCACGTCTTTCACGGACTTCATCGAATTGTACGGCACGCAATCGAATACATGATCGATGTAGAAACGTTCGATTTGTTTCCTTAGAATGTTTAATCAGCTGTTCGTCTAATTGATTATTTAACATCCCTACAGCGTATTCGACTAAAACCTTTTTCATGTCGTCATTAGTTGCAGGTGTATCCCATCCTTCACACACACAGAGATTCGGCATTCGAAGTTCCATATCATTGCACGTGCGGTTAGCAGAAATGGGTGTAAAAAGACCCCTTGGACTGACACGCCCAGTTAAGGGGTCAAGCAATGCCATTATTGAATGATGCAGATCGATGACATTCACCAGTCGATGTTGGTTAATAGTTAACGCGTTAAGAGCTTCTTTACCTAAACGATTTCGCTACTTTATTGGGGATGATAATGAAGAGATGTGGATGAAACATTTCAAAGCGACCCTCAGCGATTGAAACAGTATATCTTGTGTAAGTATTGCCGTGATCTGCTAACATGATGGTGATAGTGTCTTCACTAAGGGACAGTTCATTGACATACTGCACTAGGCCGTTGTCCAGTGTTTGAATTCGTCTTCCAAGGTGGTCATGACCAACATTTGAAGACATATAAGTAACTAACGGTAAGGCATGTGGGTCAGATGCGATGGCGTTGAGTGTGTCCAATGTGTAGTTAAAAAAGTACGAATGTTGGAAGTGACCGCTGTAGCAAATTTGAGTAGGATCATAAAATGGATGATTCACGCCATAGACGTATTCCAGGATTTCACAGCTCGAATCAGTCATTCCTACCAAGATATAAACACAGTTTAGTACACGACCCAAATTTGCTTCTGTATTTGGAGTGAATTAATGGCGAATATGGAAATCGATTCCCAATTATGGAATTTCATTCCCGAATATGGAATTTGGTTGACAAATATGGAATTTGATTCCCAAATATGGAATTTGATTCCCCAATATGGAATTTGACTTCTCGAATTTAATTCTCTGTTGACTTTGCTATAAAATTGAGTTGCACGAGTAGGAGATTGGGGAGAGTTGGCGAAGAGACTCTTAGACCAAGAATCCTTTGCGAACCTACTCGACCCAATCCCTAACTTACTAATGATATCCTTACCCACGTGGTCGATAAAGTTTTCTTTTAGTTTGTCTTGAAGATTGTTCCAACTTCCTGCAAGCAAATCCAACAGTAGACCCCAGACTGCCTTCCAACACAAGTCTTCCTGCCACATCGTTTGATAGCCCACTTTTTGAAACGCGCCAAACATGGTTCCCGGATGGACGGAGTGTCTTCCCTCGGTCCGCTCTAGCGGAAGTAGTTTCCCATTGAATAAAGCATGAGTGTTTTCAGTCGTATGTCCTTCAACTGCTTGAAACAGCTCGAAATCGAAAACTCGAGCAGGCGCTGATGAAGGATCATTGTTCCATTTACTAAACACTTCAATAGTTTTGGGCAAAGATCGGTAGAAATGAGCCCGCGATACCGAATCAAGAAGAAGAATATTGATATTGACTAAGTTCTTGTCACGTGACTTTGTTGTATTTCTCCTGATGGTCAAACGTGGATCCAGTGGAAGAATTTGAGAGACGATCTGATTGGAGTCTTTTAAAGTGCAACGAAGAACAATAAAGTGGATTTTCTTCTTGATGTTTTCACTTATAACATTCAAAAGACCTTTTTCAAGATCCACTCTACTTTGAAAAGATCCTACATTTTTGATTTGTCCATCACGAACCGTCAGGATATTTAGACTTTGAGATTTATTGTGTTCCTTGCAGATGGGATTACAATCTACTGTGGCTCCATAACCCTTTCCATCGCCCGAGCTTTTACGGCGAGGTTTTATTTGACAGATCGTTTTCCCTGCAGGAGATTTACACCTTGTCAGTCCAGGGTCTAATTTGTACAAATCTCGCACCATTTCCAGGGATTCGTTACTTGCCTTGTGTGGCGAACACTTGCCATACTTCCAGTCCTTCATACTTGTGAGAACATCTTTCTTAAGAGGGGGAATTCCTTTTCTAAAAGCAGAATTCATCGTACTTTTTGTTAACGAAAGGAGGATAATCCCCAATACTGCTACGACAAAGATTAATATGAACAACTGGAGTTGAAGGAACTTGCTTCTTGATATTCTGTTTATCATCCATCCAAGTATACCCTTCAACCTCGATAGTAGACGCATTACGAAGTAGACTACAAAAATTGAAAAAAAAGGCATTTGATTCTAAGGACAGAGCGCCCTGAGTACGCAAGTAAGGGACACTAAGCTAGCGGACTGTGAGTTATTCAGAAAGTTCTGAAATCGATTCGCATAAAACGGTATAAAGTTATTTTTGATTCTAAGGAAGACGTTAAGTTGTGAGTTAGTATTCAAAAAGTTCTGAAATAATATATATGTACGTATAAAGTTATTTGTGAAATGTTCTGAATACAGTCTTGCAAGCCAATAGAACTCTTCGCTTATACGAGAATGTCCCGAGCATGGATTCAGGAAAAAATGTGACCGTTTTCCGAATCGGACCGTTTTACCAACCTTAATGAATAAATAAATATTCAAGAGAGCTATGTTACTGCTTCTTTGAAAAGTTTGACCGTTTTCAAGAAAACGGTGTTGGTCTTCATCCGCGCTTGAATTGGCCGCTCGCAAATAAAGCAACCAGGTCGCCTACGAGAGCTTTTAGCTCGTGTGGTGAAATGTAATACGTAATGTATTTGTACGTTATTGTCACCAAAGAGGTTCGTTGAATGTAAGGTCATGTCATGTCTCCTTATATAGTACAATATCTCATCACTATATAGCACGATATCAGTATACGTATCCAATATTACAGTGCTGTATTATAATGCGCACTGCATGCAAACAACGTTTCACACAACAGTATTTTCAATCTATAAGATATATACATTTATGAAAGCCGAATCAGAATTACCCTGCGAGCAAAGGTTTTTAAGCGAGTACAAAAAAAACTCTGCTCGCAGGGTAAATCAGAATCCGAGTGGTCGCTTACAAAGCAACGTGGTCCCTGTGTTATGATAGAGAATATCTCATATTCAGACAAGCTAGAAACTTAATTAATATGTCATGTCTAAATCCTAGTCGGTAAGGCTATACCTTGACATATGTGTCAGGATGTACCAAGCAAACACTATTCCATTACGAACTAAATGGATTTTTAGATCGGAACTTCCAATTGGCAACGGGTCGACTCAACTTTCTTTAGAATGTCAAAATACTTCCATCTGCTTTTCCATTCATCTATGTCTTTCTATTGATACGCCCTAATACACACTGAGAACTCGCTAAATCATTATCATCCCTCGTTCTGATTTCTGATATTTCTAGATAGCCAGATAGCTTGTGGCTTCTGCTATCCCACAGTGTAACTTGGACACGATATATCGAAGAATAGCCATATCAAACCTTTAGTTTTCTTCCCTCAATAGCTATATACCTGCTGTCATAATCTAGAATTACGTTACCACACAGCCAATCACAGGTCTTTACAAAAACCGACATCAATCAAGATAGACATCTATTGTAAAACCTCTATAGTTACATTTTAGCTTGTAAAGTAGTACGCTTGTAAGAGCACAGAAAACCTGAATAAAAGTACCTAAAGGACGATACCAGCTTTACCGAGAATTCCCTTCTAACACCTCGGAGCGGTGCTCCGAGGACAAAAAACCTCTGGATCATCGAGGAAATTATGTGTTGAGAACACTACGAGCGTCGCCCAACACAATATTGTTTTATTCACTCACAAGCTCACTAATGGCTCCTTTACAATTTACTCACAGTATTTTACCTCTTCTCTCGTCAATAGTTCGACACACACTAACCTTTCACAGTGTTACTTGTACATAGGGTGTTTCTTACATATTTCCATAGCGTGAGTATCTGCTAGCTCCTTAATACTGTCAATCATGTGCTAATCTAATTTGAAGGTCACGATACTATATTTATCTCCGAAACCCTCCCCCCATTTGCTTTGGAGAAGCAAATGTTCTAAATCAGTGTTCTTCGTCAATTATTGTTCAATGTCCTGGCTTCTTATTATTCAATGTTAAACTAGAACAATCGATTATAATGTATCATACATGATAATGTGTCCCGTAAATACTAAATGTCGTGTACTAAGTGTCTGATTAGTCTTCATCTCCAACGATGTCTTGCACACGCATTCTTGCTGCTGCTGCTGCATCGCGTCTTGGACGGAAAGTTTCAGCCTGTGGATTAAGCTGTTCCGTTTGCAGTGGTGCTGTCCTGTCGCATGATAGTTCCATAGGGTAGAGATGTTGTATTGGTCGTTCCATAAAGGACTTTCCAGCTCTGAGTCTTGCCACACGCACTACCCCGTCCTTCCCCACAATCAACTTGTCCACTATTCCAAGCTTCCACTTTCCCCGATTCTTCTCGTCTGACTTGATAATGACAACCTCACCTTCGTTTGGATGGTTGTTATCTCCCTTGTGTTTTAGACGATGCTGCTCCCTTAGGCTTCGTAAGTACTCTGTAGTCCAGCGTGACCACAGGGCGTTCTTGCACTTCAGTAAGTGCTTAGCGCGGTTCCGCAGGTCATAGTCTTGCACATGGTGGGTCTGGAGGTCAGGAAGCATGTTGTGTTGTATGTAAAGTAATGAATTTGGGGTCAGTATCGGTAGCTGAATATCGTCTTCCACATAGCTCAAGGGTCGGTTATTGAGTGTAACCTCCACGTCCAGTATGACTTCTTGCAACTCCTTCCATGACAGCATGCCGTTTCCAATGGTCTTGTAGAGAGCTGCTTTGACTAACCCCACCATCCTCTCAAACTGTCCACCCCACCAGGGTGCACGGCTCAGGTTAAATTGCCAGTGGATTTGCTGCTGAGCCAAGAAGTCTTGGACTCTCTCGTCACTCATAACTTGCTTGATCCACTTCGCTGCTCCGATGAATGTTCGCCCATTGTCAGAGTAGATCTTCTTTGGTCTTCCACGGCGCGCGATGAGGCGTTTTAGACTTCCAAGGAACTCAGTGGTTTCCATGTTGGGTAGCAATTCTAGAAATAGCCCCCTAGAGAGGCTACAAGCATACAGCACTACATATGCCTTTCCCTCTGTTTTTCCTCTGCCGCGGTACTTGATAGGTCCTGCGTAGTCTACTCCTATCACTTGAAATGGCGTTTCACCCTCCGTACGATCTGTTGGAAGGTTTCCTGGAGGTGGAGTGGCGTAAGCTTGAGCTTGAAAGCGTCGGCAACCGTGACAAGACTTGACTATCCTCTTAGTTAGACGTCGTAGGCGTGGTACCCAATGTTGCTGGCGCACCTTCGCCATCGTAAGACCCATTCCTCCGTGTAGAGTAGTCAGATGTGCGTCCATGACAACCTTCTGAGTGTAGAGCTGGTTGTCGGGCAGGAAAACCGGATATTCGCCCTGAATCCTCCCTCGACACTCAAGCACTCCTTCGCTGTTTGGCTGTAGATTCAGTTGCAGCTTGTCCTCTTCAAACTGGTCACTTCCCGATGCACTAGCTTGAGCCCGCTTCACCCAAACCAACCTGGCTGTTTCAATCTCTCTGGTCGTTAAAGGACCCCTCACTCGGTGAGCTTTTGTAGCGCGGGCGTTCTGTATGAACCGCATAACCCAGCCACACACTCTCATTGCTCTCCAGTAATCACTTCTCTGTAGCAGGGCGTCTAGCGCATCTGGCTCTGCCACCGCTACGGCGAAAACTTCACGCAGCGGTTTTGCTTCGGTTTGCGACTCTGCAGTTGCGGTTGTTGTAATGTCCGGTGGCCACAGTTTCTTGTCAGTGAGCCATGGTGGTCCCTTCCACCACAGCGTGTGCTCACTGACCTTTCCACTGCGACTACCTACATCTGCTGGATTGTCTTTCGTACTTACATGGTGCCATGTTATCTCCGGGTGGTCCTGAATCTTCTGAACGCGGTTGCTAACGAACTGCTTGTATTGACCTTGTCCCCGAATCCAGTGTAGCGCAACGCTGCTGTCAAGCCAACCGTGGCGTGACGAAATTGAGAAGCCATCCAATGCAGCACTGACATTAGTGAGAAGATTGACAGCCATATGTCCGGAGACTAACTCAAGACGAGGTATAGTTAGCCCCCTCTTCGCTAACCTGGCCTTTGCTGCCACCAGTCCCTGGTTTACTCCCGTTGGTTGCTTGATGATCGCATAAACTGCTGCACATACACCTTTGCCGCTTGCATCCCCAAACGCGTGTAATTCAACTTCCTCAATCTCCTCTTGATGAGTTGCGATGGATCTCGGTACTGTTATCTTGTCTGGAAGACTCTCTTCCCACTTCGACCACTTGCTACTCACCTCGGTCGGCAGCTCAGCATCCCAAGCTAGTTTGACGTCGCAGGCGTCACGGTAGAGAAGTTTCCTCCCCAGTGTAACTGGGGATGTCAGTCCCAGGGGGTCGTAGATTCTTGCAACTTTACCAAGAATTCCTCTCTTTGTTTGATTGGCAGGTTCTGCAGGAAATTTGACGCAGATAGTGTCAGTTCCTTTGTCCCAGGTGAGACCCGAGAAGAGTTGATTCTCCCCCTTTCGGGACACCCAGTTGTTCCTTTGCAAAGGTCTCGATGTCTCCGTTAGACGGCAGCTCTGTAGTCTCTAGCTCACGCGCACTAGAGTGCCACTTGTGAAGCTCGAAACCCCCCTTGGCGAAGATTTCCGTAGCTGTAGATTTAACCTGTAGCGCATGCTCGACGGTAGGTCCCCCAGATATGAGGTCGTCCACGTACAAGCTTCTCTCGATTTCTCCGACAATCTCTGGATATAATGATTTGCACATTTCTAGGTGATGCTTGAGCACACCCCCCAAGAGGAATGGTGAGGGGGCAAGCCCGAACAACGCCCTAGTAAAGCGCAATGTCTCTACTGTTTTGGTGTCTAAGTCTTTCAGCCAGTGAAATCGCAGTGCGTCACGATCCTCCTCACGTATGCGAACTTGTAGGAACGCTTGCTTGATATCTCCTGTGATAGCCACTGGATGGAACCGAGCACGGACTAGCACATTCCAGAGCTGATTCTGGAGTGGTGGTCCTGGATTGAGACACTCGTTGAGTGACGCCGCGTTGTCGTACGCCCGTGCTGATGCATCGTACACCACACGGAGTTTTGTGCTCTCCGCAGCTTCACGAACAACCGCCTTGTGAGGTATGTAGAATTCTCGGCCGTTTGGTGGATCTGTGACACGTTCCACGATCCCTGCTTCAAGCTGTTCCTGAATGATGTTGTGGTATTTCTCTGTTAATCCCTGCTTTTCAAGTTTTTTGCGCTCCAAACTATGGAGCCTGCGCAAACTCCCTGCTTCGTTGTTATGTAATGGCGGGTGGTTTCCTTTCCAGGGAAGACCTGTCTCGTACCATCCCTCTGGGCTGCGCACCAGTTGCTCCTTGAACTCGGTGTACACTTGGTTCTGATCTCCCTCCGGAAAATCCTGTAGTCCCAGGACGTCCAGTCTACACAGGTTTCATAGTCGGTCGTTGATGTCTGCGCGACAAACATGGGCGACAAATCTACTTCTTTACCTGGGGACATCATTGTCCAACCAAATTTTGTCTGTTCCGCTATTGGCTCTCCCGGTGCGCCGATCTTAGGTACGGTTTTTGTTTTGATTTTCGCGTAATCGCTCGCACCTAGTATCAAGTGCACCGGAAGTCTCTCTTTAGTGTCAGTGTCTTGCATTTCAACTCCCACGAGATGAGCGTGATTTGAAATGCAATCCTGATAGCGTGGATTGTCAAAATCTAATAATCTTTGTTTGTTCACCCTGGTCACGGATACGTTGAGATGAAAATCTCCACTTATCGATTGAACTTTGACCTTGGATATCTCAACTGCTTTCGTCACTGATCCTAGCATCATTTCGATCTGACGCACTTCGCGCTGATGAGGACGCACTCCTATTCTGTCGAGTAATGCCGCTGATGCATAAGAACTTCCGGCGCCGGTATCAAGGAGAGCGCGACACATAACGCCATCAACTTTTACAACTACTACTGGATAGATAACTGGGCTGCTATCAGGGGTTGTTGTAGTCATCATTTTCTCGTTTTTTACCCGCCTTTGTTTCAGTACTGGCCTCTTGTTTATCACAAATAGACGTATGATGGGATTGTTGGCAATTTTGACATGACCTGCTTTTACAATCAGCAGCAACGTGCTTTTCCCCGGTACAGTTGAAACAAAGGCGTTTCGTGCTCAGGATTTTTTTTCCTGTCACAAACAGTGATAACCTTTACACAATCAACAGCCTTGTGCGGCCCGTTACATAATACACGCAACCCCGTTTCCTCCCAAATTGCTGGGTTTGATAGGCTGGGAGGCGATTGCGTGCGGGTTTTTCTTGTCGTTGCGTTTCACTGAAATCTCTGACAGGGATGGGATTTCTCGTTGTCCATCTTTGTAATGCGTCAACGAGCTTTGGGAAATCCCATTCTTGCCAATCGTCATCTGTTCGCACGAGGTCACCCCTTATTCCTTCAAGTTTATCTAGTGTCATTCTGACATATCCATTTACGGTGCTCAATTTCCCCATTGTTTGTAGGGCTTGCACTTGAGTGAGCAAACATTGATAGAATTCATGAATCTTGGGCGTGTGTGACCCATTGATTTTTGGCAGCGACATGATATTTTTAATATAAGCGTTAACTATTTCGCTAGTTTTGCCATACCTGTCTTTCAAGATGTTTTTGGCGCGCTCATACCCTTCAGTTGAAAAGGGAAGACCATCGATTGTCGCTCTCACGCTCGGCTCGACCAATTCTTTTAAATAGCTGAACTTCGTGACACCCGCTACACTTGCTCGGTCGATTTCCGCTTCGAATTGACTCCAAAACCTTTGCCAGTCGGTGTAGTCTCCATTAAACTTTGTAATCACCAGCTTAGGCAATTTCGCATTTGTGTAGCCACTCACATTTTTGTTAGACACACCGCCTACCTCTCCCGTTGCTTCGTCGTTAGGTTTTTTCTCGTATCCCATCTTCAGCTCCAGTTGTGCCTTTTCAAATTCCAGCTGAGCTTGACGTGACTTTGCTAACAACTTTTCCTCGTTTTCCTTCATGATTCCCACTGCCTCTTGTCTTGCTTCGGTCAAACAATTTTCTAAACGCACTATATCGTCATCTGCCGCTGCTTGTTGTTCCTCCACATTATGACTCCATGTTGCAATATCTGCTACTTGCTCTCCAGCCGCGAATTTTCCTTGCATGCTCTATGCTCACTTTAAAATTCTCCACTTCTTTCGTGATTATTCGAAGGGCATCCCTTTGACGTTCTATACCCTCCGTGTTGCGTTTACCAATTACTGTGTCGGTTTTCGTTCTTGTAAATTCCAGTCGTTTGAGTTGAACTTCCAGATCCTGAAGTTGCTTTTCCATTGTTCCGTTTAGAGATGTGTGTCCCTTCGTGGTCGCCACTTTATGTTGAGAACACTACGAGCGTCGCCCAACACAATATTGTTTTATTCACTCACAAGCTCACTAATGGCTCCTTTACAATTTACTCACAGTATTTTACCTCTTCTCTCGTCAATAGTTCGACACACACTAACCTTTCACAGTGTTACTTGTACATAGGGTGTTTCTTACATATTTCCATAGCGTGAGTATCTGCTAGCTCCTTAATACTGTCAATCATGTGCTAATCTAATTTGAAGGTCACGATACTATATTTATCTCCGAAATATGAACAAAGTTAAGACACGAGATCATTCGTTATATAAGTGCGTTCAACAGACTGTTAGTACCCAGATGGGCATAATAGATGTATGTAGTCTAACCGTACAGAACAATATCGAGACATCGTTTGAGTTTGTAACATCATTATTTCAACACACTCGCCGTAGTGATTTTCTCCTAATATTCGTAATTTTCTCTGATTTCATTTCAGTTCTTGTCGGTAACTCTATATCCTCATCAACTCACATTTCGATATGCAAACTACTCATTTGTAACCCCCGTTACTTCCCGTACTTCATCATCTCGAACTCCACTTCAATCTAATGATACAACGCAAAACAAACAGTTGTGTTTGGTGCTCACCTTGTGTATTAAGTAGCGTTCCGTGTAAGAACGATAGCATGAACGGCATAGGAATGTAAAAGGTGTTAATTTTCCATTCTTCTTACTTGCAATATCATTGGTTCATACTCATAAATTCAATAGAAACCCAACCAAGGAATACATTTCCATTAGATAAACTTTTGAGAATTTAATTCAGTCACTTTTAATCAAACTAACTTTGGTTTGATTTTAATTAAGAAAATTGTGTGTGAGGAAAGTTCTCAAATTTGTGATTCAAATATCCATTGTCTTCCCTCTTTTCTATTGGCTGCATAGCGTTCTCCTTCAGTTTTCACAGTAAAAATGGGCAACTGCACACAGTTTCCTCTATTTTCTCCTTGTAACTTTGATAGTTGGTATCGATCTGAGACAGCATGTTACACATATTCAAGCAAATTCGTGTGTGAGGCGAGCTCAATGCCGCAGTCTAGTCTTTTGCTATCGTTCTTACTCGTAACGCTACTTAAATGAGTGTGTAAAAATCCTCAACGCGTTCCAACACTGCTGGCAACGTTTCGACAAAAGGACTGGAAGCTACAAAGAACAAACTCGTTCCCAGAGCCCTCTCATTTCTCATCATAGTCGCGCGTTGCGACTATGAATAACAAAACCGAACAATCCTTCGTCCAATTTTTCATTCCTTTAAACTGAATTGTGACAGAAAATGAGGCAAAAAGAGACAGTTAACTATATGCAAATATCTCTTATTACTCGGACACTTCCGGAGGAAGTGACCGAGTTATAAATTGGGCTTTCTTTTTAATTTTTTTTGTTTGGCCACAGAATGAAAAAAAAATGCGAAGAATGTGATCGTATCGGTCAGGAATGTCTGTTTCAGGGTTTCGACTGGCTGAAAACGGGGGCGATGATATCCGAACGCCTAATGATGTAATTCTATGCTCAAGTATATAGTATCGGACATTGTCACGGAAGAATGACTCTATCGTCTCTTCGTCTGTCAAATTTGAGATGGCTGTGGCTTGTTCTACCAATGGTGTGTGTTGGTGAGCAAAGATAGAGATCTACTTGTCATAATGTCCGAGTATACGCTCATTGAGGGTCTTGTTATATTAACTGCGTGAGAGGTCCGCACAAGTTATGGACCGAGTTGTTTCGGCATGGAGCCATAAACTGAAAGCGGGGAGGAAACGAGGATCCATAACTTACGGTATTTCTAATTTAGTTTATATATATTTATATATAGGTATGAATAATGCGCATTTGATCATATACATATGTTATAAATATTAATTATTATTATTACCAATTACTACATGTAGCATAATGACCTTGAATAGTTTCACTAAGAGTTCGTAACTTTGGATACTTTCACGTCCACTTCGATAAAGGCGCTCTTGAGTAAATGAAGTCGTTCTAATCGTGCTGCTAATAGAAACCTTGTAGTGCCAGCAGATACAGTAATGCTAAACGGACAAGCACGGGATAGCTTGATACCTCTACTACGAACATCCACAATAACTACAAACTCTTGTCTTTCACAAATGTTTGCCAGCTCGTAGCCATAGCTTATAGAATTGTGTGATCTTGATACTAAATAAAGACAACGATGGATTTGTGAGATGTTCTGATTCCCTAGGTACTTTGGTCCAACGGGAGCTAATATGTCTGTCACATTCAACGGCCATGCTGCTTTAGTCTTCCCTCCTGACGAACACGTACAAAGTTTCAATGGAACTCCTTTGTCAGCGCATGCGCCGTATTGACCATACCTTGACATACGATCAAACTGGGTGAGTTTTATATCCAATGAGCGTCGAGATGGTATGTCACGTGATTCCATCACCACGTTGAAGGTGTCCTTCTCTTTCAAATCACCAGAAGCTACATAGAGTAACATAGATGTGAATAACAAGTTGCGAGAAGAATCACGTCTTTCACGGACTTCATCGAATTGTACGGCACGCAATCGAATACATGATCGATGTAGAAACGTTCGATTTGTTTCCTTAGAATGTTTGATCAGCTGTTCGTCTAATTGATTATTTAACATCCCTACAGCGTATTCGACTAAAACCTTTTTCATGTCGTCATTAGTTGCAGGTGTATCCCATCCTTCACACACACAGAGATTCGGCATTCGAAGTTCCATGTCATTGCACGTGCGGTTAGCAGAAATGGGTGTAAAAAGACCCCTTGGACTGACACGCCCAGTTAAGGGGTCAAGCAATGCCATTATTGAATGATGCAGATCGATGACATTCACCAGTCGATGTTGGTTAATAGTTAACGCGTTAAGAGCTTCTTTACCTAAACGATTCGCTACTTTATTGGGGATGATAATGAAGAGATGTGGATGAAACATTTCAAAGCGACCCTCAGCGATTGAAACAGTATATCTTGTGTAAGTATTGCCGTGATCTGCTAACATGATGGTGATAGTGTCTTCACTAAGGGACAGTTCATTGACATACTGCACTAGGCCGTTGTCCAGTGTTTGAATTCGTCTTCCAAGGTGGTCATGACCAACATTTGAAGACATATAAGTAACTAACGGTAAGGCATGTGGGTCAGATGCGATGACGTTGAGTGTGTCCAATGTGTAGTTAAAAAAAGTACGAATGTTGGAAGTGACCGCTGTAGCAAATTTGAGTAGGATCATAAAATGGATGATTCACGCCATAGACGTATTCCAGGATTTCACAGCTCGAATCAGTCATTCCTACCAAGATATAAACACAGTTTAGTACACGACCCAAATTTGCTTCTGTATTTGGAGTGAATTAATGGCGAATATGGAAATCGATTCCCAATTATGGAATTTCATTCCCGAATATGGAATTTGGTTGACAAATATGGAATTTGATTCCCAAATATGGAATTTGATTCCCCAATATGGAATTTGACTTCTCGAATTTAATTCTCTGTTGACTTTGCTATAAAATTGAGTTGCACGAGTAGGGGATTGGGGAGAGTTGGCGAAGAGACTCTTAGACCAAGAATCCTTTGCGAACCTACTCGACCCAATCCCTAACTTACTAATGATATCCTTACCCACGTGGTCGATGAAGTTTTCTTTTAATTTGTCTTGAAGATTGTTCCAGCTTCCTGCAAGCAAATCCAACAGTAGACCCCAGACTGCCTTCCAACACAAGTCTTCCTGCCACATCGTTTGATAGCCCACTTTTTGAAACGCGCCAAACATGGTTCCCGGATGGACGGAGTGTCTTCCCTCGGTCCGCTCTAGCGGAAGTAGTTTCCCATTGAATAAAGCATGAGTGTTTTCAGTCGTATGTCCTTCAACTGCTTGAAACAGCTCGAAATCGAACACTCAAGCAGGCGCTGATGAAGGATCATTGTTCCATTTACTAAACACTTCAATAGTTTTGGGCAAAGATCGGTAGAAATGAGCCCGCGATACCGAATCAAGAAGAAGAATATTGATATTGACTAAGTTCTTGTCACGTGACTTTGTTGTATTTCTCCTGATGGTCAAACGTGGATCCAGTGGAAGAATTTGAGAGACGATCTGATTGGAGTCTTGTAAAGTGCAACGAAGAACAATAAAGTGGATTTTCTTCTTGATGTTTTCGCTTATAACATTCAAAAGACCTTTTTCAAGATCCACTCTACTTTGAAAAGATCCCACATTTTTGATTTGTCCATCACGAACCGTCAGGATATTTAGACTTTGAGATTTATTGTGTTCCTTGCAGATGGGATTACAATCAACTGTGGCTCCATAACCCTTTCCATCGCCCGAGCTTTTACGGCGAGGTTTTATTTGACAGATCGTTTTCCCTGCAGGAGATTTGCACCTTGTCAGTCCAGGGTCTAATTTGTACAAATCTCGGACCATTTCCAGGGATTTGTTACTTGCCTTGTGTGGCGAACACTTGCCATACTTCCAGTCCTTCATACTTGTGAAAAAATATTTCTTTACAG
Organism: Actinostola sp. cb2023; assembly: GCA_033675265.1. Lineage (NCBI taxonomy): Eukaryota > Metazoa > Cnidaria > Anthozoa > Actiniaria > Actinostolidae > Actinostola > Actinostola sp. cb2023. The sequence continues at coordinate 630,773 of JAUJYZ010000885.1, forward strand.
ACTGATTCAACGTAGTTTGCATTACTGAAAGGATAATGATCCCCAATGCGACTAAGATGAATATGAACAACTGCAGTTGAAGGCACTTGTTGCTGGAAGCTCTTCCGCTCATCCATCTAATTAGTTTTCCCTTGAAGAGTGACAGCAAAGACATTATGTAGCGGTCGTTGTGCAGTACTCGCTCAAGGCTTTTGTTCCAAAGAGTTTATAGACGACACTTTAATCTAAAATTAAAAAAGTGTGATTGTGAGTAAGACTGAGAAGGCAGTAAATACTGAGGAAGTTTTCCCTTTAAATGACCAGACAGACATATGTCTATGCGCCGAGTTTACTGGTAACGGCACGCAACAACTGTAGTTCTTTCTGCATGGGCTCGTGCTTCCTGTCCGTTTTCAAGGTACGTTACAGTTGTACACGAATTTTAAAACATTTGTCGCCGTCAAAAGCAACAAGCCAAGACCGCAGAGGAAGCAAACACACGTTCACTTACTTGACATAGCGCTGGCGGGGTTGGGCACCAAGTAAAGCTATTATGCCGATATATGAATAAATTAACTACCAGTTAAAAATACCGACATCCTTTGCGGTCGTTGCTTGTCGCTTGTTGCTTTCAACGGTGATTTCCCGAGATTTTTTATAAATTGTTGTATATTATCAACGGATTGAACCAGCCAAATTTGACAGCGAGCGAGCGCTCTGAGTAAGGCTGTTTACTGTAAACGATCAGTGTTTACAGGCGTGTACCTTGTATTACAACAGGTGGATGTTATTATTCGTACCAGAACTCGAAGTAAAAGAGGTCATTACGGTCTTTTCTTTGGTATATTTAAAAGTTAATCCACGAAATCGAGTCGTGCATGAGCTGATAGCCAACGAGGCTCCTGCCGAGTAGCAATGTACGACGAGATTGAGTGGAATAATTGTTTTAAATTTTTCTCTACTCGTGGTATATGAGCTGTTTTACAATAACTTACAAATTTCTCGCGCGCTGATTGGTTAATTTTCATCATCAATAAGAGGACAGACAGATAAAAACAAAATGGCGCGTACAAAGCTGAAGATCGATGGAGAAAAATGTCATCAATGGACGATTTTCCTTCGTTCCAAGTTGAATTTCTTGAGGAAATTTCAGATGAAAAACTATGCTTATCACTGGAGGAAGTTGAGTCCGAACAGAAAGTAAATGATAGCGTTCGCTTTGCGACACTAAATGACTACGAACTGCACGAAATAGTCAAGAAATTCGTAAGATCGAGAAATACAAGATGGTGTGTAAACATGTTTGAATAATTTTTGTTATTGTAAAAAATAATTTGACATCACTTTTTTATGCGTCTGTCCTCTTATTGACGATAAATTTCGTCATAACATTGTCAAAGTAGTATGCGGAACACTACTTTGACAATGTTATGACGAAATTTATCGTCAATAAGAGGACAGACGCATAAAAAAGTGATGTCAATTTGTTAAATAGCCTACTAGTAGAGTATCCAATC